>JAWNKX010000867.1:0-91414 GCA_035041755.1 Cacoxenus indagator
GGATATCCGATATCTCGGGAATAGGATAGATATCCTATACTTATCCCGTAATACTTTGGCCAGAAGAATCTGCCTTCTTCGGAACTATCCACACAGGTTTAATGTACGGAGGTTTAGAGGGTCGAATTACTCCGTCTCTGAGAAATTGGTCTATTTGTGCCTCTCCTTCAGATTTTAAAGCCATGGGATAAGAATATGATTTGGAGCAGACCTGGTTGTCATGCTTCATATTGATTTCAGATACTACTGCTGTGGTGAATGTGAGCTTTTTGTCTGGTTCTGAAAAGAGGTTTGGACAAAATATCGCCAGTTTTCTTAGAGCACATAATCTGCCGGACGGCAAACCGCATGTTGTGTAGTAGGTCGCTTGGAAACGCATGAATGCTTTGCCGCCAAACCACATAACCGTATGGCATGTAAGTCTGCATTAAAAGGGGATCGATTTCCGAATAGGGGATGTTTGACATATTTCTCGGGCTAAGTTAGTTTAAAAGAGGACAGATCTGTCCGGAAAATGGCTAAATTGGCATCACTGGTTATGGTTAAGCGGCAGCTGTGAGAATTAATCACCTCCATAAAAGTTGGCACAGCAAGATCCCTGTGCAGCGCGGTGTTGCGGACGTACCAAGGGGCGCCCGTAAATCTTCTGAGAGCCTTGCTCTGACACGCCTGCACTCTTCTGTTATTGTAGTTTCCCAAATTTGTATGGCGTAGCGCCAAGCAAGTGCGGCTACTTGCATATAGATGAGCCTTTTATTAGTTAAAGATAAAATATTCGATGGGCGGTGAAGGCACTCCAGTTTCTTGAGCTTTTGGTAGCAGCGCGCTTTAACTACCTCAATGTGTGCACGCCAGGTAAGACGCTTATCTAGGATCAGACCGATATACCGGATTTGCTCCATTTGCATATTGATGCTCGTGTTGTAAGTCACAACCTGACAGACGCCTTGCCTTGAATGTGAAGGTGAGCTGATTTCTTAGAGTTTATGACTATATTCCAGCGCCTGGCCCATGAGTGGAATCTATCCAGGTAGCTGGACAATTTCCCCGCAGCTTCGTTCAGAGAGGCAGAGTTGAATATAACTGCCGTATCGTCCGCGTAAGTAGCCATAATCGAATGCTCATCTCTAGTTTTAGGCATATCAGACGTATATAAGGATTAGAGGACCGAAGATAAAACACTCCCCTGCGGGGCACCGGCTCTCATGTGCCTGATGGTGGAAATTTTGTCTCTTACCCCCACAGAGAAGGTCCGTCGTTTAAGAAAGCTTCGCATTAATACAAACTGTTTGCCAGGCAGGAATACTTTTAATTTATGCAGGAGTCCACTGATCCATACCCTATCGAATGCTTGTTTGACGTCTAGGAAGACTGCAGAGGAATACTGTTTCATCTCAAACGCAGTAAGTATGTGATTAACGACTCGATGCAGTTGTTCGGGAGTGCCATGCTGCGATCTAAACCCAAATTGGTGATCAGGAATGGCTTCTTGAACACCCCGTACTGACAACAATCCGTTCAAAAATTTTCTTTCAAAAATTTTGGAAAAGTTGGAAGCAGGCTTATGGGCCTATATGATGTTAAAAGGTTTTCCGGAGTACCAGGTTTAGGTATCTTGGATATCGTTGCACACTTCCACTGTGGGGGAAAATGGCAGATATGCAGCATGCTGTTGAACAGCAACGTCAGGAACCACACTCCCTTCTAAGGGTGGGCTTTCACCACCTTGTTGTCAATATGGTCATGTCCAGGGCTCTTCTTAGATTTCAGTCACTGAATTTGAGTCACAACCTCTTCAGGGGTGACAGGTTTACTTGGACTGTGGTCTAGGTTATACCTCGATAGGACTTCAGCTGTTTCTTCAACGTCTCCAAAGTCAGCCAGGCTAAAAGGCGTGAAGCGGCTCTACAACTCATTAGCAAATGCCTCTGCTTTCTCGGTCTCCGTACGCAGCCACTGGCTTAGAGGCCCACGGATTGGAGCATGTCTCTGAGGTGTTGTTTGATGCACTTGGTGGCACGCCATAGATTAAAGATAGACTTTTTCATTGGATCCGTATTATCCAACAGATTGTTAAAATGTTCCGATCACACAGCTTGCACTATATGCCTTAGTTCTCGGGCAGCTCTCCTCCATGTAGCCTTGTCAAATTAATTCCGTAATCTCATATGTCGTAGCCTGCGGTTATGTCTCACCAACTCCAGAACCTCTGGTTTTAGGGGAGCCTGGGGTGGGTTGGGTGAACAAGGGAATCGGTATGAAGAGGCTAATTCGGCGGACTCATGAATGTTTTTGGTAAACAGGTCAACCGAATCATCTATATGCTTGTCCGAATTGATTTACATATTGAGGTTGACCCGTTCGTTTAGACACTGAAAAACCGTTATGTTTGCGTGGGGACGGAGCAGTCGGGACCGGCATATGATGCTATCTGGAATCAATCCAAGTTTAATAAATAGTGGGATGTGGTCAGAGGTAAGGTCAGATGACTCCGCAATGTCCAGAGCTGTTGGATGAATGCCATTGTATATAGCAAAGTCTACTGCGTCCGGCGACCTTGAGGAATCGTATGGGTAAAGGGTGGGTGATACGGTGGCGAGAACCTCTCTGGAAGAGTTTATTATACTCTTGTGAAGTTGATTGCCTCTTGGGGTGGCAAATCTGGACCCCCAAAGTCGATGTTTGGCGTTCCAATCCCCTCCGACTAAGAATTTAGGTCCGAGTTGATTGAAGAAGGTGTCGAACTGCTGCTCTGATATTTGGGGTTCTGGAGGACAATAAATAGCTGCGATGACCAGGATGCCTTGAGTTGTGTGAATACTGACAGAGACACTTTGAATTGAGTCAGAACGAATGGTTTCCATCGGATGGTGGTGTAGGAATGACCGGATGAGTAAAGCGGTGCCCTTTCGCATACGGTTATCATCTGGATGATTAGCGGAATAGATTTCATATCCCTGAATTTTGAAGTATGTTCTAATGCAGAAATGCGTTTCGGAAATGTACATGACATTAATCAAGTTGACCGCCATGAACACTTCTAACCCATTTCTGTGATTAAGGACGCCGTCAGCGTTCCATATTGCGAGGTTCATGTGTGGTCTGCTCATTTTTTAGACAATATGGCGGCTAGAATCTCCATCATCATGGTCTGCATCTCAATCAGGCGATCAAATTTCTCGTTAAGACTGTCCAGGCGGGAGACCCAACCGACAGTTGGACGACCTGATGATGAGATGAGAATGATTGGGTATTATCAATGCTAAGCGGGGGATAAGATGACAATTCGATCCATTATTGCCAACAGGATGAGGGAATGCGATTTGACGTTGACTTGATAACGGATGAGACTTTTGATGACTCTTAGGTATAGATGTCTTGGTTGGTAACTGTTAGGGCTCGGAGTGTGGTTAAACAGGTAGTTGGACTGATTTTTGTTGTTGCTGACGTAGCTTCTGCTGCTCACGTAGGAGTTTCGGTTGTGCCGGTTGGTGATACACCGATTTCTGAAATACATCACCGTACGACATCCCGTCAACAATCTTGTTAGGCACAGAATTGTGGCCAGATATCTCATGGTGTTGAGAGGCACTTGATGCAGGGCGTCTTGCCGGGACTCTCCTGGCAATAGCTTCCTTGTATTTAATGCAGCCTTTATAATTCGCAGTGTGCTCCTCGCCGCAAAGTGCGCATTTAGGTGGCTTATCAGGTGTTTTGGTGCAAGTAGTTGTGGAGTGAGCTTCGCCACATTTGACGCACTTAAATTGTTTGCGACAGTACCTTTTAGTATGCGAGAATTCCTGGCAGGGATGGCATTGAGTTACATCTTTGAACGGATGAGGCGGCTTGATTTTAACTATTTGACGGCAAAGCCTCGTTATATCATAAGCCCCTTTGTTGCTGGCGTTGGGCTCAAGGTCCACAAAAAACAGGTTGAGCGGGTGACCATTAGCACTTCTTTTTGGGTTGTGCACGTTGCGTACAGAATGACCTTTGTCTGCAAGTTCTTGTTTAATATTCTGGACAAGGGTTGAGTGGTGAAGGCCGCGAATAACAATCCTGTATGCCCTTTTATATTTTAACTGATACGAATGGAATGTAATATTTAGCTGCTCAAAATGGCGTATAATACTACGACAGGCATCACTGGGGGAAGGCAGGATTCTCAGACCCTCGTTAAGAGATGCCTTCAGCATGTATGATTCGGGTTCGGGCACAGTGTCAAGGTTGGCTAACAAACCGTTAAAATTTGTCATGCCGCCAATGAAAATGGGTGGTGGCTTCGGAGATTTGTTATGAATCCTTAAATCAGCTCTATTATTTATAATAGGAATATGATTAGTGGTCTCAGGCGGACTGGTCGAAGCAGTATGGTCATTGGCGTATACAGTTTCCAGAGAAGGTGTTTTGCTCTTATTTTTAAACACTTCTTCAAAAGAAAGCTCCATGCAAGAAGCGTCAGAATCGCTACTAAGTGGTGCGAATCGATTTGCATCCAAAAGATGTTTTCTGCTAACTTTTTTTAATACTTGTCTGTTTTGACTTGGTTTACGCTTCTCTTTTATACGGCTGCTTGATGAGGGCGCCGAAAACCACTCCAACAGCGGAGCAGCAGCTTTGTTCGAAAAAGCAGCCATGATGTCAATGGGGGGAAGGCTATCTTTTTGATGATAGTGGCGCTGTGGTCCGCCTGGTCGCTCACGTAGGACCGACCAGCAGTGCAGATCGGAGGAAACAACAAATAGGCGCTTTCCAAAGATTTCGTGGAATTAAAATATTTCTTTTTTATAATTAATTAAACAAAGTTGTGAAAATGTATTTTTTTTCCTTTATAACTTTATTAAATAAGTAATAATTAAATAAAAAATAATTTAAAAAATAATATTTAAATAAATAAAATAATAATTAAAAAAAAAAAGCGTGTGAAATAATACAAACAAAAGAAGGCATTCCCATATGCACTTTAATTTGTATGAGGAGCTAAAAAGTTAAAAGCATGTCATAGGGTATCAGCTATGTCGTTTCTGATACTCTGGCCATCCCTTTGCAGTGTCAAAGAATTGTTAAGCAAAATAGTGTTGCCCTCATTTGCCTCCTTTGAGGTAAGAGCAACTTCATCTACGCTACATTCAATGTTGAAGTTCCTGCAGATGTTTTGCAGTGCGTTCACAAGTTTTACCACTTTTTCCGGCCGATAATGCAATGTGTCCATTGAGCGCCGGAACCTACTTTTTTGCACTTCTCTAGTTCACTCCACAATATTATGAGCTGCAGTACGCGCCGTATTGAATTTGGAATTGTATTTTCGATCTCTATATGTGTCAAGAGAAAAGGTTCAGTGCCATAGCCACTGTCGCCTAACAACTTTGATGTGCGATCACCTAATTCATACTCGAGAAGAAAGTGCTTCCGAGCCGTATTTTATATTTTGTGTAAAAATAGTCTCTCGATCTACGGTTTTCATTTTCATCCATAAAAAGTTTCACCCACATAATAAACATAATAATAAACATAATACGCCCGCTGGACGTATGCAAAAGACTTATATTGCTCGAAATGTATCTGAAAATTACAAAAGAAGGAAGTTTTACAAAAAGTGTATGTATTTTAACGTATTGGATTTCTAAAAGGGATATCCCGAATCGAAATACAGAGATTTCAAATTCAGTTAAACCCCTTTCTCGTACAGCTCGTCTTATTGAGGTGGTTGGACTTTGGCCGCTCTTCTGAGAAAAAATTTAAATGATGGAAAATATTTTAAAAAATACATATTGTACCAATTTTTCTCTTAATATATAAAATGAAATGCTCCCACTTCCCTTTATACCTCCTCGTAGTCATCAATAGCTTTCTCTCTGAGAGTAACTTTTATGTAATTTTAAAAATACTTTACGAATTGCTCTTAATAATTTATCCAATTATTTCAGAAGTTGGAAAATCAAACTAAATGCCACTGAAACGAAGGCAATTGTGTTCTGCCAAGCTCTAACCTTCTAGTTGACTCAAATAGTGTTCGATGGGAAAATGAGGTAAAATACCTTAGTTTACACTTAGACACGAAGCTAAAATTTAATATACAAGTAGCCAAAACAATAGCCAAATTTAACAAACCTACCTACATCCCTTTCATCAATCGTAAATCTGCACTATCTATCCGAAATAAAATGACCACCTTTTTTTTTTTTTTTTTTTTACATTGACATAGTAGGTACGCAATGACCACACACTGATCTCACATGGGGCAGGCCCAAGTGGCATCAAAATTCACCCAGTCATATAGACTGGGCTCAGCTGGTGTTAATTGCTAAGTTCTTTGGTGAACATGCTATACCAAAGCTAATGTCTACGTGTTAAATATTTGGCTACAGATAAAAACATCATCAGCCTCTAATAAACATGCAATATTAAACTAAATCTAAGACTTAATTTAGAATTCAATACCTAAAATGATATAGACAATTCAAACAAAAATTTAGATTACAAGTTCAGAAAGTAAGTTATGCATTAATTCAATTAAGCCAATAATGTAGAGGTGGAAATTTCAGAGTTTAGAAAATCAAGGCGAAGCAAAGTCTCAACGAAAACAATAATGACAGAACTGATAGAAAAACTTCTAAGATAAAATGAAGAAAGTTTACACATTAGCCTAGCCTTCTAATACTTTGAATGTGTAGTGGAAGAAGCAGAAGATGAAACTGAAGCAGTGACTGGTAAGGTTACCTGCGAAAGCCTAGTTGTTTTCTTAGGAATAAACTCATGGACCACCATATGTGCAGGCCAGAAATTAGCGCCACAAATGACAGAAAATACTTCAATACCAACTGAAAGCTTGAAAGAAGAGCCTTCTCTAGGGCTAGAAAAATTAAACTTATGAATATTAATATTCGAAGTGTTGCATGCTTTTGATGATATATAGCGTGCAACGTCGTCACAGGTTGTCTCCTCATAGAACCTGGAAATAAAAACATGTTTACGAGGATCCAGCACCTTCAAAGTACATGGCACTGGAGTAGAGCCAGTATTAAACTGCGAAGAACTCTTAGGGGGAGACAAAGTATAGGAGGAGTTAGAGACTTTATTAGAAGATGAAGCAGAAGTTACAGTAGTAGGACAGGGATAAGAGCAAGATGAACAATTAGTGGAGGGAAAGTTGAAAGCTACAGTTGAAGTGGTAGTAGAGGGGATATTGGTAGAAGGAGCTACTGGAATTGGAGCGGGATGGGATGATTGGTTAGATATTGAAGAAAGTACAGAAGAATAACTGGGAAAAGGTTGGGAAGAAGAAGAACAAGTTGGAGAAGTTGAAGTTGAAGTCACAGAAGTAGGACAAGGAATCGAGGAGGACGAACAAGTAGTGGATGGAAAGTTCAAAGCGACAGATGAAAAAATAGTAGAACAAGTTAGAGGGGATTGTGAAGAAGGGGGTTGAGGAGACGAAAAAGAAATAAGTGGCGCTGTGGTAGGCGGAAGATTATGAGGGGATAATGGCGGCAGTTGTACTGCATTAGTCGTTGGAGTCAAGTCGAAAGAGTACTCCAAAAACATTTTTGACCCAGCATCAAACTCTGAGGCTAACTCAGTGAATAGTTTCTTAAGTTTTTGGTATTTAATTCGCATACGGTGGTACATCAATGAGAAGTCCCCCTGGCGATTGAAGCAGCTAGGGCACGACCACCTGATGCCACCACATGCAGGTGTAGCCGTACCGTAAAGTCGGTCATAGTCGCGACCAGTCAACCCAGCACAATTAAGGTGGGCGATGTTATCGCACATCCAACAAGAGACACCTCTAAGCTTATCAGTATTAAAGTTGTCCTTGTTGGTGCAAGCCCGAATACAGCAATTCATTTTGCGCGAAGTATAGATACAAGATATTAAATAAAATAAAAGCAAAATAAGATAAATAAGATAGGAAAAAAAATGAATAAATAAAATAAAAATAAGTGAAAAAGAACTAAATAAAGAATAATTATAATAGTAATAATAAAATTAAAAAAAAAATTAAAAATTAAAAAAAAATTAAATTAAAAAAATAAAAGATAAAAAAAAATTTAAGTAAGCAAAAATAAAATTAATAAATAAAATAATAACAATAAAATAAACTTGAGTGAAAAATTTTTTTTTTTAAATTTGGTTGTTATTATCAACACACTGTGCAAAAAAAGCACAACGACTTAAGTCCGAATTTTGACGCTCTCAGCTAGACAGAGATAGAATTGCAAAGAGAAAAGTAAGGTGAATAATAATATTTTCCCAGAGAAAAAAGAGGAAATACAGTTATTTAAAAATAATAACTATAATAAATAACAAGAAGGAAACAGAAAAAGACTAAAATAGTAAAAACTATTTGAAAGGGAGAGCAAAGCAGGAAAAAAACAGATTGAACTCAATACACAGGAAAGGCAAATTTAAGCGTTGTACTTGCCAAAAATAATTAAACATTGATAAGTACAAAATTTATACGGGTGAAATTAGCCATACACCACAAATAAATTCTCTTATAAATTCACTTAACACCGGAAAGAAAAATAAATATTAGTAACGATAAACGACAATAGACAAATTAATTGCCAAATGCTAATCAAAATCAAAATGCGGAGCAGAATCAAAACACGTCTGTTAAGCACAAGCTACTAACTACTTCTCACGAAGTGATGGTAACAATTGGCACAAAGTAAATACCTAATAAATGGAACAACTAAATTTGAAAAAAATTAATTTAATAAAAACTAAAATTTAATAAATAAAAATTAAGGTAAATTAATTAATATTAAAGGTACGGAAGGAATTGAAATTTAAAGTAAAAAAAGGCTGGTGACCAACAAATCTGAAGCCAGAGCAACAGGAGGAGCCGCCTAGAAGCAGGTTCCTTTGTCACCGTTGAAAGAAGCGGTGGAAAAATTAATGCAATTAAAAAGAAATCCAATAGGATTTATTGCAGGATTCAATGAAGAAATTGTGGCGCTGGTTGACTATTGGAGAAGGGACGCCTAATATAAATTGTAACAGTGGCGAAAACGGAAATAAAGCGTCTATTGACCACGGTACGACAATTACGAAATAACCACCACTTCAACAAGTTAATAAAGCTGCTGAAAAAGGAAGGATTACATTATTGCCAAAAGCAAACTGAGGTGCAACAAGAAAACGGCAACCGCTTGGAGTCCATTTGGAGGTATTTTGATGAAATTTCTCGTTACCAAAGAAAGAGGTGGGAAAGTGACGAGGAGCGCCTTGAAATGTATAGCCATTTTATTTTTTTTAGGTACTCAATGACCACACACTGAACTCACATGGGGCTGGCCCAAGTGGCATCAAAATTCACCCACATAGTCCCATAGACTAGGCTCAGCTGATGTTAATTGCTAATTTCTTTGGTGAACATGCGATAACAAAGCTAATGTCTACATACTAAATATTTGACTACAGATAAAAACATCATCAGCCTCTAACGAATAAGCATGCAATATTAAAATAATCTACGATTTAATTTATAATTCAATACCTAAAATGATATAGACAATTCAAACAAAAATTTAGATTACAAGTATAGAAAGTAAGTTATGCTTTAATTCATTTTTAGAGGTGGAAATTTCAGAGTTTAGAACATCAGGGCGAAGCAAAGTCTCAACTGTCAGAACAGAACTTCTAAGATAAAATGAAGAAAGTTTACACTTCAGCCCTCTAACATTTTGAAAATGTAGTGTTAGTTTTATGGAGCATTGGAAGAAGCAGAATATGAAGCTGAAGCAGTGACTGGTAAGGTAACCTGCACAGGCCTAGTTTCTTCCTAGGAATAAACTCATGGACCACCATTTGTGCAGGCCAGAATTTAGAGTCACAAATGATAGAAAATACTTCCATAGAAACTGAAAGCTAGAAAGAAAAGCCTTCTCTAGGGCTATAAAAATTAAACTAATGAATATTAATATTCGAAGTGTTGCATGCTTTTGATGATATATAGCGTGCAACGTCGTCACAGGTTGTCTCCTCATAGAACCTGGAAATAAAAACATGTTTACGAGGATCCAGCACCTTCAAAGTACATGGCACTGGAGTAGAGCCAGTATTAAACTGCGAAGAACTCTTAGGGGGAGACAAAGTATAGGAGGAGTTAGAGACTTTATTAGAAGATGAAGCAGAAGTTACAGTAGTAGGACAGGGATAAGAGCAAGATGAACAATTAGTGGAGGGAAAGTTGAAAGCTACAGTTGAAGTGGTAGTAGAGGGGATATTGGTAGAAGGAGCTACTGGAATTGGAGCGGGATGGGATGATTGGTTAGATATTGAAGAAAGTACAGAAGAATAACTGGGTAAAGGTTGGGAAGAAGGGGAACAAGTTGGAGAAGTTGAAGCTGAAGTCACAGTAGTAAGACATGGAATAGAGGAAGTCGAACAAGTAGTGGAGGGAAAGTTAAAGGCGATAGATGAAGAAGTAGTAGATGAGATAGTGGTTGACGGAGCTACCGGAATTTGAGCGGGATGGGACGATGGGGTGGATATGGAAGAAAGTACAGAAGAGTGACTGGGAAAAGGTTGGGAAGAAGAAGAACAAGTTGGAGAAGTTGAAGTTGAAGTCACAGAAGTAGGACAAGGAATCGAGGAGGACGAACAAGTAGTGGATGGAAAGTTCAAAGCGACAGATGAAAAAATAGTAGAACAAGTTAGAGGGGATTGTGAAGAAGGGGGTTGAGGAGACGAAAAAGAAATAAGTGGCGCTGTTGTAGGCGGAAGATTATGAGGGGATAATGGCGGCAGTTGTACTGCATTAGCCGTTGGAGTCAAGTCGAAAGAGTACTCCAAAAACATTTTTGACCCAGCATCACACTCTGAGGCTAGCTCAGTGAATAGTTTCTTAAGTTTTTGGTATTTAATTCGCATACGATGGTACATCAATGAGAAGTCCCCCTGGCGATTGAAGCAGGTGGGGCACGACCACCTGATGCCACCACATGCAGGTTTAGCAGTACCGTAAAGTCGGTCATAGTCGCGACCAGTCAACCCAGCACAATTAAGGTGGGCGATGTTATCGCACATCCAACAAGAGACACCTCTAAGCTTATCACTATTAAAGTTGTCCTTGTTGGTGCAAGCCCGAATACAGCAATTCATTTTGCGCGAAGTATAGATACAAAATATTAAATAAAATAAAAGCAAAATAAGATAAATACGATAGGAAAAAAATGAATAAATAAAATAAAAATAAGTGAAAAAGAAGTAAATAATAAATAATAATAATATCAATAATAAAATAAATAAAATAAAAAAAAAATTAAAGATGTAAAAAAAAAAAAATAAAAAAATAAAAGATAAAAAAATTTTAAGTAAGTAAAAATAAAATTAATAAATAAAATAATAACAATAAAATAAACTTGAGTGAAAATTTTTTTTTTTAATTTATTTTCAAAATTTGTTTGTTATTATCAACACACTGTGCAAAAAAATCACAACGACTTAGTCCGAATTTTGACGCTCTCAGCTAGACAGAGATAGAATTGCAAAGAGAAAAGTCAGGTGAATAATAATATTTTCCCAGGGAAAAAAGAGGAAATACAGTTATTTAAAAATAATAATAATAACTACTGTATAGAGAGCAAGAAGGAAACAGAAAAAGACTAAAATAGCAAAAACTATTTTAAAGAGAGAGCAAAGCAGGAAAAAAAAGAGATTGAACTCAATACACAGAAAAGGCAAATTTAAGCGTTGTACTTGCCAAAAATAATTAAACATTGATAAGTACAAAATTTATACGGGTGAAATGAGCCATACACCACAAATAAATTCACTTATAAATTCACTTAACACCGGAAAGAAAATAAATATTATTAACGATAAACGACAATAGACAAATTAATTGCCAAATGCTAATCTAAATCAAAATGCGGAGCAGAATCAAAACACGTCTGTTAAGCACAAGCTACTAACTACTACTGAGTTAGTAGCTACAAGTCAATTTTTCTTCCAATAATGCTGTATGGGTCCGTATTCTGGGGTGATTGTGCCAAGTTTTTCACAAACATGCTACAAACGGCCCAAAATAAAATTCTTAAGATGATCCTAAATCTATCATTTTATATCTCTACAGCTCGTCCGCACGAATTAGCAAACGCACAAAGACACTTTATTATACAAAACTAAATATTGCGCACTTATATGTGTCCGGTCGATTATCGACCTAACCTCTGGTTAATGCAATTAAGATTGGTTTTGCAATTGTTTTCAATTTTTATTTTAAAAATAAAAAATAAAAAATTATTTTCAAATTTTATTTTAAAAATTAAATATAAAATTTCAAGTTTTATTTAAAAAATCACAAAATAATTAATATTTGTCATTAATTGTTATTTGTGATTTTTTTCTAATTAATAGTTAATTAAAAATCAGTATATGCATTGCTAATTTTAAATGATTATTGATTTTGTTAGTTATTTTATCAGATTTAATTTTATAAAAAGTATTTTTTTAACGCTGTCTGCTTTAAGATTATATCTTAAGTCCGTCAAAATAAGTTTTAAAGCTGAAAATGCCCTATCGACACTAACTTGTGTTGCCGGAACACTATGCACAACTTTAGCCAATTGAAATAAGTGGGGATACACAAATATTTTCTCCTCCCAATATTTCATGATGTCCATGTTTATATCAATTGGTTTTGGGTCATAAGGTCCTATTTCAGAAATAGCCTTTATGACATCATTGCTATTGCTATCTTCCTCGTTGTCAGAAGCCCTTCAATGGAATTTAGTAGTAGTTTAAGTAGTTAAGAAGTGACCACGTACTTTCAATTCTGAGCTCAACAGTATTTAATGTAGATAACGGTTGTAGAATTTAAATTAGTAACAGTCAAATTCGCTGTTCATTTAAAATTAGCAATACATGTATTTTGCATTGATTTTTATTTTCATGATTAATTAGATAAAAATCATAAAAGAATTATTATTTGTGTTTTTCAAAATAAAAATCGAAATGATTTGTTATTTTTTGGGTTTTTAAAATAAAAATCGAAAATAATTTTTATTTTTTGATTTTTAAAATAAAAATTGAAATTAATTTTTATTTTCTGATTTCAATTCAATTTATTTCGCCTATAATAATAATAATTCATATTTGTTAAGACATATCATATATAATGTACAGAGTTTGACCCTTAATTTAAGGCCTTCTACGGAGAAGGAAAGAAAGATTGTAAATAAATTTCTTAAAGTAAATGGAAATATAATAAAGAAAAAAGAAAAAAAAAACCTTAAAATAGTGTTAGGAGTAAAACTTATAACTATCTTAACACTAGGCAACCAATGCCGACAGACTAAGTGCGAACTTAGTTTTGGTGATGGTCGTTTGCGCAGGCTAGCGATATAATGGTTTTAATTAAATTATTTTATAAAACACGCACTTAAGCATAAAAGTGCTACAGTGGGCTTGCTGGAGCTTTGGTGGCAATTAATGTGAGGTGATTTACAGGATGGAAGTTATTATTTAGTGATTGTATTTTGTCATTAATCATTTAAATTCAACTTTTTGATGAAGGCTGAAGGTTGAATAAAAAGGGCAGATTTAGGATCATTTTTAAGATCTTGTTTGGAATTCTTTGAACTTTGTTTATGTGGGTTTGTGCACAGCCTCCCTATACAACAGAACCGTATAAGATTAATGGTACAAATATTGATTTATATATTAGTTTGTTTGGAATGGACAGGCCTGATTTACGATTTATTAGTGGATACAGAATGAATATCATCTTGTTTACTTTGTCAATAATTTTGTTGATATGTAAGTTAAATAACATTTTTGTATATAAAAACAATCCGAGGTAACGCGCAAAATTTTCCCAGCATATGTCCTGGTTAACCAGACGTAAATTTGAGGAGGGTAAAGAGCACGACTTACGCTTTCTAGTAAAAAAGATACACTTTGCTTTATCACAGTTTAACTTGATTTTCCACTTGTGATAATAAGTAGCTAAGGTATTAAGAGCAGTTTGCAGATTAATTGTAATAGAGTTAAAACTTTCACTTGAACAGTAGACTGCAGTATCATCAGCAAACATTGAGATGACAGAGTTGTCGAAATGCGGAATATCAAACGTGTAGATGTTATAAAGTAATAGCCCAAGCACTGAACCCTTAGGCACTCCAGCCATGATAGGCGAGAGTTTTGATGACACGCCATTAACAACAGTGATGAAGGATCTGTCATCAAGAAAACTTTGAATAATTTTAGTCATATAACATGGTGTGTTGGTGATATGCAACTTGTGTAGTAGACCGTCATGCCAAACGTTATCGAAGGCGGCTTGAATGTCTAACGTAAGCAAGCCGACGGATTTTTTGTTTTCAAGGTTAAGCCTGACAAAAATTTTAAGCTTTAGAAGTGGATGGGTGCAACTGAGTTTTGCTCTAAACCCAAATTGCTCAGCTGGAAATATGGAGTTTGCTTCAAGGTGAAAGTATAGCCTTTTCTTAAGAATTTTTTCAAAAATTTTTGAGAAGCAACATAGTAGATTGATTGGATTATAGCTTTCATGAGAATCAGGTGGTTTGCCTGGTTTATGAATAGCTATGACTTTGGCCAACTTCCAAATAGTTGAGATATAAGTTAGCTTAAGGCACGCATTGTATAACTTAGCCAGATAAGCGATAACCGTTTTTGGTAGGTTTTTTATACAATTATTTTGAATACAATCAGGACCAGCAGTCTTTATTATTTTGAGCGAACTTATTATTGTATTTATCTCACAGATTGTGATCTCCGTAAAACTGAAGGTCTCAGGAATTAGCGCATTAATTTGAAGTGAAGAATGTTCGACAGCGGTTTTAATTGCACTGTCAGAAAGAGAGAGTTAACTTGTGTTTGTCTTAAAAAATTTTTTTTAGTAGATTTGCTTTTTGTTCATTCGTGGAAAATCTCTCATTTTTGTGACTTAAGCATGCTATAAACTTTATAAGACAATTAAAGTGATCCAGCCCTGCTTTAAAAATGGGTAGACGAGTTCTGCACCACTGTCTTTGAACGACATTCCTCATTTTTGTAAGTTCACGGATGTGATTAGAAAATTTATTTTGGGGTAGTTGATAGGTACCCTAAGATTGCTTTTTTCGGTGGCCTCCTCAATTTTTGAATTTAAAGCGTTGATCATGTTGTCAATTTGATCTTTATCAGGTGGTGAGTCAAGACTGGCTCTGGAGAGCAACATTTGAATGTCACTAGTTAGTAGGCGTCTAAAGCGCTTCCAGTTTGCTCCAGAAAACTTTAAGTAGAATTTATGTTTCAATGCAATACTGGTAGATACCGTTACAATTACAGGAAGATGGTCAGATGAAAGATAGTAAATTGTGCTTAGGCGTACTCAAAATATTCGGTACATTCGTACGAAACAAGTCTAAAGTAGAGGGCTTCAAATTTGCTTAGGTGGTATATAGGTAGGCTCACTTGGAAAGAGCAATGTGAAATTACCTAGTACAGACAGGTTGTTCAAAACATTACCCCAACAATTAGCTTTAGCACAATTCCAATGCCGACTTCTCGAGTTAAGGTCACCTGCGATGAGGTCAGATGTGAACATAGAGTTTTGATGACCACGGTCTAGCGTGTCACAACAGTTACATTACCACTTTGCAGTGTTAACCGGTAAGTAAAATTTAATTTAAGCGAATTATTATTGCCTAAGTCTACTTCAACACATACATTTTAAATAATATGAGTGTCAATATTTGGAATTTGCCGATGTTCGACTATATTATTAACAATAATAGCAACACCACCCCCTCTACTATTGTTGCGATCCCTTTTATATACACTATAATTTGTGAACTTATCTTTCTGCGTTAGCCAGGATTCAGAGATTAAGCAAACATATATAGTGTGCTTGATAAGAAAATCTAACAGCTCAAGTTTCTTGTTTTTAATGGCACGCGCGTTCCATGCCAAAATATTAAGAGAGTTTGCAAGCTATATGATTGAGTAGTCATACTTAATTGCTAATTAAGTTATAACATTAAATTGTTTAGCCTTTGTTTTACAGTTGATTAACTTTGAGAGTAATTCTGTAGTTAGGTTGGTGATGTCATCAAGTGTAACGAGGAAGGACATTTCCGGTTGCTGCGGGCCGGTCAACGCATTTCTGTAGCTTTGAGAGACAAAATGAGTAGCGCTTTGAGCGTTGAGTGGATTGTTGTTGTGACTAGCTGCGCTCACATTATGCTTAGTAAAACTCGGAAAGTTCTCACTATAAGTGGCGTTGTTGTGCGGCAAACCGGTTTGGATACTACCGTTTAGATTACTGTTGCTCTTGCCAGGATCAATTAGCATTATCTTCACTTCTTCATTTGAACATTTATCAAGACCAGAGAGTGCCGCCTTATAAGGTTTAGTATTTTTAGAGTCGTGAGAATAGAATTCACAATTGATCTCTTTTAAAATATTGGACACTGTATCATAAGAAATCATGCACTTAAAAAAATTTTTATATCAATAGAAATGATTTTAATGTTGTATTCTTTAACTTGAAGGCTGTTTAACATTTCGTAAATAAAGGTAGAGTTCTTTTTTAACACAGTTATAGGAGGGAGTATAACTTTTGGAGCATACACAGTGTTTGCACTCTCACTTGCCATGTCGCTAATATTGTCTTCAGGATCGTCCGTGATGGTCTGGAGCGGACGAAAGTAATTTTTGTAATTGTTTTTTGTGCCACCTGCAACTAGTTTCAAAGTTTTGGCTGATTCCACCACAGGAAAATTTTTCCTCTTTCGGGGCATTTTTACGGGTGATGTGCTGGGCGAGCACGCCACTTTATTAATGTACTTAAATTTGCAATATATATGGTGTATGCAGGTAACTATTAGACTTTGGTTTAAATTAATGCAGTCGCTAATGCGAAATAAAACGTAAGAAAACACAGTAGGGCAGAGAACTTTTGTAACAACCGCGTGCTTCGAAGGTTGAACGACTGATCAAGTTCCACACCTAGAATGCGTAGAATGGCTAATCCACAGTTTGGTAATTGGCTACCAACTTGCAGCAGTGTTTATTTATTTGTGCTTGAGTTAGAGACACATATATACTCATTTTTTGGCGTACAGTCGTTGGCGTTGTGCAACAAACATGCATTAAAGAAGAATGCAAAGCGCAACGGAGCTAATAGATTCTAGCGAAGCTTCGCAACACCTCAGTTCGAATGTATGTATTTTTGTTCGTATGTAACTTATCGGCAGAAATTGAACTGTGCGCGAAATGTCTGTATCAACATGTTTTCGTAACACGATCTTGCCAACGAAGACTCCTAAGCAAAATGCATACAAATGTAGGTGTAGTGAGACGATCGAACTGATCAGTTTGGAACGGTTCATATTTATTTTCATATCCTTTCTTATGCAAATTAAACACTTTGGTGTTGGTTTATTGTTAATTAATTCCACTTCTGTGGAGTATGAGTTTCGGTAGAAGACTAACGCTTAAACATTTTATTCCTAAAACGAAGCCTATGCTAAGTTCGTCAGCGTCTTTTGTCCGTCCATCCAAGTGCAAACTCTTACGCGTGCAACGTATTGCTCGTGCAAAGTCATGTCCACTGTCCGTGGTGTCGTATGATAGTAGTTTTTCATCATTCGGCACTTTGTCGTTCGTTGACTGTTGAACATCCGATGTTCCAGACGCAAAGTCAGCATTATGTGTGTTCATGGATTTATGTTGACTTTTGGATTTTGTGTTAACTCCTCCCTTCCTAACTTAAGGACGTCCTCGTTCCTTTCGGCTTGTTCTTTATCATGACATTGACAACTCTAGCACGCTTTTTACTCCATGTCACAAAAAACCACAATGTTAATGTCACCACGATTCCTTCTCCGGTACAGATGAAGACTGTGTTTTTTTGGCTTATTTATATATCATGCATAGCGCCAATCCGATCTATATTTTGCATGTTTAACTTGTCTAAATACGGCAAAGTTAAAATCTCCATATGCTCATGCAAACTGATTTTTGGAATTGCTATCGAGGTCTATGGTTTTCGTTTAACGATATTGTTTCTGTTGTGGTAGACCGTTCCATTGATCTCAACTTCATCATTGAATGTGATTAGAAAAGTTCCCATGATGTTTCTTTTGGTGCTATTCTTGCCCTTGATGCTAACTGAAGCATCGTTTTATTAGTCAGCTTCTTTTGTCCGTCCGCCCAAGTACAAACTCTTGCGCGTGCAACATCTTGCGCGTGCAAAGTCATGTCCACTGTCCGTGGTGTCATATGTCAGTAGATTTTTCATCATTCTTTACTTTGTTGTTCTGTTGAACATCCGATGTTCTATAGGCAAAGTCAGCAGTATGTGTGTTCATGGATTTATGTTGACTTCTGGATTTTGTGTTAATATACCTACCTATACCACATTTCATAAAGACCCTAATTATCAGATTCTTGTACAACTGTCGGGTTTGATTCAAATGAAGTTTTAATGGCCGTTATTAGTCTTTTTGTTGCCCACAAAAACATCGAAAAATCCATGTGGCACAAATCGACGTTTCTCGCCCACTATAGGCTATGCCGAAGGTGTAATACTCTTAGATATGTGAAGGTGTGAAGAGTATAAAAACGTATAAAACAAAATACGATTGTTCCCGCAGTTGTATTTTGTTTTCGTATACACATACGAATTCTTTTCGCATTACTCTGATAAATATGTATGTACTTTGAATATATACAAATATTCGTGGAAAAAAATTTTAGTTGTCTAATTTGTCAACAGTGTTCAAAATCGTGTAAAGAAAGACCGTGTAAAAAGAGAGTTGAGTGTACTTCCAACTTTGTACATAACTAGAAGAGTCCCGGCGCGTTGCTGCTTTATACGCTCTGTCTACTGCTGCGATTTTCTCGTTGATCCCCTTTTTTTTTTATTTTTTTTATTTCTAATTTTTCTGTTATTATTAGAACAACTTAAATTAAATTGTATATACAAAAATTAACAAAACAACTTAAATAATAAGTGTGGATATAGTATTGTGTATTAAAAAGATCTATTACGGAGGTCGGCAGGATGCGATCTTCTCCGCCGTCTCGGCGCCCTAACTCCTCGCATTCTGCGTCGTTTTAGAAGGCGCCTTGCTAGTTTATTTGGATGATTTTTTAACCTCTCTATATATTTTTTGGCCTGACGATTTATCACATCGCCAATTTTCGGTATTTTTAAGTTATTTTCAAGGTCCGCCGTTCGTATGAACCAAGGGGCACCAGTAAGCATACGCAATGTCTTGGCCTGCAGTACTCTCACCTTCGCGATGTTTGACCTCTCTGCTATGCCATACTCCCGCAAACCGTATCGCCAAGCAGGAGCAATTATGGTTTTGTAAATGTTCACCTTATTTCCCAAGGACAATTTATTCCTGCTAGTTAAAAGCCAATGCAATTTACCAATCCTCTGTCTTAAGGATTTCGTGATACTTGAAATTTGCGTCTTGAAAGTTAGCCGCCTATCCAAATACACACCCAGGTATTTGTAACCTGAATGGTGTTCCAGCAGCTGTTTTCCAATGAAAACTCCCGTACAGAAATCCGGCCGTAAGGCGTGCGTCACATTTGTTTTTGTTAATGCAAATGTTCCAATGTCGTGTCCAGTTTTTAAAAATATGCAGGTATTGCTGCAGTGAGTCCGTGGCTTCGTAAATCCACTTGTTTCTGACGAGGATGACCGTATCATCTGCAAACGTGGCAATGATCAGATCCAGAGGATCCTTCAGTGGTATTTCTGACCCATTGGGCATGTCGTGCGTAAACAGGGTATATAGTGTAGGCCCCAAAACGCTACCCTAGATTCCACACCATCCAGTACCACTGAGAAGGTCCTGTTCTCAAGGAAGCTGTGTACGATTAACCATAGTTGAGGCGGCAAGAGATTCTTGAGCTTACTGAGCAGCCCGTCGTGACAAACTCGGTCGAAAGCCTGCTTTATGTCAAGATACGCTGCCACCACGTACTCCTTAGCCTCAAATCCGAGAATAAAGTTAACCACCCTATTCAGCTGATCTGGAGTTCCGTGGGACTTACGAAAGCCAAATTGAAGGGAAGGAACTATTTGCTTTACCTTTTTTAAGTCCAGGATCCGTGTCAGCAAACAGCGTTCAAACAATTTTGCTACAGTGGGTAGCAGGCTAATTGGCATGTAAGAATCTAAGGTGCAAGGGCTCTTGCCGGCCTTATGAATCATGTAAATTCTCGAATTCTTCCAATGTTTCGGCACATATTCTAATCTCAGCACTGAGTTAAAAAAGAGGACCAGAAATAGCACAGCTTTTAGCGGCATTGACTTAATTGTAAAATTGTCCAGTCTATCTTCACCTGGAGCCTTTTTAGTGTTCAACTCTTTAATATGTGCTGAGACTCCCTCGGTTGTAATGGGATCTGACGAACGCTGAGTTCTGAGCTGGTATCAAATGGCTGAAATCGAGCTTCCAATTCCTCGGCGAAAGCCTCGGGTCGCTCGCTTAAAGATCTAGCCTAGAATCCGTCAGCTTTCTTGATTTGAAATTTTGGGGTTACCTGTTGTATATACCTTCTCCCCAACTTCCACAAGGAGTGCTTCGCGGGGACGTCGGGGGAGACATTTGACAAAAACCTGTCAGTTTCTTCCTCTATATGCAGCGTCAGCAGCTTTTTGACTCTATTCGACACTCTACGAAACACCCTGTCCACAATAGGGTCTCGGGTGCGACAAAACTGTCTCCTAAGTCTCCTTTTAATAAGCAGCAGTGCTTCAATAGCTGGGGGAAGTCCAGAACGCACTCTTAAGCCATGTGGTGGATTTAAGGGGGCGGCAATGAGAGTAGCTGAGTGCATCTTATTTAGAAGGATCGAGTGCGCGTCTTCAATGCCTTGGGACATTTCCAAGTTTAAATTTAGAGATTCATCCAGATATCGGCGAAATGCAGCTAAGTCAGTTCCAGGTGGCAGCAGTCGTCCTTTTACTGTTTTGATCTTCGGAGTGGAATCAAAATCAACCATAAGGGGAAGATGATCAGAGGAGAGTTGATACTCAGTCCTGATAGACAACTCGTCCGAACGCAGCTCATTATAAATGAAGAAATTAACAGCGCTGGGTGTGTGTCTTTGGGCGTACGGGAAATGGGTCGCTTGACCAGTTGCCAGGATTTGAGCTGTTGAGTTTTTCACAACTTCCTGTAAGCAGTTACCCCTTGTATCCCCGCTAAAGTTATTCCAGAAACTTTCATGCTTTTGGCGTGAAAGTTTCCACCCATAAGAAACATTCTTCCTAGATTGCTTAAGAGATTTTCGAAGTCTGCAGTTAACCAATTAAGAGAGCGGAGGTAGATACAATGCAGAGACTATTAACTCGCCCCTTCTCTTTTTACTGGCTCTTGTAAAGAATAGCAGATTTCTTGCTTAATAAGCACAGCCGCTCCTCCTCTAAGCCTGTTGCTGGGATGGTCTGCCTTGTGAATGTTGTAGCCAGGTATAAATATCTGGACTCCAGTTTGCAGCCATGTCTCAGTGATGAACAACATATCAATGTTATGGTAGGTAAGGAACTGCTTAAGCTCACCAACATTCCCAGAAATTCCATGATCATTCCACAATCGAAGGCTTAGTGGACGGGGCATCATTTACGGGCATTCACGAAATTGAGGTATAATTGGTTGAGGAACTGATTGCTCTCCTTCAGTTCATTAAACATTAATGTAATTGTGTCAAGTTTAGCTGTGAGGGGTGTTATTGCAGGCTCTAACCTGCTAATGCTGTCAGGGGTCTGTGGCGATTGCTGTAGATGCACAGCTCTGTTGTTAACATTGCAAGATCTCTTCGGAGGATTAGTTATATGCAAACCAGCACGTAGTGTGTCTGCATATGAGGTGTCTCCCTTGACCATTACCGCCGGGACGTAACTCACTCTTCTCATAGAATCTTCCCTGTTGCTGCCTCGTGCCGAAATTGATATATTGTGTTTTAGGCTGTTTAATTTCTTTTTGAAAACTCGGCAGTCCTTACTCCAAGCAGCATGTTTCTCACCTCAATTTATGAAGCAAAAGTCCTCCACAGCCAAACATGTGGTGGTGATATGGCTTTGCCCACATTTTCCAAAAATCAATTGTCGCAGACAGTAATTTTTGGTGTGCCCAAATCCAAAGCATCTATAGCACTGAATGACAGCCAGGTTCTTTCTTGGAATTTCCACCAGGACACGTTGCCTGGCTATATGCTGAATTTTCAGAGCCTCCTTATTGTTAGGCGCTTTGGCAAGGTTGATGAAGAAGAAGTTGTTTGTTACCATCTTTTCAGTGCCTGCTCCATTAATCTTATTGATTAACTTGCGGGAGTTGGGATTAAATACACCGGTGACATTGTGGACTTTGGTATAAAAGGCTTCCTTGATAATAGTGGTGGGGGTGGTGTTCGCCAGGTTGCGAACAACTACCCTGAAAGCTTTATCCTCCTTAAGCTGGTATGTGTAGTGTCTAATGTTAAGCTCTTTTAGGTAACGTACCAGAATACGACACGAATTAGAATCCACAGCAGATTCTGCTCCTGTTCCAAAAGGTGAGCATTGGTCACATTATCAATATTGATAGGGGGTGGTTTTCTAGTCCTGCCAGTGGTTTCAGTATCAATTCCCTCAAGCAAAGCATCAGCGTCAATGACCATTTTCTCGGCTTCGACAAGTGTCTCAGTGGTCTCATCCTCATTCCCAGCGTCAGATAGCAGAGCAAAGCGATTTGATGATGTGCCAGGACTTTTCAGAAAAATAGAAGATTCCACGGTTTGGGCTGACTTCTTTCTCCCCGTCTTTACCCTACCATGGCGGGAAAGTGGACTGGGTGATCTTTTTGACCCAGCCGTCTGCCAACACACCTGAGCACAAGGAGTCGCAGTTGTGGTAGAAATCGGGAACGTGCTAAAAGAAACAGCTGGCACCGGGGTAGCGCCAGTCAAAAATTGACTCTGTAAATCAAAAAAAGAGCACATTTCAGGTAAGGGGCTTGAATGCGTCACTATATGCTTGGATACATTTGACGTTGTTGTTGTTTTTGTTGTCGTAGTTGATGTACAGTTGTCATGTAGCCATGATTTATTGCTAGGAACCCGCCGCAACTCGGAGTCCGATCGATTTGAGTCATCTCTGTTAGAATTGCTAATACCCGAAACGTCGCTAAGATTCCGAATTTTTGCCATTTTTAATGCATTTGCCGCAGCGCGGCGAACCGAATGGCGCTTAATTTTACCCGTTCTTATTTTTAATTTTGTTTTTAACTGACGTTTTAGCAAAAGGAATTTTCTTATTTAATTTATTTTAGTTCTTCACTTGACTTTTTTGACTCAAGTTACAACGAAGAACTCTGATCCGCCAGTGTTTGACATTTGATTGATTTTTATTTTCGTTCGAATATTTGAACATTTCCACTTTGTACAGGTGTAGCAGCAATGCCGGCAAACTCAATTATCAGAGGCCACTTTGTTTTTGTGTTTTATTTGTATCCATACACTTTGAGAATCCGACTATTTCTTCGCACCAAACTTAACCACAAACATGATCCATGACATCTACGAAATTTTCATGGTGCAGGGTCAAACGATGTCGGATTCGAAAGGGATCAGACAAACAGACAGACAAACATCCTTTTTTATATATATAAAATAAAAAAATTATTGGGAATATTTCATTTCCCCTTTCCCACGCAAGTGACCAACTTCAGCAAAAAAAATTGTTGTTTTGATTTTGCAACCAGCCATACAACACACGACTTGGAGTTTAGAAATAAAACGAACGAAATAAAACGTTACGTTGCCTGAGCACAAGTGTCCTTAAACGTTGTTTGCATACTGTAGAGTCTACAACTTAAATTCATTTTAGACTCATTGTGATTTTGATGATAATAATAATTTCTTTTCCTTCAGTACTCAATGCCAATACCAATACGAATAAATGTCACAACTTCGACTTGCCTTCTGATTGCCACTAGTGTAAGACGTTTTATATTGGTTACCTTTTGCTCGCCAGTATAATTCCAAAATAAGCCCAGGCTACAATTTTTCTTAGTATATTAACAAAGCGTTAAAAATTAACTAGTGTTTCTATTAATTGAAGACATTTTCGTGGTAAACACGTAAATATGCTCCCTGAACGAAACTTCCACACCACTAACCTAAATCTGTTGCTTTATCAAAACCGAAAATAAAAAATAAATAAGTATATATGTATATATAAAATTGGATGTATGTCTGTTTTAGACACTGAAACCGCTGGATCGATTTTAATGAAATTTTCAGGGAAACTAGAATAGCCTGTCGAGTAATCCTGTGAAGTTTCGTGCGTTAATTAGATAATTTGTATGAAATCATAATTGCTTCATCAGTTTTCCTTTGAAAGGTATGTCAAATTCGAAATCGAAAATCTGTCAAAAAAAAAATAATAATACAAAAAGTGTAACTCAAACGAAAAAAAGTTTAGTGCGCAATATTCGTCGTTCACTAATCTGGGTTTTTTTTTTCTTCAATATAAAATATTGGGTTTCTGTGAATAGAAAATTGATGCCCACTGTGGTTAATGAGACGATACTCCAAGACAAATTCAAAGGTTACCAATTTCTCATTCTCCTAGCTTCAATAAAGCAAATTTCTTGCTAACACACCATTGTACTTTTCTTAAATTTTTATTTTCTTTGCTAATACCGGAAAGGGCAGAACAACGTCTGGCGGGCTACGCTAGTAAATAAATAAACATAAATAAATGAAAAAAAATCTATGAACTTTAAATATTGAATTTTCTATTAGGTTGCTCAATAACTTTTGCGGTGGGGCGTTGCTACTAGCCTAAATTAATTTTTTTACAATGAAAAAAGTCAAGTATCGTGCAGTGATTGAATTTTAATTTTGGGAAGGAATAAAAGCAAAGGAAATTTATGAATGAATGTTGAAAGCGTATGAGAAATCTTCTATTCAAATTACTACAGTAGAAAGATGGGTTGCTAAATTTAAAAGTGGACGTAAAAGCCTTGACG
The DNA here is from genome assembly GCA_035041755.1 of Cacoxenus indagator. Lineage (NCBI taxonomy): Eukaryota > Metazoa > Arthropoda > Insecta > Diptera > Drosophilidae > Cacoxenus > Cacoxenus indagator. Next base: position 24,996 of record JAWNKX010000867.1, read on the forward strand.
ACGATCCACGTCAAGGACGCCCAACAAAAACAACAACATCAGAAATGGTAGAAATAATACAGGATAACGTATTGGAAAACCGCCGCGTGACTGAAAGAGATTTAGTAGAAGCCCTAGGCATCTCATTGCGCAGTGTAAGCAATATTTTCACTGAAGTATTGGGTTGCAGAAAGCTGTGTGCACAATGGGTGCCGCATTCGCTAACAATGAAACAAAAACACATTTGAGTCTGACTTTCTCAGCAACATTTAGGGCGTTTTCAAAAAGATAAAGTGGATTTTGTACTTCGATTCATCACTGTAGATGAGACTTTGGTGTATTACCATGATACTGAATCAAAATAAGTGGCTAAAGGGTGGTGTGAACCTGGTTCTTCGGCTCCGAAATGAGTTCGTGTCCAGAAATCGGCCAAGAAGGTGTTAGCATCATTTTTTTTGTGATGCGAAATTAATTTTGTTTGTGGATTATTTTCAAAGTGGTGAAACAATAAGCTCGGAATATTATTGTAATGTTTTAGACCATTGATCAAATTATTTATTTCTTTACTAACTAACAGCCCGAAAGAATAATGTAATTTATTCATTAAAAGTCCCACCAAAACCAATACAAGTAGGTGGTAGGAATTTCAATAACAAAAATCGTGTTCCCCAATCATAAAAAAGTCGCGTCAAACCTATACATGTTCCTTTTTCGCTATCATTCCCACAACAACATCAATACAATCAAAATAATAATGGGTGAAGGCAAATAAAACAACCAAAACAAAGGTGATATACAGAAATTCCTTTTCATGCTAATTCGCGCTAAGAACAGAAAATAAATTAAGAGACAGCAAGAGGGGGAAACAGCGCTTGGTTGGATTTCGCAACAGCCACACACCTTCTAACATTTATGTTTGCCTGGTTAATTCAGTTCAGTAGTTAGCACAATGAGTTTGCTACACAGCAGCCTGCGCTGGTTCTTCGATGTTAATAGCAGAAAGATAACAGATTCTAATAGCGCCTGACTTTTGGAAAATGGTCTAAAAAACTTAAGAGAGAAATGTAAACTCTATATGAATAAGTTCTCTCTGCGTATACCAGTATACAAGAAAATGAATCAACGTGTACACCCAGCATTAGAATAAAGCAGATGTGCCACGCCATTCGTATTCTTCTTTGATACATATAATTTGCTCAACACCGTTGATTAACAACAATCGGACATACGTACCTACGCGTGCATAAGAAAGAGTAAATAAACTTATACCGTTTCAAATTGATCAGTTAGATTGTCTCACTGCACTTACATTTATGTGCATTTTGCTTAGGAGTCTTCGTTGTTTCTAGCAAGCTCGTGTTATAAAAAAAAATTTGGTACAGACAGTTCGCCAAAGTACAGTTCTGTTTTTGCCGTTGAGTTGGTAAAGAAAGTAAATCATATAGACGCACCATATACATGCATGCGTTGAACATACGAGCATAAATATATAAATTTCAACTGTACTGCTGCCTACCTCTACTAAATTCGATAAGCTGCGGTAACCCATGTTTGTTTTGTAACGCTATCGACTGTACGCCAACAAATACGTACGTACACACGTGTCCCTAACTCAACCAAAAATAAATAAATATCGCCACAAGTTGGTAGCCAATTGCTAAACTGTGGATTAGCCATTGTACGCATTATAGGTTCGGAACTTCGATCACTTACATTAGGGCATTTCCGTTCATAAGTCGAACAATATGAGTGACGCAGAAGGTGAGCCAAAGCTAGTCGCGCTGCGCCAGAAGCGAAGTGTCATGGAACAAAACATCACCAGGTTGATGGCAAGGGTTGTTAAAGGTGGCGAGTCTGACAGCGCTACCTCACTCGATTACAGGTTGCTAATTCTTTAGAAATACTTTAAGCAGATTTGCGTCATCCAAACACAGATTGAGGACCTAAACGGTGCCGATGATGGAAGAGGAGAGTTAGAGGAATAGTACATCACGACGAAAAGTGAGATTATTTCGTGCAAAGTTAAACAACGTTCCGACCATCCCTTTGACGCGACCCTCCTGAATAGTACGTCCGTCCTTGGTTCCGCTCATAGCAACTGTTTACCAAAATTAAAACTGCCCAGATTCGACGGTGAGTACGCAGCATTCAAACGGTTCCGGAGCGCATTTGAGCATTTAATCAACGAGGATCAACAACTAGCGCCCATCGATAAATTTAACTATTTACTTGAGTGGCTGTCAAGCCCGGCACTAGAGGTCGTTCGAGCATTCCAAGTAACATAGGATAACTATCCCAAGGCCTTAAAACGGTTGCAAGAGCGTTTCTGATAATTTTAGAGTACAACTCTGCCTTGTTTAATCTACCTTCGATGCGCTCGCCAGATGCAAATGCGCTGCAAGAGATCTTCGACTCCGCTTCGGCAATTCGCATCCGAAGTTAGGCTACGACGACGGGCAATCTTACGACAAATTGCCTGACGATTGCTATACGGTGCTAATCCGCAGATGCCAATTTCTGCAAAGTCAACAGAACATGAGGCAAAGCGAGAAGCCAACTGAAGTAAAACAGATCGCCGCATGCTCAAAGTATTTCGTCAGCTCGCAGGTCAGGTGCGTGCACTGTAACGCGTGTGATCACTACATCAGTAGCTGCCAGATATTTTGTGACCTAAGTTGTGCTTCAATTGCCTGCGAAAGGGCCACTACGTGAAGGACTGTCAGTCGAAGTCTCGCTGCAGAGTCTGTAAGAAAAAGCATCATACGCTACTTCATACAGCACCTGTTGCTGCTGAGCCGGAACGTGATGCTTCCAATACCAATCATGAGTGTCGGAATACGAGTGGTCGTCGACTTTTTCAGTCATCAAGACGATTTCAGCTCGTCAACGTCAAGAAAAGGTAGATACCTCACAATGGAACCTACGTAGCACTATTGAGTTGGCGGACCCGTTGTTCGATGAGACAAGTAAGATTGATATTCTAATAGGTACAGAAGGCTTCTTTAACGCAGTACGGGACGGCAAGTACGTACTTGGCGCAGACATGCCGAGTATGGTCAACACCGCTTTCGGATGGATCATAGGCGGCAATCTGACAAGCAGTGCGAAACCGCAAACATATCAATGCCATTTAATACAGGAATCAACTTCACTCGATGCAGCAGTACAGAATTTTTGGAAACTTGAAGAGTACGATACGACGACAACCTAGTTAACAGAGGAAGAGCAACGCTGCGAGGACCACTACGTGAAAACAGTCAAGTTGCAACCGAATGGGCGTATACAGGTACATCTCCCGTTCACCCAAGACCAACGCATGTTGGTCAATACATACCAGGCAGCTCTGAAGCGGTTTCTAACGCTTGAGCGAAGACTTAATCGCGATAAGAAATTGAAGGTTGCGTACACCGAGTACATAAACGAATATAACACACTTGGGCACATGTTAATTCGGACTGATGAAGACTAGAGGACGCCACACTTCTACACACCGCAGCATTGCGTACTGAGACCACAGAGTCTTACAACTAAACTCCGAGTCGTTTTCGACGAGTCGGCCAAAAGTACGTCACCAAGTCGCTAAACGATATTCTTATGGTTGGCTCGACGATTCAGCAAACGTTAACGACGACAATTCTCTCATTCCGATTACATCGATTTGCTCTGACGGGCGACATCACTAAAGTGTACCGCAAGTTTTTAGTCGCTGAGCCAAACAGGAGGTTTCAGCTCATTCTTTGGAGAGCAGACGTCGAAGGCAGCATATGAACTTATGAGCTAAACACAGTGGCGTACGGACTCTCAGCAGCACCGTTTCTGGCAATTCGGAGCCTGAAACACATAGCAGATGTATGGGCGCAGAGGTACCGTATCGGAGCTGATGTTTTAACCCACGAGTTGTACGTCGACGACCTGTTAACTGGAGCAGATGGTTTCGAGGATTTAAAGGTCAAGAAGAATGAGATCGTGGCGTTGCTTGCAGAAGCAGGACTTAAGCTAACAAAGTTCAAGAGCAATGCGCCAGAACTCTTAAAGCAACCAAACGACGAGGTGATTATCACACCTGAAGAACAAGCGATGATGAAGGGGTTTGACATGCCATGGCAAATAAAATTTGATAGTTTCATCTACCTTCACGATTGAAGAGTTATATCTTCGCCTACCATACGATCAACTTTATCCACCGTCGCACAACTCTTCGACCCATTAGGACTCGTAAGTCCAATAATAGTTAGGTGCAAGATGTTCGTTCAAGACCCAATTCTCCAGAAACTCAGTTGGGATGAGCCGATTACCGGTCAGCTACTTCGCACATGGCAAGAACTAGAAATCGATTTGCAAGGCACGTCCAGGCTACAAATTCCACGTTTTGTGAAAACGTCAGCTGATAATGACTGTGAAATTCACGGGATCGCCGACGCTTCGGAGTGGGGATATGGCTGTTGCATATACGTTCGAGCCCATACAGACAACGGAGTGAAGATAAACCTGTTGATTGCTAAGTCCAAGGTTGCTCCGATCAAGGCATAATCATTACCGCGATTAGAGCTATGTGCAACTCTCCTTTTATGTCGAACTTGGCAATATGAAAAATGCAGCGCATTAGATTTGACGCAAAACATGTGGTTCAATGGACCTAGCTTTCTTTATGAACCACCTGAAACGTGGCCGAAACAGCAAGAGGCAGAGGCCCTACCCATCGAACTGCGCCTACGCGCAATGATTGCGAGGATTGACAGCGATTCAAGCAGGTCGCTCATCGACACAGTCATATCTAACAGTTTATCATACATGTGCATCTTACGTATCTAATCTTATATTTACCGAAGCTTAAAGGGCCTTAAAGCGGACCACAACAAAAAGTTAGTTGACGTTTTGCATATTCCGGCTAATGAACTTGATCAAACACTCTAGAGCATCGTCGAGAATTTAGAGCACATAGAGTTCCAACAAGAAATTAAAGCATTACCTACAAACCGAACTCTTAAGCCCAGTATTCAATGTCTGACCCCAATCATACAAGAACTGAGACCAACAGACAGAGTAGCGTGTGTGATAAGAATGGGTGGTAGGCTAGCGAACACCGATTTGAGATACGACGCAAAGTTTCCGGCGCTGTTACCACGCTATCATCATTTCACTCGATTGTACATCGAGTTCCTACATAGAACGAACCTTCACGCTGGACCGAAAATCCTAATATCATTGATACGTGAAAGATTCTGGGTGATGAACGCGCGTGAAGTAATAAGGAAGGTTGTGCGAGACTGCGTCCATACTTTTCGCTACAAACCCGGGCCATCACTGCCAGCCGATCGCTTTGTGAAGCAACGGCCATTTCTTGTAGCAGCCGTTGATTTCTGTGGTCCTTTCTTTACTTCGTAGAAGTTAAGAGGAAGAAGTCCATAAAAGGCTTACGCGTCTATCCTCGTGTGCTTTTCATTAAAGGCTATTCATATAAAGCTAGTTTCCGAAATAATTTCGAAATTCGTTGGAGCAGCAGCAAAACTCGCCAACTGGAAAAGGCGATTTTTCCAACCGGACGAGCTCAACTTGCTTAAGTCATACAGAGCATGCAAGGGGTTTGACTTCAGATTCATTCCTCCAAGAGCGCCGCACTTTGAAGGTTTTTGGGAGCCAGCTGTCAAGTCCTTAAAGATCCTCTTAGTCAAGAATGTTACGGAAGCCCATCTTACGTGCGAGGAGCTGGTGACCGTGCTCACCGAAGTGGAAGAACTGCTTAATTCAAGGCCGATCGCAACGCAGTCTGGTGATCCAAACGGTTTGGAAGCGTTGACCCCAGCGCGCTTGCTAATTGGCGCAACTTTTTTAGCTGCTCCAGCAGAACACATGGCGAGCGTCGTCGAAGTAGATACAATCCGTTATCGCGATCGCTGGCAGCGTGTAACCCTCTTGAAGCAGCATTTCTGGCGTCTGTGGCAACGGGACTACGTACACCACTTGCAACAACGCTCCAAGTGGTCAAAAGAGCAACCAAAAGTGAGGGCAGGACAATTTGTCATCGTTCACGAGGACAATACGCCGCCCCAGATATTGGTTCTGGCTTGGATAACTTTAGCTGTTCCGGGCCAAAATGGCAAGGTCAGCGACGTGGATGTGATGACCAAGAAAGGCATCCTGAGGCAACCAGTCTATAAGGTCGCTGTAATTCCTAGCATTTAACTAGATTTAAAGATAGTGCTCTCAACAGGGGGAGTGTGTTGGAGGAGAACCCACACAATACGCCAATCTGGCAAGGCGATGTGGGCAAGTCGCGCTCCCTATTCTTCCTCTCGCTAGAAGCACGCTCTCACTTGTCGATAGCGACAAGTGAACTAGAAGTTTGTAAATTCCACTTGCTTGTGAACTGTGAAGCAGCAATGTTGTGTGTAAAGTCAAGAAATCAAAGTAAACATTAATAAAGTGTAATTTAATTAAAAGCAGAACTTCGATGCAAACGCAGACACAGTCGCTACAATTGCGCCACATACCCCCGAGGGACTCCTGCTGAAAGAGTCAGCAAACACTTGTGTTTTTTTTTGTGTTGTGTTGCCAAATTATCCAGGGTAAGTCGAAGCATTTGTTTTTTTATATATGATTTTTCCTCTGCCCTTCTGGTCATACAGTGATATAAATTTTCGATCTCTTTGTTCCTTTATGTGCGTTAGGTTTGGCAGTTATTTTCGGATTTTTTTAACGGTTTTTTGAATTGGATTTCAGTCACACACAGTAGTCTGGTGAGCCGTGAAGCCGATAGGTCGCACAGCGGCTACAAAAGAGGAAGGGGATTTCAGAATTTTTTTGTTATCTTAAGTTGCATAAGTGCATATATTTTCTTGTTGAGTTCGGTCTGCATCCGCATGCTGCATTCAGCTTTACTCTCTTATGACTTACTTACATACATAAGATCATATTTTCCTATTCATATTTTGTTATTATACTTTTCTTATAATTTTTTTCTGATCATAAGAATTTTCTTGTATTAGGTTAGTTTTTTTTATGTTCATTAAAAGTGGATGTAAGTATTATTGAAATGTCGTAGTAATTTTCCCTTTTTTATTTTCTGCCCCTATAATGCGCGTTTGGTATATCGTTCTGAAAAGGGATCATCTGGATAGGAGTGTATGGCATGGATGATCATGGTAGGGTGGGCGTATGTGTGGGCAATGGCAGATGTGCAAGTGATTCTAGTTTCTTCTTTCTTTCTTTATTTCTCTCTTTCTTCCATGCACGCACTAATTAGTCTATGACCATTGTTGCAGCACATTCCTTTCAACTCATTTTTCCATTCCTTCGCATTGCAAATGGACAGGAGATAAAATAGACATGCAAAGTTTCACATTATCAGCGTATATAAACACATCAGAATGCCTTGAGGGACACCGGAGGTTACACAAATAGTCTCGAATGTGACCGTTTTAAACAAAAAGTTTTGAGTTCTGGATGTTATGTAGGAAGTTATCCAATTGACCAGGTTGGGTGGAATACCAAAGGCATCCAGTTTATGAAAAAGTAAGGAATGACAAACACTGTCGAAGGCCTTACTGAAATCAGTGTAAATAACGTCCATTTGGCGTTGTTGAGAAAAACTAAGGTTCACTAGTAACGTGAATTACAGTAAATTGGTCGTAGTTGACCGCTTTTTAGTAAACCCATGTTGAGAAGTACTCAACAAATGAAGAAAGAAATGTTGTATCTGATCGGTAATTATATGTTCAAATAACTTCGGAATCGCATACGATTCCTCTGTAATTTGAAATATCAGTTCTACTACCCTTTTTATGGAGAGGAATAATATAAGATTATTTCCAAATACTAGGTAAAATAGAGGTATTCAAGGAAATGTCAAAAAATTTGCAGATTGGTCTATGCAAAGCATTAGCACACACTTTTAAAGTATAACTAGGTACACCATCCGGACTCTGTAAAATATTTAGTTTTAAGGCTTTTAAGTAATTTAAAACTGTATCATATTCGATTCCCGGCATATTTAGTTTGTTAAAATTACTTAAAGAATATGGATAGTTATTATTGAAGTTTTTATTAAAATTAGAATATGTGCTTTGGAAAAATTTTGCAAAAAGTTTCGAAATTTCTACATCGTTGCAACCTTCAACACCATTCAATTTCAGCAGTGGAAAAACTAACAATTTTCATTCATGAAACAGGATACTTCTTCACTCGGATATCGGAAAACAACTCTAGTACCCAAAATCAAACTTTTCTATCACTGAGCTGAGATCATTGATCAAAAATAAAAGGTTATTACAAAAAATGTGGCAAACTAGTCGCAACCCAACTGACAAAAGGCTTTTCAACAAGGCTGCCAGTGATTACAAAGAATGATTGAGAGAGATTTGTAGGGAAGCCACTGCAGATTATATGCCGCAATTGGATCCTTTTAATCCTGACTATCAATACAGCTTATGGAGGGCAACAAAGTACAAGAAGAAACGTTGTCATGTTGGATAGCAACGGTGAGAGGTGAATATCTGATATTGAAAAAGCTGAAGCATTCGCTCGACATTTACACACAGTTTTTCAGCCTAACGAACCAAACAACACAATATCTGATTACGAAGTAATAAACTTCCTGGAATCCCCTTGTCAGATGAGTTTTCCAATTCGTCAAACGTCATATGCGGAAGTGGACGCCGGAATAAAAGCAATTAAAAACAATAAATCACCTAGTTTTGACAAACTTGATGGCCTAACAATTAAAAATCTTCCTTCGAAATGCATACGGCTTCTAACATATATTTAAAATGCTCTGTTAAGATCAGAATACTATTCAAGGCAGTGGAAATGCGCTGAGGTTATAATGATTCCCAAACCAAATAAGCCGGAAAACTGCCTGCCATCTTACTGTCCGATCAGTCTATTGGTAACTTTCTTCAAAGTATTTTAGGAAAATACTTATGAGAAGATTTTTACCAATTTTAGAGGAACTCGCCATTATACCGGAACATCAGTTTGGGTTCGAAAAACGTCAGGGTACACCTGAAAAATATCATCGAATCGTCAATATAATAACAGAAGCTTTTGAAAGAAAACAATATTGCTAAGCAGTATGTCTCGATATTTAGCAAGCGTTCGATAGAGTTTGGCACCCAGGTGTTTCGTATAAAATAAAAAAGCTTCTTCCAGCTCCATACTTTCTGATAGTGTCTTCATACCTTAGTAACCGTAATTTTTATGTGCAGCAACAAGGTGTAATATCCGTATTGTATGCTATCAATTCCGGAGTTTCCCAAAGAAGTGTACTGGGACCTGTGCTCTACACACTGTATACTTCAGATCTGCCTCTCTCAAATGATATACAAATTGGGACATACGCTAATAACACTGCGTTAATTGGCACATGTGCAAATGCTTCTGACGCTTCTCTACTCATCCAGTTTGAACTCAATAAAATTGAGGAATGGCTTTCTAGGTGGAAAATAAAGTCAACGCTCAAAAATCCGTACACGTCACCTTTACTCTTAGAAAAGGACTGAGCCTAAATGTAAACTTATATGGTAACGATATACCACAAAGTGAAACTGTGAAATACCTTGGCGTACACTTGGACCGTAGGCTAAAATGGAAAGCTCATATCAAAGCCAAGAAGATGCAGCTTACCCTCAAAACCCGCAAAATGAACTGGCTGCTCGGTTCAAAGTCACAATTGAGCCTCGAAAATAAAGTTATGCTATATAAACTTATACTGAAACCGATTTGGACTTTTGCTCTTCAATTTTGGGGTACTGCGAGTAATTTAAACATTGAAATTCTCCAACGCTATCAAAGACAAGTGCTCAGAATAATTAGAAATGTTCCCTGGTATGTTACTAACTATGCAATTCATGAAGATCTTGAGATCCCATTTGTCAAGAGTGAAATATCAAAACTCACTGCCAAATATGTTAAAAAACTGGATACACATGACAACACTCTGACCATCAACCTCCTTGACAATAGTTGAACGGTTAGACAATAGTAGAACGGTTAAATGTGTGCATAGATATCTAACAATAACGTCGGTGTATTTTCCATCAAGATTTTTGCTGAAATTGACGGAATACGATCGTTTCTTTCAAACACTTGGTCAAACGTTTATTGTTGGAAGAGATTTCTCAGGTAGGGGTTTTAGGTTGATAAATACGAAAGGCAATGAACTATTCAAATATGTAATAAACAATAATCTAGAAACGCTATCCACAGGAAAGCCAACTTATTGGCCTATAGATGTCAGAAAACTACCCGATTTGTTAAATTTCTTCATTTGCTCTGGTATACACAAGCAACACTTACACATATCTAAAAGCTATGACCTAAACTCTGATCACTCCACCATTATCCTAACATATAATACAGTCGTTGTCGAAAAACCGAAACCCTACAAACAAATGTAACCGCCTTTAAGGACTAGCTGGAAAACCATACAAGTCTGGATGTCTCCCTGAAAGACGGGGCGGATATTGTGTTTTTTTTTATATATTCTTTTTTTATCATTGACTTAGCAGGTACGCAATAACCACACACTGATCTCACATAGGGCAATCCCAAGTGGAATCAAAATTCACCCAGTTACATAGTAGACTGGGCTCAGCTGGTCTTAATTGCTAATTTCTTTGGTGAACATGCGATACCAAAGCTAATGTCCACAAACTATGTTTTTTTCTACAGATAAGAACATCATCAGCCTCTAACAAATAAGCATGCAAGATGAACTAAAGTTAAGTTTCAACTTAGAGTTCATTACATACCATAACAAAGATTTAAATAAATATAGCTAGCATTAATTCAACTGCGTTAATTAAGACGACGTTACATGTGTGAGAACTGTGAGTTCATTGAAGAGAACATTATTTACTAAGTGTTGAGGTAAGATAATAAGATAGATTTTAAATTATCAGAAGATTTGAAATTGATATTAGGTTATAGTGCAAATTGTATGATTGACACAACACGCGAAATGGATCATGCAGCACATAAGTAGTTCTACAGAAACCAATAGAAATTGGAATATAACCTCTAGTAACCCGAGAAGAAACGTTAAACTTTATGCCACCAAGCAAAAAATGAGAATAGACACTAGCAACAATTAAATTATGTAGAAATATCACACCGAGAGTAGTTCTATGACTGGCAAACGAAGGTAGTTGAATAAGCTTTAGGCGGCATCGACAGGAAGGAAGGTGGGCATTTGGATCCCAGTGCATGTTACGCAGTGCAAAGAGTAAAAATAGTTTTTGTACTGATTCAATGAGATCGCTATAAATTCTAAGCTGGGGATCCCATACACAAGATGCATATTCCAAAATAGGTCTAACTAAGGATGTGTACAGCAATTTAGTGGTATAAGGATCATTAAATTCCTTAGACCACCGCTTAATGTACCCTAACACACCATTAGCCTTACTGACGGATGAGTGAATGTGGCATCCGAAATGGAGCTTTGGGTCCATCAATACCTCTACACCATTAAATTGTGAAACAGTTCTAGTAAGTGATCGTTGATACGACAATTATTTACAATAACATTTACACCACAGAACGACATAAGTTTACATTTTTCACAATTAAGTGAAAGAAAGTTTATAGAGCACCAACGATATAAAGAGTCAAGTCATCTTGAAGAAACTTTAAATGGACAGGAGATAAAATAGACATGCATAGTTTCACATTATCAGCGTATATAAACACATCAGAATGCCCTGAGGGACACCGGAGGTTACACAAATAGTCTCGAATGTGACTGTATATAACGTGAATAACATTTACACCACAGAACGACATAAGTTTACATTTTTCACAATTAAGTGAAAGAAAGTTTATAGAGCACCAACGATATAAAGAGTCAACTCATCTTGAAGAAACTTTAAATGGACAGGAGATAAAATAGACATGCATAGTTTCACATTATCAGCGTATATAAACACATCAGAATGCCCTGAGGGATACCGGAGGTTACACAAATAGTCTCAAATGTGACTGTTTTAAACAAAAAGTTTTGAGTTCTGGACGTTATATAGGAAGTTATCCAATTGACCAGGTTGGATGGAATACCAAAGGCATCCAGTTTATGAAGAAGTAAGGAATGACAAACACTGTCGAAGGCCTTACTGAAATCAGTGTAAATAACATCCATTTGCCGTTGTTGAGAAAAACTAAGGTTGACTAGTGACGTGAATTGTAGTAAATTGGTCGTAGTTGACCGCTTTTTAGTAAACCCATGTTGAGAAGTACTCAACAAATGAAGAAAGAAATGTTGTATCTGATCGGTAATTATATGTTCAAATAACTTCGGAATCGCATACGATTCCTCTGTAATTTGAAATATCAGTTCTACTACCCTTTTTATGGAGAGGAATAATATAAGATTATTCCCAAATACTAAGTAAAATAGAGGTATTCAAGGAAATGTCAAACAATTTGCAGATTGGTCTATGCAAAGCATTAGCACACACCTTTAAAGTATAACTAGGTACACCATCCGGACCCTGTAAAATATTTAGTTTTAAGGCTTTTAAGTAATTTAAAACTGTATCATATTCGATTCCCGGCATATTTAGTTTGTTAAAATTACTTAAAGAATATGGATAGTTATTATTGAAGTTTTTATTAAAATTAGAATATGTGCTTTGGAAAAATTTTGCAAAAAGTTTCGAAATTTCTACATCGTTGCAACCTTCAACACCATTCAATTTCAGCAGTGGAAAAACTAACAATTTTCATTCATGAAACAGGATACTTCTTCACTCGGATATCGGAAAACAACTCTAGTACCCAAAATCAAACTTTTCTATCACTGAGCTGAGATCATTGATCAAAAATAAAAGGTTATTACAAAAAATGTGGCAAACTAGTCGCAACCCAACTGACAAAAGGCTTTTCAACAAGGCTGCCAGTGATTACAAAGAATGATTGAGAGAGATTTGTAGGGAAGCCACTGCAGATTATATGCCGCAATTGGATCCTTTTAATCCTGACTATCAATACAGCTTATGGAGGGCAACAAAGTACAAGAAGAAACGTTGTCATGTTGAATAGCAACGGTGAGAGGTGAATATCTGATATTGAAAAAGCGGAAGCATTCGCTCGACATTTACACTCAGTTTTTCAGCCTAACGAACCAAACAACACAATATCTGATTACGAAGTAATAAACTTCCTGGAATCCCCTTGTCAGATGAGTTTTCCAATTCGTCAAACGTCATATGCGGAAGTGGACGCCGGAATAAAAGCAATTAAAAACAATAAATCACCTAGTTTTGACAAACTTGATGGCCTAACAATTAAAAATCTTCCTTCGAAATGCATACGGCTTCTAACATATATTTAAAATGCTCTGTTAAGATCAGAATACTATTCAAGGCAGTGGAAATGCGCTGAGGTTATAATGATTCCCAAACCAAATAAGCCGGAAAACTGCCTGCCATCTTACTGTCCGATCAGTCTATTGGTAACTTTCTTCAAAGTATTTTAGGAAAATACTTATGAGAAGATTTTTACCAATTTTAGAGGAACTCGCCATTATACCGGAACATCAGTTTGGGTTCGAAAAACGTCAGGGTACACCTGAAAAATATCATCGAATCGTCAATATAATAACAGAAGCTTTTGAAAGAAAACAATATTGCTCAGCAGTATGTCTCGATATTTAGCAAGCGTTCGATAGAGTTTGGCACCCAGGTGTTTCGTATAAAATAAAAAAGCTTCTTCCAGCTCCATACTTTCTGATAGTGTCTTCATACCTTAGTAACCGTAATTTTTATGTGCAGGAACAAGGTGTAACATCCGTATTGTATGCTATCAATTCCGGAGTTTCCCAAAGAAGTGTACTGGGACCTGTGCTCTACACACTGTATACTTCAGATCTGCCTCTCTCAAATGATATACAAATTGGGACATACGCTAATAACACTGCGTTAATTGGCACATGTGCAAATGCTTCTGACGCTTCTCTACTCATCCAGTTTGAACTCAATAAAATTGAGGAATGGCTTTCTAGGTGGAAAATAAAGTCAACGCTCAAAAATCCGTACACGTCACCTTTACTCTTAGAAAAGGACTGAGCCTAAATGTAAACTTATATGGTAACGATATACCACAAAGTGAAACTGTGAAATACCTTGGCGTACACTTGGACCGTAGGCTAAAATGGAAAGCTCATATCAAAGCCAAGAAGATGCAGCTTACCCTGAAAACCCGCAAAATTAACTGGCTGCTCGGTTCAAAGTCACAATTTAGGCTCGAAAATAAAGTTATGCTATATAAAGTTATACTGAAACCGATTTGGACTTATGCTCTTCAACTTTGGGGTACTGCGAGTAATTTAAACATTGAAATTCTCCAACGCTATCAAAGACAAGTGCTCAGAATAATTACAAATGTTCCCTGGTATGTGACTAACTATGCAATTAATGAAGATCTTGAGATCCCATTTGTCAAGTGTGAAATATCAAAACTCACTGCCAAATATGTTAAAAAACTGGATACACATGACAATACTCTGACCATCAACCTCCTTGACAATAGTTGAACGGTTAGGCAGTTAAAGAGATTCCATATTTTGGACTTACCAGATAGATTTTAAGTAGATATAAAACACTTTAACATAGCCTGTATTTCGCTAGAATGTAATAGTGTGTCTCAATGGAGATAACCTATTTCTGTTATTAATTCTAAGCATCACAAAACTTGTTTAAATACATATTAAAAAAAAAAATAGATACACTGCTAACGACTTCATTTTCGTTTCACAACTTCGGTTCAACGCTCGAGTGCTACACAAAGAACGACAATGCGATGACGCATGAAAAATTTCACTATACCTAAACCAAAGATGTTTCAAATCAAAAACAGAACAAAGAACGCAATACTTTTATGAGAGCTTTTTGCAAGTAACTCAGAAACACAAACACAAAATGAAGAAGAAGCATAGCAGAAACAACCAAAAAACGTACGAAACTTTTTGTGCTTGTGATGGCAGTGGATTAAAAGTGGATTTAAAATATCAAAAAATTAAGTAGGCCACCATGCTATATAGCGCAAATATGTTGTTTAAAAAAAATTGAAAACGGTTATGTATAGTGTCAGGAAAGCGTTACACACCGTTTCCATACAATACATTTTATATAATAGTATAGATAGTAATGCTTGTGAACCAGAGCGTTATGCCAAACAGTGTGGAATCAATATCAATATCTAGCATTATTGTGCCGATTTGTTTATTTTGCACATTTCGCATAAGAAACACACACATGCACATTAAGCTTAAGTTTCAGCACTTCACAACTTGTATTCGCTTTGAATCCATTCTGTTCAGGTAGTATAACTATATGCAGATGTCTATTAAGACGATTTTTTTATCGCAAATGTTTGGGACACAATCATGGCCTGGAGATTTTTTAATTTTAAGAGAACTTAATGTCTTAATTTCTTAATATCAAGGGCAGTGATTTTGGTGTCAATAAATTTTAATTATAACGTTAGAGATTGAATTTATCGTATTTACAACTATTGTAGTGGTTGCATTGTCAGATAGAGTTTCAGCAAGCTTGTGTTTGACCTCAACCTATATGAAATATTGGTACTTCGTTCACTGGTAGTGAACATTTCATTATTGTAATAAAAAGTAGTAATGTATTGAGTTTTATTTTTGATTATTTTAGTGACTTAACAGAAGGGTTTGCAATATTTGCCCAGATTTGATAACTTATTGTTCACCTTTCATTATTACTTTTAAATATATGTATGTGTCGCAATAAGCGATTTAGTTGTTTTAAATCTGCCTTAAATAAGAGTTGGAGCAAGAGTAAGGTTTTCTCGGGGCGGCTTAGATAATTTCATTGTCAACTTTTGCCTTTAAAAACTCTATCATACTATCAATGAGTAGAATTTTGGATTCGAGGGATGCCATTGATTGGAAGTAGTTTGTAAGACCTAGAATAACCATACAAAAAAATAAGTACGCATTCTCAACAAAAGGAACGATAGTTGAAATATAAGTCAGGATAGGTTAGTGGTCAGATGAAAGGTCGTTCATGATATGAGGGAAAGATATAATAAGTCTAGCGTTGATGGCTTACTTTTGTATTTATGGAAAATCGTTCTGATATATAATTCTACCTTTACTACCAGGCAAACAGAAAAAACAGCAAGCAACTGCAAGTGTCCCATGTGAAAACGATATTAACCCAGCTGCGCTGATGCGAATACAGGAAAGAAAAAGAATTACTGTTGCCTTCGACCATGCAACAACAAAGCGTGTGACATTTGTTTTTTCTTTATTTGCCGAACATAAGGGAAGACAAAAAAAATTGCCTGCTTGAATGGATATGTATACTTTTTGCGTTCACGCAAATTTGAACTCAACAACGAAACACGCGCTCGGGACCTGACCTCTGATACATTTGGTACGACAGTCGAAAATTTACTTTACGGCTGTGTTGTGAAGTAGGGAGCGTGCGGGAATAAAAATTCCTCTTTTTTGCTACGCTCACGCAAAAACAAAGTCTAGACCATTTGTTTTTTCTTCATTGCCGATCAGAAGGAAAGAAGAGGGAAGACCACAACACAATGAGTGTATGAGATTGTGTTGGTTTTTATTGTCTACCTTGCGTGCGAAATGAGCTAAGTTTGAGTGTGTTGTAGGTATAGTGCGTGTATAATATTGTGTTGGTTTTCTTTTTCGCCCTTGCGTGCAAAGTGTGATAATTTTGAGTGGGTTGTGTAGGTGTGTAGGTATAGTGCGTGTATAAGATTGTATTTGCTTGCTGATATGGGTTCAATTTGGTTTGTAGTTTAAAATTAAAGAAAACTCTATACAATTTGCTTAATATTCTTGAACACCTTGCAAATAAAAGCATTGAACAAAAAAATCAAAGAAAGAAGACAGTGTCTCTGATTTCTTTTTATTATGTCTTTCTTGTGTTTTTATAATTTTCTTATCATTCAATATTTTCACCTTTTACGGCAGTCCGTCCATTTGCAAACCAACAGAATATTGTACGCCACATAAGTTGAACAGAGAAGAAATCTCTACAAGTGCTGAAAATTTAACATAAGCCAATCGTTTCTTAAAAGTCTCTCCGGCCATTTTTTTTAAGAGAGAAATGGGAACTCTATATTAATAAGTTCTCTCTGGTTGTGACTGTGTAATGACTGCCAAATTTGTGACTGTGCTTAAAATAGGGCGGTAAAAAATTATGACTTAGTCTGAGATCATTGACAGTTTTTGTTGATAAAAAGGAGCATATCAACATGGTTTGGTTTTAGTGAAGCTCGTCTCTCTGAAATTATGGATCTATCTTTGCTAAACATCCTCTCAGATTCCATCGAAGTGGCTAGAATCCTTCATCATCGACTATTCTGAATGAATGAACTCAACGCAATCATGTTCATTAGTAACCTATCAAGGGTTTTTTCCTGATCGGCGAATTTTTGTATGTTTCTGTTTTTTTAAATAGGTTTTAAACAAACATGATGCTTTTACAATTTTACGGAAGGTGGGATGAACTTTGAAATGATCAAACAGATTGGATATCTTGCTTCTGGTTTTTTATATCTTACCACACATTTGACATTTGGAGTGTTTACCATCCTTAGTTTCATCAAAATAATTCCACACTTCCAAAAACCACTTTTTTGCTTTTTTAGCGCTAGGGTGGCCGTATCTCTGAGTCGCTGTCACTATTATTTTCAATTTTCTAAGGCCTTCAAAAGAAAAAAAAAATATAAATAAACCACATATACATACACCCAACTCTATTTTTATACTGCCCGTTTTACACGATTTTGAATTAACACGGCTTACAAGTTAGACAAATTAAATTTTATTTGCATGCATATTGCTCCGAATAATATGAATAGAATTCTTAAATGTATACAAAAACAAAATACAATTGGGTGACTATCCGAATTTGATTTTTATATTCTTGACACACTTTCAATGAAAAAGAGAGTTGGGGGTATCCGTAAAATTTTCCTTACTTTGGGAAGTTTGCAGGAATTTATCCATTGCTATTCAGTCAACACCAATTTACAAAGCGAACTTACCAAAATTACTGCCAACACACAACTTCACAAAATGTATATATATATATATATATATATATATTCAAGTTTTGAAGTTTGAATATGTATTTCACCGAAACCACAATCGCAAAGTTCAACGTGATTAAGCACAATGCAACTAGCCCTAAATATGAAGAAAAGCCCTAAATATGTTCACGACTTGTTAAAAAACATTAATATAAGTGATTATTCAATAAAGTCAATCTCAATTGGCATTAAAATCTTTGTAAACTCTAAAGATTACTATAATATAATGTGCTGTAAGCTAAAGGAGCTGGACTGTGAATTCTTTTCTTACGAAAATAGAAACTCCAAACCATATAAAGCAATACTCTCCGGTTTATATGAAATGTCAAACGATGGGTTAAAATCAATACTAATCCAACTGGGTCTTCATTGCATTGATGTGAAGACTGTGAAAATAACTACTACAACTGGTTATAAAGGGATACTGTCTGTTGTCTACTTTACAAACAAATTCATTACCGCCCAGCAACTGCGTAAAAATTATAGATGCATTAACCACACAGAAATTCCTTGGGAGTTCAAGACAAAGATGCCGAATAAATTAACACAGTTTTACAACTGCCAGCTTTTCGGCCATGGTTCCAAACAATGCAAAGTCAAGACATCCTTTGCTCGTTGTGCTGACCAATACATTACGTCTACTTGTACAAAGAGTGATACATATTTATGGGCAAACTGCTAAAGAGGGCAACTTTCTACCGACCAAAGTTGCCCGTGCCGTATTTCGTACCATAACTTACTAATGAGGAGAGACCAAAACGGATTTAGGAAAGCTCCAACAATAACTTCACAACAAATGTAAATGATCAGCGCTACATAAACAACAACAATAAAAGTAGAGGCATTCCAACTCTCACCCTAAACGGTACTCAGCAAGCAAAACCAAACAGTTATGTTTTCAACTCTAACTTGCCTGCTGCCTCTAGTAATATTAATTGTCATACAGATTTCGCGGCAAACAGTGCTTCGACTTCTCTTACATATAGGAATGCTCTTACTGGTACGCGCCAAAGAGCAACATCGGTTAAACCTTCAAACGATCTCTTCACGTTCGAAGAAATTACCTCGCTCATGCCGGAGCTTATTGATAAATTTGGTGACTGCACCTGCAAATTAGAACAATTTAACGAAATATCCCAACCAGTTATAAAGTATGTGTACACACATAAAAAACGGTATAAGGCATAGGCAAATCCCATGCTTGCAAACACACCTAATTGAAAATATTGGCTTACAGGTATTTATGGATGCACAAATTTCTTTTAAAATTTGTTCTGTCTATTACCCTGGAGAGTCTGCAAAGTGCCTTATCAATCCTTGTATAGCATTAAACAACAACAACCACAGGAAATATATGTTTAAGATTGATTTAATTAAAATCTCACGCATAGAAGGTAACTACATTGTAGCTGGTGATTTGAATTGAAGAAATCGCCAGTGGAACTTCTCTAGAGCAAACTGTTGGGCTAATACTCTCCACGAACTGGCATCTTGTGGTAGACTTTCAATACTACACCCAAAGGATCCACCTTATATACCGGCAAATCACGAATCGAAACCTTTAACCTTGACTGAACCCGTAGTTTACAATGATTTTTCCTCTGACCACCTCCCAGTTATCACGTTCTTAAAATGTAACATACCTTACAAAAATAATACGTATTTAAAGTACTCGAATGCAAATTGAAAATTATACAATAGAACTCTAAACGCAGCTTTTAGAGACAGGCCAACTTTTGACATCCAACCCACTATTGAAATAATTGTTAATATTGTTGAGAAATTAACCTCTACTATTATTGATACGATAGAGCATACCATGCCTAGGAAGTAGACAATACTGCCAAAGATTACCAACTTTTATTACAGTCCTTATCACCAATATTAATACCAATCAAAGACAGTGGATTAGATATAGGCTTCCAATTTAAGGCCAGACTAAATTATCTAAACCGCCTTATCAAAGCTAAACTTCTTGAATTTAACACAAAAGTTGGAATCATAGATTATCCAAGCTTGTTCATAGTTCTAAACCATTCTGGAACATTAGTAAAGCAACCAAAAATAAAAGACATTTCGTCCCAAGCTTCTATCATATTAATCAGGTGTACTCTACGAGGGACGAAAAAGTGAATACACTTAGCGAAATTTTTGAACAAAACCATCATTTAACTGATTTACTCTCTAAGTCAAACGTTGTTAGTCTAGTAGACGCCTCACATGATGAGCTAGGTAATAATCCGGACTGTAATACTTCCAGCTTTTCCCCACTTGAAATTCAGGACATAATTCGCTCCCTTAAAAATAAGAAAGTTCCAGGACAAGACTCCATACAAAATGTGTGCATTAAAAACTTGCCAAAAAATGCAATCGAATATCTCTCCGACATAATCAACTAGTCTGTCCGTATTGGTTATTTCCCACGCAAATGGAAAACTGCTAAAGTTAAAGATATTCCCAATCCCGGTAAGCATCCTGATACTCCTAATAGCTATCGTCCTATTACTTTACTGTGCGGCTTCTCAAAAATTTTAGAACGCCTTATTAAGGCTAAATTGAATTCGCACATGGAATTAATATTTATATTAATAAAAATATTACTCAAAAAATCAATCAACAGACAAATTGCTGCTGGAGTACCGCAGGGCCCTGTTCTAGGCCCCATTCTCTATAATATGTATACCTATGATATACCTGTCTCCACACATTTTGTTACTTCAATATTTACTGACGACACTGCGATATACTGCTCAGAAAATAATTTACAAATTGCTCTTAATAATTTATCCAATTATTTCAGAAGTTGAAAAATCAAATTAAATGCCTCTAAAACGAAGGCAATATATTTTACAAACAAGCGTAAGGATTGTTTACTGCCAAGCTCTAACCTTCTAGTTGACTCAAATAGAGATCCATGGGAAATAGACACGAAGCTAAAATTTAATATACACGTAACCAATACAATAGACAAAATTAATAAAACTACCTGCATCCTCTACCCCTTTATCAATCGTAAAACTGCATTATCTATCCGAAATAAAATGAACACCCACAAATAAATTTTTCTTCCGATAATGCTGCATGTGTCCGTAGGGTGGGGTGAATGTGCCAAGTGTCACACAAACAAGCTCCAGACGGGCAAAAATAAAATTATTAAGATGATCCTAAATCTACCATTTTATTTCTCTACAGCTCGTCTGCACGAATTAACACACGCTAAGCATATTCACGACAATATAGCTCGTGCCCAGACACTTTGTTATACAAAACTAAATACTGCGCACCAATATGTGTCCGATCGATTCCTTAAGCCTTAACCACTGGTTAATGCAATTAAGATTCGGTCTATTCTAATCTAGTCTAGTTATTGTAAGTTCATCATTACTCTAAGGTTTTTCCTCTTCCCCATTTTCCTTGCTGAATTTAAATTTATAATCTTATCTTCTGTACACAGTATAATTTAGGAATAATAAGCGATCGTTCTGCCAGGTTTCACATACTAAACATATATGAATATTGTGTTTGGTAAGGAAGTTAATGAATTCAAATTTTTTATTTCTAACGGCACGCGTATTCCATGCCATAATATTTCTTTATTAACACTTCCTATTAGCATAGATAAATCTAATTGCCAGTTTGATAGCACAAAATGTCTTTTACGATTTGTCGTTGTTTTTGCTTTGCTTCTTCCTCATTTTTTTAAGCGCGCTCTTATGAATACAGAGAGAGCGCACATGCAAAGAGCATTAGATCGTAGGAACATTTTCTACAGTTTCTGCCAGAGAGAACTTATTCATATAGAGTTCCCATTTCTCCCTTAAAAAAATGGCCGGAGAGACTTTTAAGAAACGATTGGCTTATGTTAAATTTTAAGCAGTTGTACAGATTTCTTGTCTGTTCAACTATGTGGGGTAAAATATTCTGTTGGTTTGCTTAAGGTAAACAAGCAAATGGACGGACTGCCGTAAAAGGGGAAAATAGTGAATGATAACAAAATTATAAAAACACAAGAAAGACATAATAAAAACAAAAATCAGAGACACTGTCTTCTTTCTTTGATTTTTTTTTCAAAGTTTTTTATTTGCAAGGTGTTCGAGAATATTAGGCAAATTGTGTGGAGTTTTCTTTAATTTATGAAATCGTTCTTTAACAAACGAAATCGAGCCATGGCTGCCTTGTATTTTGCCTATATTCATTTATATGAACGAAATGAAAATACCAGGCGGCCAGCAAAAAAAAGTAGGCATGATCACAAAGTAAAATCGTACAAAAATATTCCCAGTGCTACACACAATAATAAACCAATACAATCTTATACACGCACTATACCTACATAACACACTCAAAATTATCACACTTTGTACGCAAGGTAGAAAAAGACGACCAACACAACCTTATACACACACTATACTTACACAACACACTCAAACTTATCACATTTCGCTCGCAAGGGAGACACAGAAAACCAACACAATCCCATACACGTACCACACCTACACAACAAGGTCACCCACACAATGGCAAGTTTTGATTTTTGACTTCAACTTCTTGAAGACAATTTTCGGTTGTGGCAGAAAACGAAATCCATTTCAAGAGCAAGTACAGTGAATGCGCATTTATTGAACAGCCAAAGAAACCCAAGTGAAATTTTTAACTCGTCGAATTTCCATAGGTCGAACTTTTATAAGCCGAATATCTCCATGACTCGAATTGAGTACGTTTATCGTGAAAAATCAATATAATATGTCTTCCATAACTGGAATATCCCCATAATTTGAAATTTTGTTATGCATTATGGTGATTCAAGATTTGGCAGTTGACTGTACGAGCAATACGCACAGTCCGCGAAGTTCGAGTCTCAGTCGCGCAAAGCAAATTTCGTCACCCTTACTTGTGTTTTGTTCTTTCCTCGATAGTCAATGAAGAAAGAGACAAAAGGTCTAGACTTTGTTGTTGCATGAGCGTAGCAAAAAGAAGGAACTTTTATTCCCGCACGCGCCCCACTTCACATCGTAGCCAACAAGTCAATCTTCGCTTGTCAGGCCCCGAGCGCGTTTCGTTGTTGACTTCAAATTTGCGTGCACGCAGCACGCAAAAAGTATACATATTCATTCGCGCAGGAATATCTCTTTTCTTTGTCTTCCCTTATATTCGGCAAATAAGGAAAAAACAAATGTCACACGTTGTTGTTGGGCGAAGGCAAAATTTATTTCTTTCTTTCCTGTATTCGCAGTAGCGCAGGTGGCTTGATATCGTTTTCACATGGGACATTTGCAGTTGCTTGCTGTTTTTTCTGTTTGCCTGATAGTCAAGGTAGAATTACCTATATTCAACTTCGGTTTTTCGATATATATAGCGCAAAATATGCATTTTAAATCAATTTTTACTTCTTTATTGAGTAATTTATTTCTTTATTTCTAACAGCCCGAACGAATAATTTATTCGTTATTATTATAATTATTTATTCCTTAAAAGTCCCTCCAAAACCAATACAAGTAGGTGGTGGGAATTGCACTAACAAAAATCATGTTCGTCATTCATAAAAAAATCGCGTCAAACCTATACATGTTCCTTTTTTGCTATCATATCATTCCCACAATATCAATACAATCAAAATAAAAATGGGTGACGGCAATCAAAACAAACAAAACAAAGGTGATATACAGAAATTCCTTTTCATGCTAATTCGCGCTAAGAACACAAAATGTAGGAAGACACACCAAAAAGGGGAAATAGCGCTTGCTTCGATTTCACAACAGACACCCAATTCTAAAATTTCTGTTTGCCTGATTACTTCAGTTCAGTAGTTAGCACCATGAGTTTGCTACACAGAGACCTGCGCTGCTACTTCGATGTTAATAGCAGACAAATAACATAAGCCAATGTCTTCTTAAGATTTGGAAAAAGCTCCAAAAGCTCGTGAGAGAAATGGGAACTCTATATGGATTAATACTCTTTGATGTCTACCTTAATTTAAGCTTATATGTATGTATGTATGCATATATGTATATATTCAGTTGGTATAAATAAACAAACAGAAAATCTAAACGAATTTTCTTTCATTATAATGCTGAAATGAAGCAAGTCTGCTACTGGAATTACCAGGCAAACGGAAAAATAGAAGGTGCGGTTGCATGTTGCGAAATCAATGAAGAGCCGTTTGTGAAAAAAATTATTCTTCTTGCTGTGACTCACCCCTAACATTTTTGGCTCAAATTCACGTGAAAAGAAAGTTTTCAGTATCACCAGAGAGTAAACATTCATACGAGTGAATACGAGTGAATACTCTGGTATTGTCTTCCTTTTTGTTGCTTTTATTACCGTAACTCCTTTGTATTATTTTTGGTTTCACTGATAACGAAAAAAAAACATGATTTTTGTTATAGTAATTGACACCACCCACTTGTATTGGTTTTTCCGGGACTTATAATGAATGAGGAACATCATTATTGTTAGCGTTGTTCACGGTCCACTTTGTTTGTGGTGCGGATGGCAAAAGCGATCATTGATTGGGAATACTTATTGAGTTCGGAAGTAATTTTTAATAAATCTTTTAATTGTGCATTCGATTGTGCTTAAACATATTGTGTTCGAAATGCTCTTTGGCAGAAATTTGCGGGTTTGCTAGTTATTTATAAATTAACTTAAGTACAGTTATGACATTATATTATGATTATGATTGATATGAACAATTAGCTTCATGATGAATAAAAGAAAAATAAAAACTAAAATTAATCTAAAAGTAAATATAGGATTGGGAGAGGTATTTCGATAATTGGAGAGGAGGATTGATAAGTTTGGGATATTTTTCACTAGCACTATAACTATTGACTACTTTTATCGTTGACTGACCGCCACAGACCCGCAATGCTTGTTGCGGGTCACTGGCTTGAAATAGAAAGATCCGCAGTAGTCTACACCAGTGACGATAAATGCTCGAAACATGCTGACTCGGTCCTATGCCAAGACGCCTCTATATACTAAAAGGTTCGAGGCTGTGTACGAAAACATCGTACGCATTTCGCGATAGTGCTAGCTAGCGTCTTATGAGGTCCGATCATCCAGTACTTAAAGCGGAAGCTTGCTAGAAGAGCCTAGGTCACACTATGCAGCTTCGTATGATTTTGGTCCATTGTGATAGCATTTGACAAAGGATGCCACTTCTGCAAGATAATAGGATGACGCGCTGAAAAATCCAAAAAAAGAGTTGTCTATATGGCCTCCCTCACGATTCAAGCCAACGTCATCCAATGCTTCGTCTGCAATGCTTTGTAATCAGCTCATATTTCCGACATCCGTACAGTGAGTGTAAGAAAATGTGTCCCTCCATGAACGTCAGATACCGATTGCATTGCTGACCTCTTCCGCCACATGGACTTGTGCACATAACCGTATATGCGCTGCATGGAGGAAACGAATTTATGTACTTGAAAGGCATTGATATATCCACTAGAACCAATTATATGAAGACCAATTTGCTCATCTCCACCATGTCGGTTCCGGGAAAACACTTCGGCCAATATTCTTCACTTTCCCAAAGAAATGGTGGCCCTCCTGGCCAGAGTTTCGAACGTATCAGTTTTCTCGCATAAGCGCTTTGAGGTAGAATATCTGCAGGATTCAGCTCGGTTGGATCATGACGCCAAACAGCACAAACGTTTTATTTAGCCGGCTCGATCTTTAGCCATGCCCGAACTACTGCTGAGTCAGGCCAACAATGATATGGCAAGTTCAAGGCTTTCATCTGCACTATCTCGGATAATAACTGAGCGAGAAATTTGGCTGCACAAAGCTTTAGCCTTGGGATCATGAGTGTTTTGTGTGGGCCGACACGAGACCTTAAACAAAGCAGCTGAACGTGCACCTCTCCATTTCTACAAGATCGCGAATAAATGCAAGCGCTGTATGCATGGGAACTAGCATCACAGAATCCATGTTCTTCTACCGTTGAGTCTGGCAGAAGGGCGTAACGGGGAAATGAAATGTGCGATATCGTCCCAAAATCTTTACACAATTCTGACCACAACGTGTCCATATGAAGAGGAAAACTCTCGTCCCAATCATGACCTTCTCTCCACAGATGCTGCATGAAAATCTTAGCCTTGGCGATTATTGGTCCAATCAACCCCAGAGGATCATATAGCCGAGCAACAGCGGAGAGCACCGAACGCTTGCAGGTCCGAGTCGGCCACTGTTCCGACCTGAAGGAGAAACGAAATTCGTCGCTCTGTGGATGACAAATAAGCCCGAGTGTCTTTACAATATTACTACCGTCGTTAAATGTATACTCTATGTATACCCTTTTCGAACACAACCACACATAACTTGCGCAATTTGAAGTTGTCTTTAACAAGAAGAGCCTTCATTTGACGCATAATATTGAGAACTGCATTGATTGAGTTACCTTCCGTAATGAGGTCATCTATATAGAAATCGATTTTTAAGGTTTGAGAGCCAATTGGGTAGTTTTGAGATTCATCCGCAACCTGGTTAATCGCGCTAGTTATATGAATGTTAACTCATTTTCAAACCACCCACGCTTTACAAATTAGCAACTGTAGAATCAGACGATGCAATCCATATAAAAGAAGACAATAAGAAATAACGGGAGCATCAGGCGATGTTCGACAAACCAGCCCACTCATCATAAAAGACAACAACCAAATAACAACGGTAGAATGTGGCGATGCTGTTGTAAAGCGAGGTTTCGTTAGAGTTTAAGTTACAAAGTAAGTTTAGTCTTAAGACCTAATCCGATGAATAAAGACTTGGAATTTGGTTCAAGATTTATAATTTAAAAAGAGGGATTTTATATATATCAAGCGAAATTCTTTTGCAAAAGAACTAAAAAGAACGTACAAACTTGGCAACCCGAAAGTCGCCTTAATAATTTGCGTTCAACTACGCATTTCAAACTACGACAGTCACTCCGTATACCTTATATCTACGAACGAGGACATAAAGAAATTATTCCAGAAGAATAAGTGGGAAGACATCCACAAAAACAGAAAAGATCTGCCACCAAATCCCGGACCTAAACCACTGTCCATCGAAGAGTATATAAGAAGACAGGAGAAGTCGCAACTCATCAAAATCTCACAGGAGGAACAACAGATCACCTAAAAACCGACGAAAAAAAGAGGAAGAAAAAAGGTACAGAAACGAAATGAGATCGCGAATCTGTACAAAAACTGGAGCCAAACAATTTGTTATTTTTTTTATTTTTTATTTCCTTTATATTTATTTTTTCTGTTATTATTAGAACAACTTCAACTTCCGCTCTAAAGTTATCCCAGAATTCGCTTTTGGCGTGAAAGTCTCCACCTATGAGAAATATTCTTCCTAGATTGCTTAAGAGATTTTCGAAGTCTACAGTTGACCAATTAAGATTCGGAGGTAGATATGATGCAGAGACTATTAACTCGCCCCTACTGGTTGAAATCTGGATGGTGGCCATCTGTAATTTCGCTGTTTTTACTGGCTCTTGTAAAGAATAGCAGATTTCAGGCTTAATAGGCACAGCCGCTCCTCCTCTACGCTTGTTGCTGGGATGGTCTGCCTTGTAAATGTTGTAGCCAGGTATAAAGATCTGGACTCCAGTTTGCAGCCATGTCTCAGTGATGAGCAACATATCAATGTTATGGTCGGTAAGGAACTGCTTAAGCTCACCAACATGCCCAGAAATTCCATGATCATTCCACAATCGAAGGCTGAGTCAACGGGACATCATTTACGGGCATTCACGAAATTGAGGTATAATTGTTTGAGGAACTGATTGCTCTCCTTCAGTTTATTAAACATTAATGTAATTGTGTCAACTTTAGCTGTGGGGGCTGTTATTGCAGCCTCTAACCTGCTAATGCTGTCAGGGGTCTGTGGCGATTGCTGTAGATGCACAGCTCTGTTGTTAACATTGCAAGATCTCTTCGGAGGATTAGTTATATGCAAACCAGCACGTAGTGTGTCTGCATATGAGGTGTCTCCCTTGACCATTACCGCCGGGACGTAACTCACTCTTCTCATAGAATCTTCCCTGTTGCTGCCTCGTGCCGAAAATGATATATTGGGTTTTAGGCTGTTTAATTTCTTTTTGAAAACTCGGCAGTCCTTACTCCAAGCAGCATGTTTCTCACCTCAATTTATGAAGCAAAAGTCCTCCACAGCCAAACATGTGGTAGTGATATGGTTTTGCCCACATTTTCCAAAAATCAATTGTCGCCGACAGTAATTTTTGGCGTGCCCAAATCCAAAGCATCTATAGCACTGAATGACAGCCAGGTTCTTTCTTGGAATTTCCACCAGGACACGTTGCCTGCCTATATGCTGAATTTTCAGAGCCTCCTTATTGTTAGGCGCTTTGGCAAGGTTGATGAAGAAGAAGTTGTTTGGTACCATCTTTTTAGTGCCTGCTCCATTAAACTTAGTGATTAACTTGCGGGCGTTGGGATTAAATACACCGGTGACATCGTGGCCTTTGGTATAAAAGGCTTCCTTGATAAGAGTGTGGGGGGTGGTGTTGGCCAGGTTGCGAACAACTACCCTGAAAGCTTTATCCTCCTTAAGCTGGTATGTGTAGTGTCTAATGTTAAGCTCTTTTAGGTAACGAACCAGAATACGACACGAATTAGAATCCACAGTATAGACCCGTACAGTATCATTTCTCATAACTTTAAGCGAGAAACTGTTTGGTCCGGATAGCAGATCCAGCTCCTGTTCCAAAAGGTGAGCATTGGTCACATTATCAATGTTGATAGGGGATGGTTTTCTAGTCCTGCCAGTGGTTTCAGTATCAATTCCCTCAAGCAAAGTATCAGCGTCAAGGACCATTTTCTCGGATTCGACAAGTGTCTCAGTGGTCTCATCCTCATTCTCAGTGCCAGATAGCAGAGCAAAGCGATTTGATGATGTGCCACGACTTTCCAGAGAAATAGAAGATTCCACGGTTTGGGCTGACCTCTTTCTCCCCTTCTTTACCCTACCATGGCGGGAAAGTGGACTGGGTGGTCTTTTTGACCCAGCCGTCTGCCAACACACCTAAGCACAAGGAGACGCAGTTGTGGTACAAATCGGGACCGTGCTAAAAGAAACAGCTGGCACCCGGGCAGCGCGCCAGTCAAAAATTGACTCTGCAAATCAACGAACGAGCACATTTCAGGTAAGGAGCTTGAATGCGTCACTATATGCTTGGAGACATTTGACGTTGTTGTTGTTTTTGTTGTCGTAGTTGATGTACAGTTATCATGTAGCCATGATGTATCGCTAGGAACCTGCCGCAACTCGGAGTCAGATCGATTTGAGTCATCTCTGTTAGAATTGCTAACACTCGAAACGTCGTTAAGATTTCGAATTTTTACCATTTTCAATACATTTGCCGTAGCGCGGCGAACCGAATGGCGCTTAATTTTACCCGTTCTTATTTTTAATTTAATTTTTAACTGAGGTTTTAGCAAAGGGAATTTCCTTATTTAATTTATTTTAATTATTCACTTGATGTTTTTGACACAAGATACAACGAAAAACTGAGCCAAATAAGGACAAAAAGATCGCTATCAAACAAAAAATTTACCAAGTAAGAAAAATGTGTAAAACACATCGGGCCCTCGCAGCATAAATAAAATCAATAGGAAAAATTAAAATAAATAAATAAACTTCAATTAAAAAAAAAGAAAATAAAATAAATACTTTAGTTATAAAATGAGCCAAGGAGAAGAATAAAATCAAAAAAGGGAACTGTTGGAGCAAACGGCGGGACGGCAGCAGCAGAAAACAAACCTGCAGAGCAACCAAAACGAGTTGCTAGAAAAAACCGAAATGCTTAAGAGTTAAATAATGTAAGTGTGATTGGTGGTTAACATTTCATTACAATTTTCTTTCCACATGGTCAATAGGATACCGTCTGTGAAATTTAATTTAACAAACAACTAAAAAAACAAATACATAACAACTTAGTGAAGAGTTAACTCATATAAGTGTGCTCTTGTCATATAAGAGAGACAAGAGCATTACCACACACAACCACCACAATCGTCACCGGTACCCAACAGGATAGGACTAATGCCTAAAGACATTCTCAATCAGTTTCTGGCTATTCAACCACTAGAAAATAAGAAGTACACGGTACCATTCATAAACTCAGTGGAAGACACGATATCTCTTTGCTATACAAATGAAGAGCTAAAGAGATTCGGGACAAAAAACATTATCAATAAAAAGTTAAGAGTAAGCTCGTCAATGAGCATCCCGGAGCTGGGCATCAACCCTAGGTGGACGGAAATCAAACAAAAACTACGAAATTAATACCGCCCCATAACGAAGGGGCGAACTATATAATAAACTAAGAATAACGTCTGTAAATAATTTAAGAGAATTGTTTAAATTAGCACAACATTGTAAAAATAATATAAATATTTTTATTTTATTTATTAAAATTAACTATAATACATTTGGAAAAAAAAATATTATAATTAATTATAGGGACAGAGCCCTAGCGTCGAGGCGTTCAGCTCTACTTAAAAATAAATCTTAATTATGTATGTAAACACGGTTAATTTATTATTATAGTATATTCAATTTGATCGAGGATATTTAATTCTTTTATAAAATTATGTATTTTCTCTTTATTGGCGGATGCGACTGTAGCTATATACGATGAAGGTAATGAGTCTGCAAAGAGGGCTTTTTTGATACTCTCCAGATTTGGGCAGTTATCCAGAATGTGGGTTGTCGATAAATATTGTCCACATAGAGGACACGGGGGATTGGACTCACTGGCGAGCAGGTGTGCTTGGGTGATCCGGTGTGCCCAATGCGAAGGCGCATTGTGGGATTTAGATCGTGGACAGTTAGCAGGGTAAGGGAATTTTTCCAAATTGGGATTAATATTCTTATACTGAAAAGATGCCCAGTTGTTATCTATCTGTCCGCGAAGATAGGGGTAGATAGCTTTATTTATGTCTTTTCGGCGGATGGAATGACGGCAAAGGTGGGGTACATAATCATTGATTTTGCTGCAGCATCGGCCCTTGTGACGTTAATTAGACTACTAATATTAATTAAAGAATGCTTGGAGGTAAGGAATTTTATTAAAATAATTTTTTTTTTCAGGGCTATCTCTTAAATATAAACAGTGCTTTTTCATTCTCTTGTCAAAGTAAACACCAATTACCCTAAGGGCCTCGACACAGTCTATGTTAAAATTATTAAAGTTTAAACTAGGTTATTTACATCGGATTTTTTTGCAGATGTGGAGAATCTTCACCGGATTCTGCAAGGGACAGGGTTTCAGCAGAGCCCGGTTCTCAGTTATAAATATCATCCAATATATTATTCAAATAGTATTAAGCCTAATAAGGTCCTCAATTTTGCTAACAATTACGGCATCTTCTGCGTACATTATAAACATAACATATCTATGTTTAAAAATTATTTTATTAATTTGATCAAATGCAATAATATATAAAACTACGGATAACGGCGAACTTTGTGGAATTCCATTATATAAATTGTGGTAGTCAAGGAACACGTTGTTAATCTTAACTCGAAATGAGCGCCGGGTCATAAAAGTCTTCACAATATTGAAGATCTTCATACCCTCCCGTTACCAGTTACCAGTTGTTGAAGAACAGTATGAACGCCCACGCGATTGATCGTTCTTTCTAAATCAGTAGCCAGAAGGATGACATGATTTTTACTCGAAAGAGCGTCCTACACGAAATGATGCAGGTGCAGCATGGAGTCCATTGTGCTGTGCTTTGGCTTAAATCCCACCTGATTTAAAATTAAGGAAATTATTTTTGGTAATAAACCACATAAGCCTGCGAGCTATGATTTTCTCGAGTATTTTACTGGGGCTTGAGAGTAAGGAGATCGGACGGAAGGTGGAAATATCGGAAGACGGCTTGTTCGGTTAAGGGATAGGCACTCCAATCGCTGATTTCCAAACATGGGGATAACGCCTTTCCTTAAAATTGCAATTGTACCTTCCCAAAAGCCTGGCCATGTTAGAAGCCGGCAAGAGCGTAAGCATATGGTACGATATGCGGTCATGTCGAAGTGTTTTGCCTTTAGACTTTTGTAGGACGATTTCGAGTTCTAGATTGGTAAAATAGTATTCAAGTTGCCTGGCTGATAGGGTGAGGCTATTGGGAGTATGCTTGTAGTTGGGAAGTTCTGCCTTTTGCCTTGTGTATTCATTATCGAAGTTGTTATTCCCGGAGTAATCGGACCATTTTGTGGCAAATTCATTTGCAATATCAAAAGGGACGGTTAGAAAATAGTTTTGAGGCTTAATGCATTTTATTTGAGGGCTGGGGACCCCCACAAGATTTTTTATATCAGACCAAATTTGGTTTGTTGTAGACTGAGTTGGTATATTAGATGTAAATGAACTAAGGCTCTCCAGCTTAGACTCTTTAACGGCAAGTTTGAAATAGGCGTTGGCTCTTTTGAATGATAGGAGGTTAGCATCAGTCATTATATTTTTGTATGTCTACCAGAGCTGTTGTTTAATATTCCGTAGTTTACTATTATTGGTGTTCCACCAGCCTATATTTTTTTTATATATGCAGGGCTTAGTCTGCGGTATGGCAAAATTGGCAGCAAATCTAATCATTTCAGTGGGTTTGGTGACCTGCAGTTGAATTTCCAAAGGACGAGTGATTTTGAAGGGTTGGTCGCATAATGACCTAAACAAATCCAAATTAGCTAACTCGGGTTTGTACTTAGGAGAAAATATGGCTTTTTCAAGGTTAACCTGTTGGAGTAGAATAGTAGCTATCGGATAAAGGTCACTATTATATAGGTCGGGTAAGACCTCAGATTTGCAAAGAGGTTAAAGCGACGGTGAAATGAATGTCAGGCCAACGTGAGTGAATGTTTTATGGGTGGAAAAATGTGTTACAGAGCCATCGTTTAGAAGCGCTTAGTTGGATGCTTCCATGATTTTTTTCCCTGTGGTGTTTGTGCAACTGGGGCCCCAAGCAAAACACCATACATTAAAATCACCCATTATCATCAAGGGCGATCTCGTATTATTTAAAATAAATAGTAAATCGTTACAAGAAAACGATTGGTTTGGTGGAATGTACCCGTTAACAATTGTTAATTTTTGGTTAAATTTATAATGGATAGACATATGCAGTCATTTCTCAGCTTTCAAACCGTGCGAACGCGTCACGCATTTATGTGTTTCGCTGTGCTTTTTTTTTTATCAATCAAAATCAAAGCATTTGTGTGTGAAAAAAATTTATACGTGGTGCTGCGGCGGGCATTTCGTTGCCGGCAGCGCCCTTGACATAGCGGAAACGATACCGCTAAGGTATCGAGTACCTCTACTCAATACCGTTTCGGTTACTTGCTCGGTTTCTAATTGAAGTATCGATTTTTGCCTCAACTTTCGTCGCGACATGTTGTGACTACTTCAAACGTAAATTAAACAAATTGCTTTTTATTATGGGTCCTCCACAACAGATTATGATACAGTCGCTAGGAATCTAGCCGCTGTTAGCTCTAATCTTGCTGACTGGTTTTCTTCCACAGCACTTAGGGATGCTTTCATTGTGCGAAACTCTCTCGTCAAAAAAAAACTTAAGCGCAACAATGCTAAGCCAGTCCGAAACAAAGTCAAGATTGATCGCAAAATTCAAAGAGATTTTTCTGTCAAATATCTTTCTATATTGGAAGATGCTTCATCTATATCGTCTACACTGCTCAAATATACGTCTTCTGCTCCTGCTACGTCTGGCTATTTGGGGTATCATAACCCTTTTGCCTTGCTTGATATTGACTGTGATGAACCTAACCCCTCCATCGACCTGGACGCTGTGAACGACACTGTCCCTGAAATCCAGAACAATTCTACTTCAGCTGCATCTCCAAGTAATGGTCGGGCTGACTTGCCAAGTATATCTGGTGTTGGTGTATCTGCAACAACTACTCCAAAGCCACCACCCATTATTGTCGAAGGTGTCACTGATATTAATGGTTTTCGCTTATCCCTAAATGGAGCTACTCAAAGCAGCTCCTACTCCATTAAATTTTGCGCTGGCTACTCTGCTCGTGTCATGGCCGCTAACTCAGACTCCTATACAGTTATCGTAAACCTAAAGTGGATTTCCATATGTATCAACTCAAACAGAAAGGTGTTACAGATTGGTGTGCAAAGGTCTTCACCACACCACTTTCGTTAAAGATATAAAGAGTGAACTCCTGAATGCTTGTCATTTTGTCCGTCACGTGTACAACCCACTATCTCAGTCAGACAAGAAGCCGCTTAATTTGCTTTTCGTTGATCTTGAACCCAAGGAAAACAATAAATCAATTTTTGATATCAAATGACTCTGCGACCAAATTGTTATTGTTGAGCCTCCACATCAACGTGTTTCTCCGCCTCAGTGCCATAGATGTCAAGAATATGGGCACACTCAAAAATATTGTTCCAAGCTACATCGCTGTGTTAAATGTGGTGACACGCACGCTACTATTGAGTGTTGCACGGATAAGGGGCTCCCTGCTAAATGTGCACCCTGTGGTGCTGACCACACAGCAAACTACAAAGGGTGCGACGTTTATAAGCACTATGTTAATAATCATCTCTTATCTAAAGCGCCCCGTCCCCTAAGAGGTTCCACAACTTTGACTATGGCAATAACTTCACCAATTGTGGATAGTGGTTCTGCCCCCTCTTAGGCAAGTGCTGTTAGAGGGGACATAAATAAGCATATTCAGCGTAAGCAGAAACAAGGCAAACAACAGGAAACCCATAAACAAATATCGCAACAGGGGGAAATCCAGTCACACCCAACGACACAAAAACAACAACTATTTACACATATCCTGCCACAACCACAGCAATCACAACCACCTCAAGTGCAGCATTCACTATCTGCTCATCAATTGCAACTTCAATCATTGAATTAAATTGTACAACAACTGGGTCGTTTAGATATAAAACATCAGCATTGGCAACAACAATAACAAGAATCGCTGCAATAGCAGCAGTTATCTCAACAGGTTCAAATGGACCTTAACTCTAAAGTGGATTTAATTTTATCTAGGTTGTATCGAATGATGAACTTGCATGAGCGCCTGTTTAATGGACTTCTCGTCATTAACCCTCAACAATGTCAACAATAGGTCTTAAAATTGGGGTCTGGAATGATGACGTACTGACTAATCATGCAAACGAACAGGAATTTTTCTTGCAAGCCAACAATATTGACGTCATGTTTTTCAGCGGATCCCACCTTTGCAGCAGGTCTTATTATAAGACACATATTATTATGTGACCTTGGTAGTATTGTAATTGCTTCGGTTTATTGCCCTCCAACGTATGCATGGCCAACACTGGCTTTCAGTCAACTTTTGGGACAACTGGGCCCAAAATATATCATAGCTGGGGATTGGAACGTTCATCATGCACTTTGGGGTGCCAGTCGAGGTAATCCCAGAGGTATCTCGCTGTTTGATTATATAACGAGCTCTAATGTTCAGGTTCTTACTACTGGTCTTCCTACCCACTATCCATACAATTTTTCTTCTCCTATCCCGATCGACTTTGCAGTATACGGAGGGATTCCATCAGAGCGACTCTCTTTTAGGAGCGTCCCTGATTTCAGCTCGGACCATCTTCCTTTGATCATAGACCTTGGAGTCGGTGTCAACTGCTATATGTCTAGGCGTAGACTGCTGCCGAGAAATGCGAATGTTCACCTTTTTCAGCAGAAAATGGAACAACTCACAAATTTGAATATTGAGATTCAGACTGCTAACGACATTCATGATGCTGTCGAGCTGTTCACAAGGAATATCTACTCTGTCGCCGACTTTGCTACGTCCCAACAACCTCCATCTTGCTGCTCACATCTGAGTCAACCTCCTTTGAAACCCGAAATCCGTGATATGGTTCTTCGCAAGCGGGCTTTAAGGCAATAATATCTCTGGACACAGAATGCTTTTGATGATCGTGCTTGGAGGCGTGAAGCGAAAAAATTAAAGAAAGTTCTCAAGGGGGCCAAGAGAGAATTTTTAGCAACCTCCTTCGCAATGTTAATCCGAACAAAAAGAGTGGCTTCAACCTTTGGAAGGCGACGCGTAACATTAAGAGGCAACCACTGAAGCAAGTATCTATTCAGCGAACCGATGGCTCATGGGGCTCCTCACTTCATCCTCACTTGATCCTCAGGACCAGGACAGTACGAGAGCCGTTTTATTTGTCCCCACTCAAAACTCATCGCCCATGCCGCACATTACTCCGGCCGAAATTCGCCACCAATTTAAAACAATGAAAACTAACAAAGCGCCTGGATACGATGGTATTGATGGTAAGGTTGCAAAAGCCCTTCCTCATTAAGGTGTCCTCTTCCTTGTCCTACTTTTCAACGCCATCATCCGTTTTCACCAGTTTCCGTCGCATTGGAAGTGCTCAGTTGTTGCTATGGTGCCAAAACCTGGTAAGTCGGAAAGTAATGTGAAGTCATATAGACCTATTAGTTTGCTGCCAACATTCTCGAAAGTTTTCGAAAGAATTTTTCTTGGAAGATTGATGGTTGTCTTGGTTGGCAGCTGTCCTATTCCAAATCACCAGTTTGGGTTTAGACACGGGCATGGCGTCATGGAAAAGGTTCATCGCATTGTTAATGCTATTCTGCAGGCTTTTGAAAGGAAAATGTACTGTTCGGCCTTGTTCATTTATGTCCAGCAAGCCTTTGATCGTGTGTGGCACGACGGTCTACTATCGAAGATTAAATCTGTTCTCCCCGCGCAATATTTCTTACTCATCAGATCATATCTATCCTTGGTACATCAAGCGTGCTTTAATACAGCGTGACCTAGACATCCTTACAGTTAATGAACAAATTAACCACCATACCAGTCGTTATAATGTTGCACTTTCTGTGCACATCAATCCTCTTGCTGTTGCCCTTAGAACAAACTACTCCCCGAGAAGGCTGAAAAGGCTCCACCATTTGGATCTACTACTTAGAGTAATATAGTAATATAGTTATATATACATATGATCTTATTTTAAACCTTTTTTTTTTGTTACTTTATTTTTAATTTTACTGTTATTACAACAATTTCAATTAAATTGTATATTTTAAACCTATTTGTTATTTTGTTTATTAAACTTTTTTGTATTTTGTAAATCTTAAATTCTAACTGTTATCTATCCTATCCCTTGTAAGCATTCTTTAATGTTTGATTGGAATTATTAAATTATTATACTAAAAAAAAGGATAGTTATATGCAAAATATTGGTGTTGTGGTTGGTGGGAAGTAAAGTGTGTGGCAGGTGCTTTCTGATAAGAAACCCTACCACTTGCTTTGCAGGTAAATTAATTTTATTAAAATCCTTAGCTCGTTGTAAATATTTATGTAACCTTTTAAGTTTAAATAAATGACTTTAATTACCATAAGAAGCAAAGGACAGAATTGTAAGGGACAGAATTATAAAATATGGGTTAATTTGTATTTAATCAAATTTATTAAAATATGGTTTAAATTCATGTGATATTACTCGTCGGAGTCAATGTCAGAAAAAGAAGAATTTTTCTTTTTTTATGAGGATGGGAGATTATGTTGAGTGACTTTGTAAGTATGTGTGTTTCCAGTTGACGCTTCATATGTGTTTGTTGTGGAGAAATTGACCACATGACCACATGAATTACATTCTGGTGTGTGTCCAAGTTTTTGGTAAGATTTGCAACGCATTGAGTTTGGAATATATTCCAATATTATATTATTATGCCACGAAATATTAATTTTGGGTGATAACTTATATAGGTCGAATATCAAGTGCAAGGGCCAATATCAGAATAGGGGAAACAACTGTAAGGGTCAAGGCATAAATAACAATAATCAATCACAAGTTGCTAGTCATCAGAACGCAGGGCCAAGAAACCAACCCACATCCATTGAGGTAGGCACTCCAAGAAACAGAATCTGTGAAAGGCTAGGTAATATATTTTCTAATGTTGCCTCTAAATCTGCATACCCATTACCACCATAGGGAAACAGAAAATTAGATGATAGACACCGGAACTACAACAAACATCCTAAAGCCCAAAGCCCTTTCACCATAATATGCCCCAACCCCATTAGAGACACAATGTTACTATAAGATCCTAAACGGGTTAAATAAAGTACAGTAATTCTTAACCACCCCATTCCCGAATGAATTCGAATGCCTAGGTACCCTCCAATGAAAGCTAATCGACTTCCGCAATCATAATTTTGCCGGCATAAAAGGTCACAATTTTCTTAATGGCTTAAAAGCAAGAATAAACAAGGAACAATCTAACGTTTAGATACTTAATAATAAACTATACTTTGAAGAGTATAATTACGCAAGAGAATTAGAAAACATAAGTTACAACGAGTACATACTGATAAAATACCCTAAAACTTCAATATTGATTACCTTAATAAAGAAGAAATAGAGGCAACCTAAAGGTTGTTTACTAAATTTTAAGACGTTTTTTTTAAGGAATGAGACACCCTCTTAGCAACAAACGAGGTTTGTCTTGAAATGGTCATGGCCAGAGACAAGCCCCTTTACTCTAAATTACACAGGTACCTACAGGTACACGAAGTCGAAATAAACCAACAAATTAAATAAATGCTCGACCAGAATATAATTAAAGAGAGCAATTCACCATACAATAGCCCATTGTGTATAGTAGAAAAAAAGGACAACTCAGAAAAAAAAATCGACTTGTAGTAGATTACCGTAAATTGAATGCTTTCACGGTCGACGAAAAATACAAATAATTCCAAA
The DNA here is from genome assembly GCA_035041755.1 of Cacoxenus indagator. Classification (NCBI taxonomy): domain Eukaryota; kingdom Metazoa; phylum Arthropoda; class Insecta; order Diptera; family Drosophilidae; genus Cacoxenus; species Cacoxenus indagator. The sequence continues at coordinate 63,841 of JAWNKX010000867.1, forward strand.
TCTTAACACTCTGCTAGACAAGTTAGGTAGATCCCAAAATGATTCCACCAAATATGCGTTAGAGAAGACGATCGACCACAAACTGCATTCTTAAGGCCATCAAGGCCCCACGAATTCATTAGAATGCCATTCGGGCTGAAAAACGCCCATTCAGCATTCCTGAGATTGATGAATATTGCCTTAAAAACCATATTAATAAAAACTACGTCGTTTACAATTACGACAATTGTGTTCAGCACATCCCTTTAAGAGCACATCACCACCCTCACCAACTCAAAATCCAAATATATAAATGTGACTTCCTACACAATTAGTATAAAACCAGAACCAGCCAAAGTATCCGTCATACAAAAGTAACCACGAACACAGAACAAATTAAATCATTTTTGGGAATGACTGGATTCTATTCCAAATTTACAAAATACTATGCAAAAGTTGCAATTTCTATGTCTAGATACCTGAAAAAAGATCAGAGAATAAATATCAACGACCCAAACTACCTAACAGCATTCGATAAATTAAAAGAATGGGTCACAAATAGTCCGATATTAAGATATCCCTATTTCCAGAGTTTAAACAAGTTTAAGATTACCACCGACGCCAGCAATTACGCAATAGGAGCAGTACTCTCTCAAGAGTGACATCCTATAGCCTATGCGTCTCGTACTTTAAACAAACGCGGGTGCTATTGTGCACCCATCGAAAAAGAACTACTAGCCATAGTATAGGTAGATAAATACTTCAGTCCATATGTATATGGCAGAGAATTTGACCTCGAATGCGATCACCAACCACTTAAGTGGCTTACGGTAAAATATACAGGAAAGGACATAAACCTACACATAAACAACTTATCTTTTCCCTCGAATACATTAAAGGAAAATATAAAAATATCGCAGATTCTCTAAGTCGTATAAAGCAAAACGAAATAAATCATTGGAAAGTCGAACTTGATACGGAAGAAGCCATCATGGACCAAAGGGAAGAGATGGGGTACCAACCCAGTGACGACAATCCAATAGAAATTCAAGAAAGTCCCCAAAAAGAGGATTTAAGATACACCATACTAACACTAGAAACGGTAGCCAATAGGTTTAAACCCAAATCATTCTGGTAGAAGAGAAAAATGAAACAAATAAAAACACCTTCGGCAACAAAATTTACATAAGAAAAAATGAACTGGATGACAATCAGCCCTAAATGTAGGAATATACTTGCACCTCAGCGATCACAAATATTATAAACTTGACAAAATTTTAAGAAAAAAAATACAACTCAAACTCAGATATTAAGTTTACAGAATGAACCAAACTCATAAGAAACATTAAATCCGAAAGCGAACTTAAAGCCCAAATCGCCCTTTTTCATAAAAATGAGAAGGGCCTTGGGGGATAGTCGCTACTTATAATCCATTAAAATCAAAACTTTATAATGTAAAACATAAAGATCAAATGCATGCAATTTTTAATATTTGTGATATCTGTACTAGAGAAAAATACGATCGTAAACCGATAAAAAACCAAATCCACTTTACAGAGATGCCAAAAACAATTAACGAAAACAATTAGTCCACGTTGACACATATGTTAATTCTAAAAAATAGATAAATTCAGAAATAGTACCACTATTGTCGAAAAAATTCAACACTTCTTAGCAATCAAAGGCGAAATACACAAATTCGTATTTGATAGCGAATTCAATAATTCAAACGTTAAAGAGGTCTTACATAAAGAAGGCATCGAATATCATTCAACGAATCCAAATAGTCATACCGGTAACGGCGACATAGATAGACTCAATACACACTCACAGAGAAAATACGTACTCTAAATATTGACGCGAAAAGCCAATAACAGCACAATGGCTAAAGCAGTATACATTTGTAATAACATTTACCACACTACAATAAAACGCACTCCGTTCAAAGTACAAAACAAAGAAATAGATCATGAAAAACTATACAATCAGATGCTAGAAGATAAAAGGAGTAGAATACACAAAATTAACAGCAAAAATAGATCATTATATAAGACCTAATTCGATTAATAAAGAGTTGGAATTGTGTTCAAAAATTATAATTTAAAAAAATGATTTTATATATATATATAACTTGCATATGGCTAAATATGGTGCAGTATTGGTTTCATAAGTGACAGTGTCCAACATGTATATGCGAATGTCTTCATTTGTAAAGTCGCGCCATAGAAAGGTAGCAATCCGGTGGTGATACCCTCACATATCGGTACATCTTGCAGATGTCGCCGGTCAATGCTACTACGAACGATTGAAAGCGCATTAAAACGTGAAATAGTGTGGTTGTGGGACTTGTCATGAGTACATCATTCAGCGATAATTTGGAAGATGAGGCCACTGAGCCGTCGAATACGACTCTCAGTTTTATAGTAGTGATGCCCGCCTTAATCACATAATGACGCGGTAGAAAGAATTTGCAACGTTGGTGATGTTGACCTTCGACAACCGACATATGCTTAAATCCAAATACTCATTTATGAATGAAGAGTATTGGGCACTCAAAACTGGATTTCTTCTAAGCTATCGCTCAAGAAACGGCGGAGTGCTTGCTGGTATAAATCCCCAAGAGAGTCAGCACACCGTTTTAAGGGCAGGCGAACAGAATATTCAGAGGTAGGCCATCACATCTGGTGTAACCTTAAGTGCTCTTCGCAGTTTAGCTTTTCTTGGGTGTATTTTTACAAGTTCTTGGCAAATATCTTCCACTACCCAAAAGCGTCGAATTGGCACATCAATTGGCATATCACCATTCGCAGTCTAACAATTGTTACTAGTAGCTGACGTCAGAGCTGACTGTGGGATCTGGCCCGATATTCCTGACACAACCCAACCCAGACGCGTTTTCTGCAGTAACGGTTGCCTTTCATTTCGCCGAATTTGATCGAAACACAAAAATCGAAAAAGCTCCATTCAACCGATCAATCCGTTGAGATTTATAAAAGAAGGGATGAGCCAGACGAATATTTGAAAGAATAATACTTGCGGTGTTAATCGAGAAAGCTGGCGTGGTGACAGCTTGAAGATTTGTTACATAGTAGGTAACTTGAGATGGCAGAACAATTTAAACTGAAAAACCAGCCATCGATAAGCTGGCTTCGGCAATGCCGGACACGGTCGCGTAAATATTAATCGAGATCCCAAGCATTTTTTAAATTCATCAAATCAAAAACAAATCAGAGTTATTTCCAACTAGTATGGAGTTTGATGGAGTTGCAAGTAGCTCTGATGACGGGATTGCGAACCTTTTTGATAAATTTTTCCAGGGCATCTACTCTAATAGTGCCTGTGGAAATAGTTCTCCTTACCCTTATAAAATTGATGAATTTAATCACTTCAATTTGCCGTTTATTGACGGCAGTATTATTTTACGATATCTAAAATTGATTAAACCTTCTTTTTCTCCTGGTCTGGATAATATTCCTAGTTGTATCTTAAAAAGCTGTGCTGACAACTTATATATTCCCCTTTGTACCTTATTTAATTTATCTCTTATTACTTCGTCTATGCCAAGTGGTTGGAAAGAATTATTCAAAAAGGGTAGTAAGTCTACAAAACTACAGAGGTATTGCCAAACTGTGGGCAATTCCTAAGTTGTTTGAGCAGATTATCACTGATCATCTACAGTTCTATATTCTCCCATTGTTGAATATATCTCACCATGGCTTTGTAATGGACCGTTCAACGGTAACCAATCCGTTGGAATTTATTTCTATTGTCAATCACAACTTCTCGGTAGGTAGCCACACTGATGTTATCTACACCGACTTCAGTAAAGCTTTCGATAATCTATAGCATGCTTTGTTCATAACCAAACTCAAAGCTTTTGGTTTCCCTTCTCCATTCGTCCGATGGCTGGCATCTTACCTTGATCATCGCTCTCAAAGGGTACTTTTTAAGTCTTCAATATCTAAGTCTTTAAAGGTAACCTCAGGTGTTCCCCAAGGCAGTCATTTGTGGCCTTTGCTTTTCAACATCTTTATTAATCATTTACATACCGTCATCAAACATTCTCAGATTTTAATGTATGCAGATGATGTAAAACTATGTTTCAGCCTAAATAACACTTCTCACGGAATTTCCTTCGGAGTGACATAGACTCTTTATCTCTTTGGTGTTCCAAAAACTATTTATTCCTCAATACGAATAAATGCAAATTTATGTCGTTTTTTCGCGGAGCCCTTATTTCAAATTTTTATTAAATTAACTTAAATAGTTTAGATCGTATTTCCCAGTTTAACGACCTTGGTATTTTGATGGACTCGAATTTGTGTTTCGGTACCCACATTTTCACTTCGGTCTCTAAAACTAGATGTGCCCTTGGCTATATTAAACGCTGGTCTAAGGAATTTGATGATCCGTATACTACCAAAGTACTATACACTTCACTGGTAAGACCTATTCTTGAGTATGCGTCTTGTGTCTGGGATCCTCAATATCAGATATATATAAATCGTATTGAGGCGGTGCAAAAGCAATTTCTACTTTTTGCTCTCAAAAACTTGCACTGGTATCCTAATGCTTGCCTACCATCTTATCGGTGTCATCTCAAATTGATCAAGCTCCCTACCTTGTCTAGTCGTAGAACGGTCATTGGTGTAACTTTTACGTGTATGTATAACCTTATTTATGATAGTATTAACTCACCTTTCTTAATTAGAATGATTAACTTTATGGTACCAGAACGTCCAACTAGAAACTATTCTCCTATTACTCTTCCCTTTTGTAGAGCTTCTTATTTGCAACATGATCCATTCTATGTCTTATGCAAATCTTTTAATACCCACTTTGCGTGTGCTGCTCCTCCGACCTCTTCTTATGTTATAAAAACTAAATTGTTGGCATCGTTGAATTAATGCATAACTTATTTTCTATACTGGTAACCTGCATTTTTTCTCCTTGTTTGAATAGTCTATGTTATTGTAGGTATTGAATTCTAAATTGAATATTAGCTTGAGTTTAATCTTGCATGCTGATTATGTTAGTGGCTGATGATGTTTTTATCTGTAGCCAAATATTTAGTACGTAGACAATAGCTTTGGTATCGCATGATCACCAACGATATTAGTAATTAAGAACAACTGAGCCCATTCTATGTGACTGGGTGAATTTTGAATAAAAAAAAAAAAAATAACAAATAAAAAAAAATATTGCTCTTCAGGGAACTAAATCACCAGAATGATGTTTTACAAAGGCGATTGCTGTGGGAGATGTTAGTGAGATTGATTTTAGTTGAGCTGGCATGACTAGTCATGTTAGGCTCGGGTGTAGTATCAATTGAGTGATGCTGAAAAGGAATCGAGGCCTCATCTCGCATGTACGGCACCTTCTCGATGTGAATGATCGCAATTTGTTGCCCGTTTTCAAGCAATTGAGGCAGACATCGAGGTTCTAGGCTTCTCTAAGTCGAAGATTCGGTGATAGATTCAAAAATCGCTCACACTTGTAGATCAAATATATTGAGTCTCCACAAATTATGCACCCGAATTGGGACCCAGCAGTAGTGGTAACATAAGAACTCGGATTCAATAATTTATTCTTAGGTTTGCTCACCTGGCATCCAGGACCTTGTATTACCATGGCATGCTGTACATTTTCCAACCTTTGGCATCGTCCTTTCAGAAAAATAGATAGAGTGGCGAAGTTGAGAGTTCGTTCGGCGGCGAACTCTCCTCCCACTTAAACTGCGTTTCGCTATCCACCATTTGAACTACCTTTGAACTTTATTGATATAATCGGCAATCACCTCCTTCGATCCAATTGTCATCAGTGCCCGCATATGGGCGTGTAATGAGTCGAAGAACTGCCGTAATGACTCCACTGATCCACTCCTCAATCCGTCTAGAGCCAAACATCTCTCTGACATGTGCCTAAAAAATCAATCTTCGATTATTAAACCTGTCTTTGAGCAAGTCCAAAGGAATGTTATAGTTATCCTCGGTAATTTCCAGCTAAAGAATTTTGTCGACCAGATGTTGTCGGCAGATGTTGAAATTCCTCAATCCCGCTGAGTTCACTTTATTTGTCGATAGCCTTTGTGAACGCTAAGAATAATCCATTCAATCCGCGCAAGAGCTTCTAAACGTCGTCGGTTGTAACTCCGGTAAACACAGTTTAGGCTTCGCAGCAATGGTGACTGGGTTCGAATCGAAGGTCGTAGTGTTCCGAAACGTGGAGCACCGCGGTGACGCCCTGTCGGGACGTTGAAGTTCAACTTGTAACGGCAATCTGACCGAAACTTCCCGAAATTTGAGCTAGTCAAAGTCCAATAACTCCAATTCGCTGTGGGAGAGTTCGAACGTCTTGTTTAATCGGCCTAGAAACTCTAGCGTCATTTTAATGTCATAGTCCCTGACCTTACGGACGTCCGACATTCTGTCGTCCATTTTCTCTAATTCGTTAGCGAGTGACGTGCACTTGTGCCTTAAAAACGCGAGTTTATTTTGTTCTGTCGTTGATTCACTTGTCGACATTTTGATAATGTCACGCATCTGTTCTTACTCCGAACTACAGTTGTTTAGTTTTTACCGCTACTTATGTATACTCATTGCTGAATCATATATAAGTCGAAACGGTAACGATTCTCATGTACCCCTAGAACCGGTACATAAAATATACACAAACGACGACGATCGAAAAATAGCGTCAACGAATTGCTTATGTACGCACAGAGCTATTCATATGTATGTAAGTCGAGAGAAGCGTAATTGTGTGATCGAAAATTTGATGATGTGCAAATAACGAAAGTGCAATATGTGCAAGAGACACGAGAAAGAAATTAATTAGGTACACACAGAGCACAGAATGCGTTATGTGTGACTGAATAAACCAAGAGAATGTGTTGATGTGTAAGCGATGATACAGGTACTTGCCGACTCAAGTGTACATAAGCCGAAAGAATGCGATGATAATCAAGAGATATACAGCGAATTTCTTACGAACGAGATCGAGCATTGTTGTTATGTGCGCTAAGGTTAATACATATGTATGTACCGCAAACAATTGTAACGAAATAAGAATTGTCCGCACTAATACTGCACAATTGCCGTAAATAAGAAACCATTCTTATCAAGTCGGGGTCCCCAATGTTTAAGCTGGGCTTTTTCGACACTTTTAACTTTTATTTAAATTGGTTTAGCGAATTTAATTGCATTGAGAAAACTAGTTTAAATCGTCGTCACTGTTGATGCGGCTGCTCTAATTCGTCTTATGAAGAACTCTGGTGCATGTTCTCCACAGCTGAAACGGTGCGTTACCGACTGTCTAAATAGGCTAACTCGCTGATAACGCCTCTAGGATCGCTGCTGCTCCCGACACCCAGGGGTGTTCACCATCGAGGCTGCCTCATCCTTCACCTGGACGACAAGTGGTTTATTGGTGTCTGCCGGCCCGCCGAGCGGTAGTGGCCCCGCCCCAAAACTAGGTGCCTGTGCTGGCCAGTATGGTAAGCTGACAAAACTGGCGGATCATCATTTTCTGCCTCGACATCAACATCCGAAAAGTGTGAGGCACTAGGCCAAGGCTGGCTAACAGTTTGATTTCCTGAGGCAAGGAGTCGCCAAGGGCGCTCGTTGCAAAGGATCAAGCACCGCAAAACGCAGAGACTTCATGATGCGCTCCCTGAAGAAGGACCATAATGAAAATTCAAATCCTTCAGGGGAATCTTCATTACGTTCTCTGTGCGTCGGCCACCTTTTTCAGGTTATTGGCCTAAAATAAAATCTACTTCGCGCTTATACAGGAGCATTGGGTGACAGGTAGCCAATCTTTGCATCATCCCGAAAAAACGCCTCGCACGGCTATTCTAATTGATAGTAGTATAAATTACATCCCATTAATACAATTTATCCATAGAGACTTGACAGCGACCATCGTGTACGGGAACAGACGTGTAGGAAATTGCCCTTGCCTCAGCCTACTTCCCTGTGGACAACACAAACATCCCGACATTGAAGGTCAAGATGTTTGTCGATCACTGTCGCCTGACAAATCAGCAAATTATTATCGGCTGTGACGCTAATGCCCACCACACAATCTGGGGCAGCTGTAACATCAACACAAGAGGTGAGGGCCTACTTAACTATATTATGAGTTCAGATTTAGATATAGAAACAGGGGTTGCAAACCAACATTTGTCAGAGCTTCTCGGCAGGAAGTACTTGACCTCACCCCTGCCAACAGGGCCATAAGCCAATCCATATGGGACTGGCACGTCTCTAAATAAGCTTCGCTGTCGAATCATATACACATCCGATACTCATACCCGATAGCTCACAACCTCGGTCACCAATCAATCCCCCAAAGCAGACTAATTGGATAATTTAAGGCCAACACTCTTGTTCAGAGCATTAGCTCTTCATACGGGCTAGATGAAGAAGCTGAACAACTCAATCAGGTGCTCATAGAATCTATTAAGCAGAGCAACACAAAACACAGAACGCATAGCACACGAAGAGTTGCATGGGAAAATGAAATACTCTCAACTAAAAGACAGATAGTGGGGACACTATTTAAAGAGAGCTAAACGCTCTGGTCAGTGGGGCGAATATAAGGTCGCGCTCACCGATTATAACACACAATGTCGAGCTAAGCGCTTGACATGACGCAGGCACTGTGAAGAATTTCAAACGCTTTCCGAAGCAGCCCGCCTGCAAAAAGTGTTAGCCAAGGCCCCGTCGAATGGCATAGGTTTGCTAAAAAGACAAGATGGTATTTTTACGAACAGTCGGCAGCAGACCCTAGAGTACCTACTCCTGGTTCACTTTTCCGTTTCTATCACCACCTCGAATTCGCTGAAACCACCCTCCCCTTACTCATGGATCTCGGTACGCCGAGCTCGCAGCCTTTCTGGCGTAATCTCTGACGAAGACAAGCTACGCCGGGCTATCTCCCCACTGCAGCCTTTAAGGCAACGGGCGGCGATGGCATTTTCCCAGCCCTGCTGCAAAATTGTCTCGACACAATCATCCGACCCCTGATTGGTCTATTTAGGGTTAGCTTCACCTTGGTTTTAACCCCACAGTCATAAAGGAATGTGACTGTCGTTTTTATCCCCAACCAAGGCAATCCCCCTATAGAACTACCTATATAATACAGACCAAGAAGTCTAACTTCCTGCATCTTAAAAACTATGGAGGGATTAAGCGAGCTCAATATCAGGCAATGGATTGAAAAAAATGTTTCCTCTTCACAGGAATCAATATGCCTACATGAAGAGCAAATCAACTGAAGCTGCCCTTCATACCCTCGTCTGTAAGATTAAAACTTACTCCAGTCGAAAGAAGTTGCATTGTGTGCATTCCTAGACGTGGAAAGAGCTTTCGAGAACACCGGTTATGATTCTATTAGGCACTGAGCTATAGGAATATAGATAACCATACAATAGCCTGGGTAGATGCCATACTAAACTAGCGCGAAATATCGTCTTCGTTGGACAATACCACCGTTTGCATAAGAGCAATTAAGGGTTGTCCATAAGGCGGAATTCTCTACCCGCAATTCTGCTCCTTCGTCATTGGCGATCTTTTGGTTAAGATGAGCTCACTTTGGTACGAGATCGTAGGATACGCAGTTGACCTAACCATTTATGTATCAGGGAGAACGAACGAACGAACTATATCGGACCTAATGTGCTCCGCCCTCCTTGTCGGCTACTTAACCGGTCACCACCGCCGAAATTATCATCTTCACAAACTAGGTTCGTCATCCTCCCCAGAGTGTAGGCTCTGTTGAGAAGACGAACAAAGTAGTCTTCACCTACTGTGCGAGTGTCCGGCGAAAACGAAAACAGAGATAAACTCCGCTGTGGTCGCAGTTGTTGGCATGTTGGCTAGCTCGTAATTCATGACACATGAGGTTCGGTCTGCTCAAGTATGCACAAAATTTGCGACTGTAACGACACTAAAGAAGAATCAACAATAGTTTCGGCCGCAAAGCTGTGTCAAAATAAATATAATTTATCAAGCGGCAAGCGCTCGACTCATTCGAATTGTGACCTCAAGAGAGGGAGGGTGTAATTTGCTGTTTTAATTTTCTCTTGTCCTTTGGTTCTATTCGCTGTTAGCTTTGATAGTTTATTGTTAGTATAATTATTTTTTGTATTATTATTGTTAGTATTATTATAGTTATATGTATTATACTCTTTATTATTTTTAGTATTAGACTTTGTGTTTGTAATTTTCTTTTCTCTAGGCAGCTTCATTTATTTGTTAGTTGTATACTATATACTGTGTCTCACTCAGGCCTCTTGAAGTTTTACTTCTAGTATTCGCACTTTCTTGTACGCTCGATTTCTTTTTTATTTTACTTTTGTGATTGCTACGGATTTTCGTCAGATACTCCCTGTAGTTACAAAAGGAACAGATTCACCAAAGCGGCCACTCAGATAAAATATGCATAGTAAAAATAACTTTGGCTGATTTCATAGTTTTATTAACTATAATACACTTTGATTTAACTATGAAAATATTGACAATCTTATACAACTACAAATAATATTTAACATGTAAAACACTTTGATTTTAATAAACCATATTTAAATGTATATAAGTATGCATTTACATATGTACGTATATACACACATATGTGTCTCTTTTCCTTGTGATTTGTTTTTGTGACGAATCAAACAAAATTCGTCTTTCGGTGAATGAAGACCGTCTCTGTATGTTAAAGTATATAAACAGTAAAACATTAAAGTGCAGACATATGTATGTATATATTTACTTAAAAAGAGATCAGTGAAGTGTAAGTATGGTGATATGGCGACCGAGTTACCAACTCACCAACGCTCACCCCCTTCGAAACATATAGAAATCATGGCCAGCTCTTCCTCAAAAAAGCAGTGTCGAGTTTCGAATTGGCGACACGATTTTGTTTAAACAGACAAGAAGGGCTCTATCAACAATTCCTTTTTGTCATCGTGGTTCTTTACTCAGCAAAGAAGTAAGGGGATGCCAAGTGTACCGCAAAAGGCACTGGCGATTTCACGGAAGGGACGAAGGTCATGAAATGCGATGAATACGAGGTATCAACTATCCTGCGCTTGGAAAGTCATTCTGCTCCTGGTGACAAAACAAAAAAGACGTTGGTAGTTGTTAGTCGTAAGAATTAATATGGTCAGAACAAAGAAAACATTGTGGATACTGGAGAATATATTACCAGTGCACGCGATGCGGATGAAGCTTCACTGAAAAAAAAATAAACTGTAAGTTAATTTGTGAAACATTTTGTATTTGATGACAGAGATAAGCAGTCCAAATAAGGCTTTTTATATATTACCATTTTCTTATTCTATTGTATATTAGCATATGTAGTAACTTATCGTTCATTAAAAAAAGAGGAAATCTTTTTGTTTTTTTTAAATATTTATTTTCGAATATTTTTTTTTATTTTGTTAATTTCAATTCGCTGTCTTCAAATTCAACTGCACAATGTAATCAAATTTGATTTCAACTAGTAAATAATTTAGAAAATTTTTTTTTATTTCTAGGATACACGTTCTATTTTAGGAAATTATTCAAAAGGAAAAAATCAAATTATCGTACTATGGGAGCAAATCGGAGCTATTGAATTGTCACAGAGAGTTGCTCAGAACAATAATCGTTGAATGGGTTAATTGTTATATTTTTATTATAGATTATATTACATTAAATAAATACCACTTCTTAAATTAAAACTTAAAACTTTTAAGTCAAGCATCTTGTTTTGACTATGCCTCACATTAAAATTGAATATTATTTAACCCTAATGCAAATAAGGTTACTCTTAGAAACAAATACAAAAAAATAGTAAAATTAACTATGAATATATTCAAATTAAATACTATTCAACCATAATGTAAATATGGTTACTCTTAGAATCAAATACAATAAATAGTCCAATTAACTATGGACATAATTAATGGAAATTTAAAGCATACACACTTCAAATTGACTATTTTACCTCTTGTAGCAAAACCATTGGTAAAAATAGTTAATCAAAGTGTAAATAGTTAGATTTACTATATGTTTTCTCTGTGTGTCTTAAATCATCTATCTTGTGGAGTTCTATTCAACACCTAAATGTGCGAACGAATATGAAAGCCTATCTTGGTGAATGAACAATTCCCACAACAATTGCTCAATATTAAAGAAGGAGTTTTTCCGTCTTTAAATTTGAGCCCTGATTCTGTTGAAAACATTTTAACTAAGGCACTAGGTCAGATAGGCACTAGATTCAGTGGTTGTGTTCCAGGGCAATAATATCGCCTAGGAAGGACGCTGCGAATGAAATCAAAAATCTCATTATTCAAATAGCCCCCGTCCAAACCAAAACCTATAAGTCGATTGACACAGTCACCAATATTGACGATGTAGTCCACTCTCCTCATGAACTTCCAAAGTCGCCTCACTCTTCTGGCTTTCCACCTCACGAACTATCATTGTTTTGAAGAGGAGTTATGTTACTACACCTTTAGCCAGATTAAATTAACGCAGAATAAAGGGCTTCGCGAAGTAAAAAACAAGCCTTTATTATACTTGATCGGAGGTGTTTTGACAAAAGTATTAGCATATGTATAAAAGGCGGCTAGACGGCTAATTGAGAAGACAAAGGAAAGATCCAGCTTAAACGCACTTGTCCATCACGGGTTTAGTTCATCTCCCGACAATCATTCAAAGTCGGTAATCCTATCATGCTTTTAAGGAATATAAGCCTTCCTAACAAGTGTAATGGCATAAGCTTACTCATTAAAGATCTAAAAGACAATTTTATTTCAGCGACCATCCTCACCAGTCCTGCATCCGGTCAGCTGGCAAATATAACGAGGATTCCAATGATTCTCATGGATTTGCCAATTCCTTTCAAACGGCTGCAATTGCCAGTGAAAACATCGTTTGCGAATATTATTAATAAATCCCAGGGCCAAACTTTCTCTCTGGGTGGAATCGACGCATGAAAAGTTATCCCACGGATAACTATATGTTGATTTATCATAAGTTGGAAGCCCCGTGAAACTAATACTACCTACATATACTACCTATATATAAAACGTAATATTTGTGAGTTTTGATGTAGAAGGTAATAAGAATAATTATCAAAAATGTTTGTATACCTAACACCGTTTTAACATGCGCTATTGATAGCTAATCCTTCATCTTTGACCTTTTCGCTAAAATGTCGTGAGAGGGTTGTTACTTAAATTATTAAAAAAATTAATAAATCTCATAGCACCACCTACAAACAGGGAAGGCCTGAACAAAGTCTGTCTCTCACACTAGTGAAGTTAAATTTTTACCGTTCGAAACAATTTACAGTGACCGGGACAAATAAACAAAACATATATTGATTTTCCGGCTTAAGTGTGAAGTTGGATGCAAAAAAATACAATAAAACTCTCTGCCGGAAAAGAACAAAATTACTTTTCGAACAACCACGTAATAAACTAAAATGGAACACATTTCTGAGAATAGCCAATCTCATTTTGTACGAGAGACACAAAGTTGAATGGAATCCTCCTGCCAAATTGTCGTTTTTCGTTTTATTTATCAATATGCATACTATATTTTGAACTTATAGTCCACTCATTTGGTCGTATACAAGAGGGTTACCTATATGGATTTTGATTTGGTCTTTCTGATTTTCAACTTTGCCACTTCGTATTGTCACATATTTTGAAAAAATGGTAGCCAAACTAGTTTTTTGACAATATCTCATTTCCGGTTCATTCTACGATAAAACATATACATACAAACTAGAGAAAATTTTAGCGTACAAGCGCCGCAAATTGTACTTCAAGACGCGCTTGGCTTAAGAACTCATTTCCACACCTCGAGGTAGAGTAAGCGGCGCGTTTTTTTAACCGTGGTATCTCCAGCACACCTAATCCATATGCATTTTTATTTTTATTTTTATTGTATTTTTTATTTCCCCTTGAAATGTACCTGTCAACACAATTTGGACTCTTAGTACTACGTTTTCACAATGTATAGAGGGTTGACAGTAAAGCTTATACGGCTACTCCATATAAGCGGAGATAAAATACAGGTGGCTTTAGAATAATGTATGTTGTGATAATTATTGAGTAGTTCTAATGCTAAATACATACATATAAACGCCTGCATATACTATTGCTAGAATTATTTATATTTTATTTTAGATTAGGTCGACAGGCTTTGACCGGCGAAGTCTACGTCTTTGCTGGAGCTAAGCGGCGCAGAGGCAGTCTATTCACCTCGTTGTTAGTATGTTGGCTTATTTTTGTTTTTTATCTCCGACTTAAACTAGTTATATCTTCAGCCACTGTGAAAATCTGCAAATCTCTGTGAATGTCAAAATTTGTGATATACCAGTCAGCGTTTATAATTTTACGTAGAATTTTCGATTGTTCTCTTTGTATTAATTGTAGATTTGTTCTTTTCGCAGACCTCCATATTTTCGCTCCGTACGTTCAGATAGCTTTGATGATTGCTTTATATATTAATAGTTTGTTGTTCAGTGAGACTTTCGATTTTTTGTTTAACAACCAGTGCAATTCATTTATTTTAAGTTTCAATCGGTTTCGTATTTTAATAATATGGCATTTCCATGTCAGTTTGCTGTCAAGGTAAATACCTAGGTACTTAGCTACGTTTCCGATTGTTATATCTCTTCCGCCAATTATTAGGTGAACTGGTCTATATTTTGTTTTGGTAGTAAAAATTACTTGGACTGTTTTGCTGTTGTTAATTTTTATTCTCCATTTCCGAAACCACTCTAGGGTTTTATTTTAGTTTTTTTGTAGAGTGGATATTGCTGCATTTATGCTTTTATGGGCGGATAGAAGAATGGTGTCGTCTGCAAATGTAGCTATCATTGTGGAGTCCTGTGTTGGTTGAGGTAGGTCTGCGGTGTAAATAGTGTAAAGAGTGGCCCAAGAACGCTTTCTTGGGGAACTCCTGTACTTACCGGGCGTAGTGTTAAGTATTCGTTTTTATACTTAACATAAAAGTATCTGCCTTCTATATAGCTTGACAGAATTTGAGTCACATTGGTTGGAAAAATCGAGTGGATCTTGTGTATTAGGCCATTGTGCCAAACTTTATCAAAGGCTTTCTCGACATCTAAGAATAGTCCATTACAAAATTTGTTGTCATCTAGATCGTTAAGTATTTTGTGGGTTACGCGGTGACTCTGTGGAATCGTAGAATGATTACCCCGGAATCCAAATTGGTGGTCGGGTATTATTTGATTACGTCTTAGAAGAATGAGAAGTCTCTCACGTAGAAGTTTTTCAAAAATTTTTGACAGCACGGGTAGCAAGCTTATGGGTCTATAGGAGGAAGCTTTTTTATAGTCTTTCCCAGGCTTAGGAATAACTATTTTCTCGGCAGCTTTCCATGCACTAGGGAAATGCCTTAGTCTTAATACCGCGTTAAATATATTTCGTATGTAGTCTAGTGCCTCCACAGGACATTCTTTCAGTAATAGTCCGTTTATTTTGTCGTACCCAGGGGCTTTTTTATGTTTAATGTCGTATTTTATAGTTGCAATTATTTCTTTCGTAGAGATCTTCTTTAGTGCAACAGTTGAACGACCTCCGTTCAGAGGAGTTAGTGAGTCATCAGTGGTAGTATCATTCTCCGCAAAAACACTCTCGTAATAATAGGCTAATGTTGTAGCTCAAGGTCTGTTCTAGCCCATGTCCCGTCGTCCATTTTCAGTGGTGGTTGATGAATTGTCTTGTTTGTCATTTTTTTAGCCGGTTTCCACAGAGAAAAGTCCGAGCATCTCTTCGGGTATAAGTTTTGGAGATACTTTTCTAGTTGGTCTCGTTTTTGTTTGATTAAATATTTTTTCAGTTCCTTGGTCGCTTTGTCTTAGTCTTTTTTAGCAGATGGGGCTCTGATTGTTTGCCAAATTTTCCTAAGTCTTTCTGCTGATAAGCCGTCGGAGAGAAGGTGGAGTGGAAGCATTGCGCTCTGCGGTCGTATGTGTAGGAGTCGACTGTAGCGCAGCTTTCTCGATTACATCATTGAAGGGAATCACTGCTGATTCTATCGCTTTATATAATCTTTGTAAGTTTCCCAGTTAGTGCGATTATTGTATACCTTGTTGATTTTACGTTCAGTTAATAAGCTGTTTTGGTAGTCAAGTTGGATCGGAGTATGGTCTGAAGATAAGTCTACTCTTGATTTTATTGCGAGCTTTCGTATATCAATATTTTTAATTATATATATATCTCGATGAGGTCAGGTTTTTTTTTTTGTCAGTAGGCCAAAAGGTTGGTTCACCGGTGCTTAAGTGTGTTGCCTTTACTGTGTATATAGCCCTCAATAGGTCCTTTTATGTTTGACATTCTAAAGCCCCAAGCCGTGTTTTTTGCGTTAAAGTCTCCAACGACAATAAAGCGTGGTCTAAATGTTTTCAGGAAGTCATTATATTGTGTCAAAGTGATTTTGTGTTTAGGTACACTGTAGGCAGCTGCTATAGTTAGAGATCCCAAAGAATCCGTGATTTCTATATTAGTTGATTGTATGTGATCTAAATGATAATTTTTGAGTTCTATATGTTTGAGTGTGTTTTTAATAATGACCGCTGTGCCTCCGTGGCCCGTTCCATCAGAGTGATTTGTAGTATAAGCAACGTAGCCATTTATCTGCAAGTTATGTTTACGTGTTAGGTGCGTTTCAGATATTAGGGCGATGTCAATTTGGTTGTTGTCTAAGAATGTCTTGAATTCGAGTTTATGGTTATTGATTCCATTGGCATTCCATGCAATTATCCGTAGTTTATCGTCCATTTTTATTGTCGAGTTTTGTCAATAATATTGTCAGGATGTTCATCAGATTACTCATTTGATGCGCTAGTTCTTTTATTATATGTTTTATTTCCGCCAGGTCGTTTGAAAATTCAATCTTATTTTCTGCGGTTTTATTGGTTTCGTTTTTGTTGCCCTTATCATCTTTTTGTTGAGGTTGTACCTGATTGGTGGGATTTCTATGGTTACTGGCTGCTGTTTGGGCGTATGTTAATCTAATTTTAACTTTGTTTGATGGTTGTTCTTTTGCCTGATGGTCATCTTTTTTAGTGTCTTTCTCTCTTAGTGACGGAAATCTTTTAACACACATGCAATTCACTATCTTAAAATTTAGTGAATTCTTCTTAACTTCGCTGTTTTCGATGGACCAGGTGTTGCAAGTTCATAGTCATTAGTACTCATTTAAACGTCACAGACCGCAATTTCTCTTAAATCATCCTCGATGGGATTATCAATTTCATCGCAATCAACTTCGTTTTTGATTCCATTATTTGCTCGAAAATAGTCTCCGTTGATCCCTCTTCGTCAGTATCCATAGTGATGGAACTTGCGAATTGTCACAGATACCACTACAATTTGTGCATATAACGGAGCATATAACTTTAACCCAGTCTTTCTGCATCCACAGGCTCTCTGAATTCTCTTTTTGCATTTGCAAGAAATAAACTTTAACAAACTGTGTGGTCATAGGAATTGACCCGTTCTTGTTTTTTTTCCCACCCCCATTGCTCTGCATTTTGTTCATTCCTATACCATTGCTGACTCGGTGTAATAAGTATCCTCCATCGATGATATAAATCGCATTTTCAAAATTTGTATTTCCAGAATGTTGTTAAATGCCTCATACATAGAAGGTTTCGTACACTTGCGCATGCCTTCGTCATTGAAAAGGGATAATGGACATAGAGCAAGTTCGTACGAAAATAAATTTTGTTTCATTTTCAAGTTTATTTTTCAGATTCTTTTACAATGCATTTCTTTTCAAAATAAATAAATCGTTAATCGGGATAATATCGTCTTTTATGCGGATGCCCGCATTTTTTACAACAAATGGTTCATTTCGGACATTCCGTTTGAATTTTGCAGTACAGTAATCACTGCCAATGATTTGAGAAATGCCAGCACTACCAATTTCTTGAGACATGTGACAGTTTAGTTTTTCATATCCGATAATTCCAGTGCGTATTGAACTAATTTGCGTTAATTCTGGAAAAGGTGGATGATTGCACAACCAATCCATCAGTCTTTTTACGTCGTCATTGTCGTTTCTTTTCTTATTTTCAACGCCGGCTTCCTCACATTCTTTAGGGTTGTCAACTATTTATGTTTTTTTGGTTTTGAATTACATGATAATTATGAACTATTTATTATTATTAATTATATGCTAGATATTAATTATTAACTGCTTACATACTACCTATTTATTATTAACTGATGAATGTCAACCAGAGGCGTGAACAGCGGCCGTTTTCCAATTTAATTGCGCTTCACATTAAGCGCCGCACTAACCATTAATAACGAACGCGGTCGCTGGCCTTACGAATTGACAATGACTTATTAAAATTCTTTCTTACATCTGTCCTACTTACTAGCATAGTTTATCTCAATAAATTTCCCATTAAGCTTAAGCTCCTCTATGTGGAGAAATTTAAGGCTAAGAGCGCAAGCATAATCTTACTTCAGCACCTTACGCTCTCTTCGTTCATTACTTCCATTCCTCCTTTACCCATGTCTCAAAAAGCCCAAATATGCTCTCCGCCTTGAAAGATCCTTCCAACGCGTTATCACGAGTCAGCCTCCAAGGGAATGGGTAGGATCTAAGTACACTATGCTTCCAAAGGCTAGACTTCCTTTTGAGGGTGACCACCATGACTAGTCCGCGAATTCAATGTTGAATCCACTTGCGCTACTACTGTCGCTAACGCAGGTCAACGTCGTTCCGTTGATGTAATTAACTAATAGCCTCCTGGCCACCATGATGGCGCTTTCCCACAAGCCTCCAAAATCGAGGAGGTATGAAGTGGAAGAAAACTCCCAGTGCCGCACAGTCTCTGTGAATGGTCGCCCTTGCAGGTTCCCTGTGCAGCTTCTCCGCCCATACGCGCACTTCATGCGCAGCGCCTACGAAATTTGAAGCGTTGTCGCACAACCAGTCAGTGCACAGTCCTCTCCGTGTAAAGAAACGTTTTAGCGCAGCAATAATGGCGTTCGTGCTTAAGTCCGAGACAAGCTCCAAATGACACGCCTTTCTCGTAAATCATACAAATAAGTACAGATGTACCTTGACAGGCCTAAGACCCGTTGAAATGCATGCTCATCGATCCAGCAAAGTCAATGTCCTCTCGCTGGAAGGGATTCGCCTTTTCTCTGACCCTGTGCACTAGTAGGACACCCATAAATTGCCTTGCCAGCACAGGCCGCTGCCGGAAACAAGCGATACAACTTCGGACCGTCCGGCGAGCCAAAACTTTACAATGAATAATCCCATACACTTGACGTATAAATGCGCATAGAGATTGCACACCAGCATGAGAATTCACTTGATGTATGTATGTTAACAATGATTTTGAGACCCTTGGTCTAAACTCGCTTGGCAACAAGACCGGGTGCTTCCCTATATTCGCTCAGGAAAATCTGCACCCGGTACAATCGATACCGTTTTCGTATTATCAATAAAGGGAGTCAAAATTGAACCTTCTGCGATTTACTACTCTTCCAACCTGAAGACAACTTATCTTCTGCGCTAAACAGACATTCTGCACATTATATATATATATATATATATATATATATATATATATATATAGTATTAGCAGTAAACATTTTCTCAACTCAGCTACTCCTGGTGATCCACCATTTGTAGTTTTCCGATACTTACCCCTTTTCAACCATCGACCTATGTACCCAAACACTCGCTGAAGCTTAGGAAAATTATCTACAAATTTGCAACTCCCCACACCATATTCAGCCGTCGGAACTGCCAAACTAAAGGTAGACCTTCTCTCCTGCCGAACACTTGTCACCTGCCATTTACTCAAATGATTTCGCCTACCTTTTAGCCATTCAGTCCTTCTAACCAAAAGAGATTCGAGCAATGTTCGCTAGGGTACATTCCTCTGGACACTATATCGGCAAGGTTTGATTTTGTGTCGAACTTGAACCACTGTCGAATGGTGGACACCTCTGGAATCTTGGAAACCTTGTTTGCTACGAAGGCCACCCAACAGCTAGAATGAGAAACAGGCCAACTCAATACAATTGTGAAATCAGTCCAATTAAAAATATGATCTTCCTCCACTACCAAATAACTCTTTATCTTTGTCATTAAATCAGTTAGTAGAAAAGCAACTTGCAACCCTAAACGAGGCACCGACGTTGCATTTACTGGAGCCACCTTAGATTTCGATGCCACGAATAGTGAATGCACCAAATCAACAGTCCATAAGCTCGATTTGATGCATATTCAATGCAATTCGATTATCTCCCCAGCCATGGCCGGAAGCATTTAACTAGGCATTTGTACTACCGATATTTACGCTAATTCTTGACATTGAATCTCGCATGCTTTTAGGAAGCTCTTCATCCCAGTCAGCAGTTCAGCATCTACAGTTCCTGTAGAAATATTTTTCCCAATACGATGAGAGGACTTAGCATACCCAAGGGGTCGAACAGCTGAGCCTACTCCGACAGAACAACTCGTTTCGTTATGTTCGAGTTACTGGGTATCGAATAAGCGAACTGAAACATGTCGTTAACCGAGCTTCAAATTATGTCCAAAGTTTTAAAACAGTCCAAACTCTTGAGTTCAAACGGTTTGTGGCGACAACTCCGCCTCCTCTTGGTGAAGTATTTGAACCGTACCGGCCGCAGAGAACCTGTAGTCATCGGAAGCCAACTGATAAAAAGCTATCGGGAGGTGGTCGACCTTCAGCGACTGGCATGAGCAAGAAGAACACTAACTCGAAAGATTGACAACGACGCACATTCTGTTACAATCAAATTACTGTTTCTTATCTTATTAAAATCCAATTAAAGTGTGTAATGAAGCCGTTGTTTAATATTGCAATGGTAGTTTAACACTCTCCCACAGTTGGTGACCCCGACGTGATAGAGCGACGTTACGTCAACTACAACATAAGTTTGTTTGGTCATCTATGAAAAAGGACGTCATCAGCTGGTGCAGAGACTGTTTGCCATGTCAGCGTGCAAAGGTCAGCACACATAATCATCTGGTACCTGATAAAATGGTTGTTCCAAATGGCAGATTCCATCATGTTCATCTAGACATAGTAGTCATGCCCCTGCAACGAAATTTCCGGTATTGCTTAACCATGATTGATCGTTTTTCACGTTGGCCAGAAGCCATTCCGTTTACCAACATAAACGCTGAGATCATTGCGCAGGGTTTTTGGACACATTGGGATTCACGGTTCGGGGCACCTAAAACTATTACAACGGATCAAGGCACTCAGTTCGAGTCCGCCTTGTTTAAGGAACTAGCAAATATTGTTAGAAGCAAGCACATACACACGACTAGTTATCATCCGCAGTCAAATGGTTTGATTGAGAGGTGGCATCGGTCGCTTAAAGCTGCGTTGACATGTAACCCTGATACTCCGTGGCCACAACTACTCCCGACTGTACTTTTAGGGCTTCGGACATGCTTTAAATAGGATATATAATCATCTGGTGCTGAGATGATATATGGAACACCGATTCGTTTGCCAAATGAATTTTTTGATGATATGGATTCTACAGGTTCAAGGATCGATTCTTGCGATAAAAGTGCTTCACCTACGCATTTTGAGCACCATTTATGCTCAAATTTTCCATGGTTCAACACTGAACGTATATCCCTTTTGAGATCACAAAGTTTCTTAACTGTGTCTGTCATCCATAAAAAAGTTCTCAAGTACTGCCCTGCACCCTGATGGATACTAATCCAAGAGGATTCGACGAGTTGAGGCAGCCTATCAACTTTTGGTTCGTCACCACTCGTCACTTCTGAAAGCAAGCAGACACTCGAAGTAGCACATTCCCCCACAACCAGCTACTTAACAATGATTTTTGTAACAATCCCAAATGAGGCGCCAACTTAAACGGGCCGACTGCCAGCAACGTGAAAAAGAGATAGAACAACATATTAATTTGGCTTTTGCCATGAAAAGAAGGAAACGCCAATTTTATATCGTTGGGTATATCAAGCCTTCACCAAATTAAGTGAATTCGACGCGTATTTCGTAATGTGGTTTAATACAAAAAACTCTGTTTTATTAGAGAGCGACGACACTCTCGACTTTAAACAAACCACGCATCCTTGAACACCTGTCTTAGTGCCTCCTTTACCAACACTTCCCTCTTTACCACTAAAATTCCAAAACGTGAGGCAAGGCCGCTCCATACCAAGTTAGCTGATTTCCCGAATCAAGTATACATCTGCAACACCACGGCAGTGGCTAGATAACTTGTACGACCATTGGACAATAAGGAAGTGTACAGCGAGCTTTCTTCCACCGGTCTTCCCAAAGGACTTTCACCCTGTGTACCTACCACCATCGTCGAGACTTCTCTATGTAAAAGGCAATGATGGGGAAGGTACCACTTCTTGCATTTTACCCCATTACACTCTCTTGCACTATGACCCTTGGCAAATCAGTTAAAGCACAATGCCAATCGTTTCACTTCTTGATACCTTTGTAGTCTATCTAACTTTCGAAACTCAGGACAGTCTCCCAACCGATGCGGTTCAGCGCAACTGTCACAAATTAATTTTTCTTCCTTCGTCGTTGCATTTAATGTTTGAACATAATTTATTTATTCTGCCTATCTTGCCTTGCCTCGGAGGCGTACTATTGAGGACCTCACGACTAGTGAGATTCGTATACCAATTTGTCTCACACTTAAAAAGAAACTCCTAACTGGGAAACTCATCACCATTAACATCACGATCCTATCTTTCTACAGTATCCGCATCTAATGTCTCGCGAACCAAATTGACCACAAACGCCTTTAAAACCTCTTCCGGAGAGCCTAATGATTGCAAAGAAACTAACTGGGCAGTCACGATATCCACTAAGCATCGCAGAGAATCTTACGACTAATTTTCTTGATGTCGAACAGCTCCCTTTATTTGAACCTGCAAACAATGGATTTTTTCTCAAAACGCTCCTTTAAAATAGCCAACGCCTTTTTGTAATTTACTGGATCTAGTGACTCAACTGCACCTATAGGAACGGGGCCTAAGCATGAGCATATGTGTACAAATTTTGACATCTCATCTAAGTTGCTGGAATCAATTAGCGCAGTAAATGTATTATACCAATTCGACCATTCAGTGAACTTACGGGAAAAAAGTAAGAATTTTAATTGTAGGCAATTTGACCTGTTTTGTGCCTGTCATCGAATCGAATTGTTGCGGGGTCTAACAACCCCGACCGGCGTCATTGTCGCGACAAGCAACTTAATATCTTTGCCTTCATTTTGCAGTACAATTATTTATATGTGCGCCGCAGACTACAATCACCCGAGTCACTACTCTTTTCTCGATTTCTGGTTGCAATGTACACAATTGCGCGAAACGCGACTCTACTTAACTCAAGCGCGCTTCTAAATTTTCAGCCGTCGTCGAAGCACTATTTCTTATTGAAAAACACTTCCTACGAGCGAGGGAATTAATTAACACATCTTGAGCTGGATATATGTCTGTGTCTCGGCTGGGGTTTTTCGGTGCCATTATGCCCTTGTTAATAATTGAAATTTCAACTAAAATATATATAATATATATATATATACTAAAGCATATATCACACTGTTTTCCAATCAGAAAACACAAAATTTAACGCAGGGAGTAAACGATAAATTCAGTCGCAACTTTTTAAGTACTTTTTAAGTCTTCAATAACTAAGTCTTTAAAAGTCATTGCTTTTCTACATATTTATTAATGATCTACCTACCGTCATCAAACAGTCTCAGATTTTAGTGTACGCAGATGATGTAAAACTACGTTTCCGCCTTAATAACCCCTCTCACGGGATTTTCCTTCAGAGTGACATAGACTCTTTATCTCGTTGGTGTTCCACAAACTATATAATCCTCAATACCAATAAATGCAAAGTTATGTCCTTTGCTCGCGGAGCCCTTACTTCAAATTTTTTTACATTGACTCAAATAGTTTAGATCGTATTTCCCAGTTTAACGACCTTGATATTTTGATGGACTCGAAGTTGCATTTCGGTACCAACATTTCCACTTCGGTCTCTAGAGCTAGAGGTGTCCTTGGCTATATTAAACGCTGGTCTAAGGAATTTGATGATCCGTATACTACCAAAGTACTATACACTTCACTGGTAAGACCTATTCTGGAGTATGCGTCTTGTGTCTGGAATCCTCAATATCAGATGTATATTGATCGTATTGAGTCGGTGCAAAAGAGATTTCTACTTTTTGCTCTTAAAAACTTGCACTGGGATCCTAATGATATCTTATCGGTGTCGTCTCAAATTGATCAACCTCCCTACCTTGTCTAGTCGTAAAACGGTCATTGTTGTACCTTTTATGTATAACCTCATTTATGGTAGTATTAACTCACCTTTCTTACTTAGAATGATTAACTTTAGTGTACCAGCTCGTCCAACTAGAAACTATTCTCCTATTACTCTTCCCTTTTGTAGAGCTTCTTATTTGCAACATGATCCATTCCATGTCTTATGCAAATCTTTTAATACCCACTTTGCGTGTGCCGCTCCTCCCACCTCTTCTCATGTTATAAAAACTAAATTGTTGACATCATTGAATTAGTGCATAACTTATTTTCTATACTGGTAACCTAAATTTTTCCTCCTTGTTTAAATAGTTTATGTTATTGTAGGTATTGAATTCTAAATTTAATATTGGCTTTAGTTTAGTCTTGAATGCTGATTATGTTAATGGCTGATTATGTTTTTATCTGTAGCCAAATATTTAGTACGTAGGCATTAGCTTTGGTATCGCATGATCACCAAAGAGATTAGTAATTAAGAACAACTGAGCCCAGTCCATGTGACTGGGTGAATTTTGATGCCACCTGGGCCTGCCCCATGTGAGATCAGTGTGTGGTCGTTGCGTACCTACTAAGTCGATAAAAACAAAACAAAAAAAAACAGTTGCTCCAATTAACTATTCACTGTATCAATGTATATGTATGTATGTATGTATTCCAACATCTACAGTAAGAAACCTGTACCTATATACATACATACCTGAGTATACATTGCTACTAACGGACCACTAATTCTTCACCGAGAATGCAGCACTTAAAGTCACTTGTGTATTCATATTGTTCTTTAAATTTACTATACAATTTTCACCTTCCATCAAATAAAATTGAACATCAAATTTCTTCTACCTGCAGCCGTTAAGCCACTGGACCAGCGAAGGCTGATCGAGGCTCACCGTTGATCAAAATTGAACCGTCACCTTTGCAGCCTCCCGCTTCCACGACTACCAGGTCAAGCTCAAGGGCGCCAAAATGTTGAATGCCAACCCGTGGCGTATTTAGCAGCCTTTTCCAAATTATTTACGCTTCACTTAAGCGCAGCATTAACCCCTAATAATGAACGTTCTCGCTAGCCTTACGAGTTGATAATGATTTATTAAATTCTTTCTTAAATACTACCTATGTTATTTTAACATAGTAAATTTCCTATTAAGCTTAAAGGTCTTCTAACTGGAGAGAGATCGAAAGCATAATCTCACTTCAGCACCATACGCTCTCTTTTCTCATTACCTTAATTCCTCCTCTATCTATTTCTCCAAGAAGCCTAAACAGTGATCATGCTGTCAATTATAAAGGATGCCAAATGTATCAATCACTAAAACAGAAAGATAAGCACATTGTGCTATTAGTGACCAGTGAGCGTTCAAAGCCTAGTACAAACAATGCCAATATAAGACAGACTAAAATATCTATTCCTCCTGTGCAGGAAAGCATTAAATATGTCAACTCGTCTTTTTCATATGTTATCGCAGCTAGAAATAACAAATCACCCAGTCATCAACGCCGCTCTGATCCTCCTACTGAAAACCCGGTTTTGTCCTCTCTGAGTCTTGAAAACAATCTGCGACAAATTTTTTGATATGCAAAAGGAACTTTTAAATATGCAGAAACAGATTCTGAATTTCCTTAGTCTCCTTACAGCCTCAAAATATACTTGAATACCCGTATTGGTCTGTGGAACGCCAATGGTGTTGTCACTAAAGCCTTGGAGATTGAAAATTTTATCTCAACATCAATTGGATATCATGCTTCTCTCAGAGACCCACTGGTTTCTGGACCAGCTACATGTATACTTCATTATTTAACCAGCTTAGATATAGATTCATCGTCGCTGGAGATTGGAAAGCCAAGCAGCTTCTATCTTGCATAATGAACAATAGTTGGATATATTGGCTAGAGGTTCTCAAATTTACTATCCCTATGACTACATTCGTTCACCCAACTCTCTAGATTTCGCTATAACTGGAGGTATACATCAAACTAAAATATCAATCAAACGATATTTCGCAACAACGCAACAACGGAGCAGCTTTATTCGAAAAAGCAGTCATGTTGTCAATGGGAGGAAGGCTATGTTTTTTGATGACGGCGGACTGTGGTCCGTCTGGTCACCCATGTCAGAGCGACCAGCAGTGCAGATCGGAGGAAACAACAAATAAGCGCTTTCAAAAGATTACGTGGAATTAAAATATTTCTTTTTTATAATTAATTAAACAAAGTTGTGAAAACCTATTAATTATTTATTTTTTTTTCCTTTATAACTTTACTTCACTTGTTTGACGCTAGAAGCGATGAAATAGTTCATTCAGAACATTACTACCAAATAATAACTTTTTTTTTCATAATTAGATTACAACATTTATCGCAGTAAACTGCATAACACAATTGTAGGATTAAAAAAAATAATGACGTGACAAAAAATTAGACTTATACTTAATTAAAAATGATGCAAATTGCGCCGAAAAGGCAATGATATAGAAGGCTGAGAACGCCAGTGGATTTGGGTGCGATAAAAGTCTGTAGTGATAGCGCCAGCTGTGAAAATTAATCACCTCCATAACAGTTGGCACGGCAAGATCCCTATGCGGCGTGGTGTTGCGGACGCACAAAGGGGCACCCGTAAATCTTCTGAGAACCTTGCTCTGGCACGCCTGCACTCTTCTGATGTTGTAGGCAGCAGTAGGGCCCCAAATTTGTATGGCGTAGCGCCAAGCAGGTGCCACTACTTGCAGATAGATGAGCCTTTTATTAGTTAAAGATAACTTATTCGATAGGCGACGGAGCCACTCCAGTTTCTTGAGCTTTTGGTAGCAGCGCGCTGTAACTACCTTAATGTGTGCACGCCAGGTAAGACGCTTATCCAGGATCAGAACGAGATACCGAATGATGCTTGTGTTGTAAGTTACAACCGGACAGACGCCTTGCCTTAATGTGAAGGTGCAGTGAGCCGATTTCTCAGAGTTTATGCCTATATTGCAGCGCCTGGCCCATGAGTGGAATCTATCCTATATATAACTGCTGTATCGCCCGCGTAAGTAGCAATAATCGAATGCTCATCTCTAGTTGTAGGCATATCAGACGTATATAAGGAGTATAGGACCGGAGCTAAGACACTCCCTTGCGGGACACCGGGTCTCATGTGCCTGACGGTGGAAATTTTGTCTCTTACTGCCACAGAGAAAGTTCGTTGTTGAAGAAAGATTCGCATTAGTAAAAACTGTTTGCCAGTCAGGAGT
>JAWNKX010000868.1:0-16998 GCA_035041755.1 Cacoxenus indagator
ACTAGTTCTCATGCATACGGCGCTGTATTGTACGGCGCTGTACCGTTCTTGGATGACATCGGTTTGATTCGCGTGGGAGGCCGATTAGACAACTCATTTTTGGAGTTCTCGGCGCGTCATCCCATCATCCTGCCGAAGGGGCATCCTTTGACAAATGCTATCATCATGAACCAACATCAGAGGAGTCTGCATAGTGGGCCCCAGGCGCTTTTAGCAACCATCCGCCTTCAGTACTGGCCGATCGTAGGGCGTAAGGCAGTATCTAGCGTTATCCCGAAAAGCGTGCGATGTTTTCATACAAAGCCTTGAACTTATGATCATAAAATGGCGGAGTTGCCAAAGGACCGAGTCAGCATGTCTAGAGCATTTTTTGTTACTGGTGTAGACTACTGCGGACCTTTCTACTATAAGCCAGAGACCCGCAAAAAGCAGTTAGTGAAATGCTACATATCTGTGTTTGTATGATTTTCAATGAAGGCTGTACATCTTGAGTTGGTGAAGGACTTCACAACTGGTGCTTTCATCGCTGCACTGAAGCGGTTTGCCTCGATTAGAGGAAAACCCAATACAATATGGTCCGACGATGCAACTAACTTTGTAGGAGCGAAAAAGCAATTGGAAGACTTACGCCATCTGGTACTCCGTCAGGATCATCAAGTCGGAGTTCAAAATTTCTGTCTCAATGACAATATTGATTGGAAATTAATTTACCCAGGTCTCGGCATTTTGGTGGTCTGTGGGAGGGAGCGGTCAAAACAGCTAAAACTCATTTGTATCGCTCTGCAGGTTTTGCACGGTTAAATTTCGACGAAATACGTACCCTTATTTGCCAAATTTGCGCTATAACAAATTCCCGACCAATTTGTACTCTTTCAGAACACTCGGATGACATTGACGTTTTGAAACCGGCACATTTTCTATTCGGCGCGCCGTGTTCTACGTTCACTGAACCATATGTCAGAAATCTTAACTACAACCGGTTAGATCAATGGCAAAGGGTTGCATATGACCAGCAGATATTCTGAAAGCGGTGGTCCACAGAGTATCTAACTCTCCTTCAACAGCGGTCGAAGTGAAGTTATGGCGGCACTCCAATATGAATCGTCTATGTCATTGTCGGTATTGAATTCTAAATTGATTCTTAACTTTAGCTTAAGTTCAGTTCTTACACTCGCTACGGACGGTTGTGTTTCGCGCAAAGTCTGTAGTTTACTATTTTCTTTACTAATCGTTATCAGTGAACGCGATCGCAATGGGCCACGCACGCTGTGCGTCTATCCACGCATTAGTTCTATTTTTAGACACCGCTGATAGTGGTGTTGAAACCGGTTTGACAAAAAGACAAAAATAATAGTGTCTTTTAAAGTGAAATAAAAAATAATTATTCTGTGTTAGGCAAACGCAATATTTAGTAAATAAATATTGTTTGGATCAATACCGTTTTGGTTACTTGCCCGTATCTTGTGTCAAAAAAGTCGAGTGAAGAATTAAAATAAATTAAATAAGGAAATTCCTTTTGCTATAACCCCAGTTAAAAAATAAAATTAAAAAATAAAATTAAAAATAAGAACGGGTAAAATTAAGCGCCATTCGGTTCGCCGCGCTGCGGCAAATACATTAAAAATGGAAAAAATTCGGAATCTGTGCGACGTTTCGGGTGTTAGCAATTCTAACAGAGATTACTCAATTCTATCTGACTCCGAGTTGCGGCGGGTTCCTAATGATACCTCATGGCTACATGACAACTGTACATCAACTACGACAACAACAACAACAACAACATCAAATGTCTCCAATTATATAGTGACGCATTAAAGCGCCTTACCTGAAATGTGCTCCTTCGTTGATTTGCAGAGTCAATTTTTGACTGGCGCTGCCCCGGTGCCAGCTGTTTCTTTTAGCACGGTTCCGATTTGTACCACAACTGCGACTCCTTGTGCTAAGCTGTGTTGGCAGACGGCTGCGGCAAAAAGACCACCCAGTCCACTTTCCCGTCATGGTAGGGTAAAGAAGGGGAGAAAGGGGTCATCCCAAACCGTGGAATCTTCTATTTCTCTGGAAAGTCCTGGCACACCATCAAATCGCTTGCACTGCTATCTGACGCTGGGAATGAGGAGACCACTGAAACACTTGCTGAAGCCGAGAAAATGGTCCTTGACGCTGATGCTTTGCTTGAGGGAATTATAATACTGACGCCACTCGCAGGACTAGAAAACCACCCCCTATCACCATTGATAATGTGACCAATGCTCACCTTTTGGAACAGGAGCTGGCTCTGGTCTACGGACCAAACAGTTTCTCACTTAAAGATATGAGAAATGATACTGTAAGGGTCTATACTGAGGATTCTGATTCGTATCGTATTCTGGTTCATTACCTAAAAGAGCGTAACATTAAACACTACACATACCAGCTTAAGGAGGACAAAGCTTTCAGCTTTTTGCAACATGGCCAGCACCACAACCCACAATATGATCATGGAAGCCTTTTATACCAAAGGCCACAATGTCACCGGTGTGTTTAATCCCAACCCCCGCAAGTTAATCACTAAGATTAATGGAGCAGACACTGAAAAGATGGTACCAAACCATTCTAGTCGTAGAACGGTTATTGGTGTAACTTTTATGTATAACCTCATATGGTAGTATTAACTCACCTTTCTTACTTAGAATGATTAAATTTAGTGTACCAGCACGTCCAACTAGAAACTATTCCCCTATTATTCTTCCCTTT
Organism: Cacoxenus indagator; assembly: GCA_035041755.1. Lineage (NCBI taxonomy): Eukaryota > Metazoa > Arthropoda > Insecta > Diptera > Drosophilidae > Cacoxenus > Cacoxenus indagator. Next base: position 2,734 of record JAWNKX010000868.1, read on the forward strand.
TGTAGAGCTTCTTATTTGCAACATGATCCATTCTATGTCTTATGCAAATCTTTTAATACCCACTTTGCGTGTGCTGCTCCTCCCACCTCTTCTTATGTTATAAAAACTAAATTGTTGGCATCATTGAATTAATGCATATCTTATTTCTATACTTGTAACCTAAATTTCGTCCTTGATTAAATAGAAATGTTATTGTAGGTATTGAATTCTAAATTTAATATTATCTTTAGTTTAATCTTGCATGCTGATTATGTTAATGGCTGATGACGTTTTTATCTGTAGCTAAATATTTAGTACGTAGACATTAGCTTTGGTATCGCATGTTCACCAAAGAACTTAGCAATTAACACCAGCTGAGCCCAGTCTATATGACTGGGTGAATTTTGATGCCACTTGGGCCTGCCCCATGTGAGATCAGTGTGTGGTCATTGCGTACCTACTATGACTATGTAAAAAAAAGCACCAATAAAGGCAGCAGTCGAAAATTCTTTGACCAGCTCAAGGAGAACCGCCTTCGTAGCGCAGGACACAAGCAGGCAGATGTAATATTTGACTCTTGTGAGTCGACGCGGATTGCCCCAGCACATCTTCTGAGGCAACGCTACGAATTTTGTGGGAGCGAACAACAAGACGAAAGCTTTCAGAGTCACCTTTTTATCGCGACAAGCACTTAAGGGAGTAGTAATTTACCGTAGACAGGCCCGATTCGACTTTAATTTCATTCCGCCTTACGAGTTATATGAGTGGTAAATCATATTCACACTACTCAAGTTATATGAGTCTTAACTCATATTCAAACCACCCACGCTTTACAAAATAACAACGGGAGAATCAGATGATGTGAAAAACCAAAAAATAAAAGGAAACAACAAGAAGTAACGGCAGAATCAGGCGATGCATAGGACAACTTTTGTAAAACTAGGTTTCGTTAGAGTTTAAGTTAGAAAGTAAGATGAGTCTTAAGACTGGCGTCAATAAAATAACATCGAAACTACTCCAAAGAGTATGTTCTGTTTTGGCAAAAGACTTAACTGGCGCAGTCGACGGCAGTTTTTAAAACATAAAAAACTTGAAAAGAACCTATGAATTTGGCAACCCAAAGGTCGCCTTAACAATCTGCGCTAAAAAAATGCAGAATAAAAAAAATCTATGAATTTGGCCGCCTTAACAATTTGCGTTAAAAAAAAAAAGCCCAGGTTAAAAAAATTTCTCAATGTAGTCTCCTTAACAATTTGGGTTACAAAAAAAAACCAACGATAAAAAATCTATGAATTTGGACTTAACAACACATATAAATAATTGGTTTTCGAGTCAATCAATGTCCACGCACGAAGAAATTAACAAGGTATTCCAGAAGTGGAAAGACATGCTAAAAATAACAAGGATCTACCACCAAATCCTGGTCAGAAACCACTGTCTATAGAGGAATACAAACGAAAACAGAAGCCGCGAACCATTCCGGAGGAACCACAAACAACCCAAAAACCCAAGAAGAAACGGGAAGGGAAAAAAGTACAACAACGCAAAGAGATCGCAATTTTGTATAACAATTATTATTTGGAGCCAAATAAAGAAAAAAAAACTTCTAACAACAGATCCACCAAGTAAGAAACAGGATGTAAAATAGATCATGATTTCACAGTATAAAAAAAAATTATAATAATATTAAATAAATAAATAATATTAATAAATATAACACAATATAAAAACATTTTTTATATACATATTGAAAAGTAGTAAAGATAAGGTTAATAAAAATGGAAGAGCTACACAATAAAAGAAGAATACTGCAGCATACGCTAAAACAACAACAAAACGCGATACAAGCACAAGAGGAAGAATTACAGACCCACTACAATGCAACACCACTACACAAAAGAATCGAGGAACTGGAAGAAAAAATAGAACTACAAGCGCAACAACTGCAATTACAACAGGATTCTATACAATTGCAACATCATTACACACAACTAGTAACATTGTCATAACAAACACCAACCAACGAACAGCAACGGTTGAATGCCATTATTATCACTCAGTTCATAGCGATTCAACCACTGTTTAATGAAAGCTACCTAGTGTCCTACATAAATATAGTGGGTCAAGTAATGGCTTTATACGTCGGAATTACAGATCTTCAGCAATTTGGGGTAAACGTTGTAATAAACGAGAAAATACGGGAAACGCAGTCGGAATCGCACAGGAACTACAAGATAACATAACCTGGACACAAGTAAAGGAGAAACGAAGATGGCACTTCCGACCTAAAACCACCTTTGCGGAGATATATAACATGCTACGAAGACTTAAAGTAAGCAACCTAAGAGAACTATTTTCCATTATTGTAAAATGTAAATATAATATAAACACACTGTACGAATTAGACAATAAAAAAAATTCCCTTAACGCTCCTGTATTGTGTGAATAGAGATATAGTAGCCATCTTGATGGAGAAAATTGACGAGCTTAGCAGAGTAGTTATTATTGATACCATGGAATTAGACGATATCATCATGAAATGCTAGACGACATAAGAGGGATCGATTTTAGACATCGCAAGCCAAGGGCAATTAGTAACAAGAAACAGAATACAATAACAAACGAAACAAACAACGAAAAGACAAATGACTAGAACTCTAACACTAATATCTATGCTAACACAAATTCTAACACTAATGATAGAAATAACAATAATAGTTATAGAAGTCAATATCACAGTAAACAAAACAACTACAGAGGACAAAACAAATATAACAATAAACAACCTCGAAACCAAACCTACATGGAAATAGACACCTTCCAAGGAACTCAATCCCCAAATAACGAAGAGGACAATTAGCAAATACATTTTTTTAATATTGCCTCAAAATCTACTTTACCTGTGATAACTATCAATATAGGTAAACTAAAAAATAAAATGCCTTATAGACACGGGATCCACTACTAGCGTACTAAAACCAGATGCCCTATCCCACCAATACGCCTTTATCCCACTAACTAAACCATTATACTATAAAATACTTAACGGTTTAAAAAAAGTAAAATATTCAATTACCACACCATTTCCAAAGGAATTTAGGTGTCTAGGAGCCCTTCAGTGGAAAATAACCGACTTCCAAAATAACAACTTTTCTGGCATAATGTGCAAAAATGTGCTCCTAAAGCAAAAATAAACAGTGACGATAAAAACGCCGACATTTTAGGTACAAAACTTTACTTCGAGGAGTACTTACACCCTAACGAAATAGGAAGCATCTGTACAATACAGAAAGTGCAAGAAGACATAATAAAAATTTCAATTCGGACCATCTCAATGACGAGGAGAAAGAGGCAACCCAAAGGTTGCTTACTCAAATCAAGGACCTCTTCTTTAAAGAAGGAGCTCCCCTTTAGGCAGCAGGCGAAATTTGTCACGAAATAATTACAACCAGCGACAAGCCTCTGCCCTCGAAAATATATAGGTACCCTCAGGTACATGAAGTCGAAATTAATCGACAAATCAAAGAAATGCTTGACCAAAACATAATTAGGTAGAGCAACTTATAATAGCCCGCTGTGGATTATCTAGAAAAAAGCGGACAACTCAGGGATCAAGAAATATCGGCTCGTTGTGGACTATAGCAAACTAAATCAGTTCACAGTCGATGATAAATACCCCATTCCAAATTTAAATGCTCTGTTACATAAAATCGGCAGATCACAGGATTTCACCACACCAGTCAAAATAGATGATAGACCAAAAATCTTGTTTTCAACGTCTTCAGGTCATTATAAATTTATTCGAATGCCATTCGGACTAAAAAATACCCCATCTACATTCCACAGAATGTAGAATAGGGTTCTCAAAGATCACATTAACAAAAACTGTGTCGTTTATATGGACGACATCTTAGTGTTCAGTACATCCCTTCAGGAACACATCACGATACTTAGAAAAATAGTACAGGATTTAAGAAAAAACAAACTCAAAATTCAGATAGACAAATGCGACTTTCTGAATAAAGAAACGCAATTCCGTGGTCAAGGCCTAAAACCTAATACGATAAACGTGTCTATCATACAAAACCTAAAAGTACCTACCAATAATAAACAAGTCAACTCCTTCGTAGGCATGCCAGGATTCTATAGGAAGTTTATAAAGGACTGTGAAAAATCGCAGTCCCCATGTCCAGATATCTGAAAAAGGGCGAAACCATAAATACCAACAACCCAAACTATTTAACGAGTTTCGAAAAACTTAAGGAATTGGTAACTAAAGGCCCTGTTCTGAGATATACAGATTTCAAAAAGAAATTCAAAATAACTACCGACGATAGTGACTTCGCAATAGAAGCAGTACTATCTCAAGATGGACATCCTATAGCCTATGGCTCTCGTACCATAAATAAACATGAGTGTCACTACGCAGCCGTAGAAAAAGAATGGCAGTAGAATATATGGCAGGGAATTCGACCTTGAAAGCGACCATCGACTACTTAAGTGGCTGATGATTAAATATACGGGAAAAGATATAAGCCCGAGACTCCAAAGATGGCTCATAAGCCTAGGAGGATATAACTTCTCCCTTGAATACATAAAAAGGAAAAATAATAAAATTGCCGACTTTCTAAGTCGTATCAAATATAGAAACCAATGGGAAGACGAACTGGATACTCTCAAAGCAATTGAAGAACAAGAGAATGCAGAGCTTGAAGCCCCTTCTCCAGAGGCTACTGACAATACTTCACTAGAGGGGCAAGTCGCTCATTCCAAAGTAGGCAATGCAATCTACAATATACAAACCCTAAATACAGTAGTAAACAGGTTCAAAAATCAAACAATACTAACAAATGAAAAAAATCGAAAACATATTTGGTAACAAAATTATTTACATTAGCGGGCAAGAACTACAAAACAATCAAGCCTAAACAATCTCCGTAGAGAAATCAACAAAATTAAAATAGGAATATACTCATACTTCAATGAATAAGAATACGAAAAACTGAAAGAACTTATCGAACAAGAATATAGCGCAAATCCAAACATTAAATTTACGAAATGCAGAATTCTCGCAAAAATATAGAACCCGCAAACGATATAAAAACACAAATTGCCCTGTACCATAAAAATGAAAGCGGATATTGCGGCATAATCGCCACATATCAACAATTAAAAATCAAAACTATACAACGCAAAAAAAAAGAGTACATACTCCAAGTACTCAACAACTGCGCCGCACTGGGTGGAAATACGATCGCAATCCAATCAAAAACCAATTTCGTCTAACCGAAACACCACGAACAATTAACGAAATAGTTCATATTGATACTTACGTAAATTCGAAACAGTCATTCATAATATTTATCGACAAATTCTCCAAACATGCAACATGTTTCCCACTAACGGACAGAAACAGTACTACTATTGTGCAAAATATTCAACAATTTTTGTTAATTAAAGGTAAAATTAAAAAATTCGTATTCGATAACGAATTTAACAACTCAAACGTTAAAGAATTCCCACAACAAGAAAATATCGAATACCACTCAACGAAAGCAAATAGTCATACTGGTAACGACGATATAGAGAGACTTAACAAAACACACAGAAAAAATACGAACACTTAATATTGACAATTATGAGAAGCACTTAATTGCTTAATTAACACTTCTTGTATTCACCACACTAAGCGAAGGTCTACAGAATTACGCATTTTTTTGTTGTTCTAAAAATATCAACTCTGTTCTACTCTCTTTTGCTAAAATACATTACATTCGTTCGCAAATGGTCAAGCCATACACACGCATTTCGGCGCGTTCTGTTTTTCTTCGTAATTCAATCATTTTTTTGGGCTTGTCAAAAACGCTTGTTGGCCCCAAAACATTGGTGACCCCGACGTGATATTTGCAAAACTATTGAAGCAAATATCGGAGATTTTATCGTTAATCTCATTATTTCGCGTTTAATTAGTAATTTTTTTTTCTGTATACTCTTTATGTAAGTAGCAACGGTAAATTGCGTTATTGCTCTGCATTGACCTTTTGTCTCGCTTGGATCGTTTGGTGACAACAACAACAACACTCCTGCGCGTTTGGACATTGAGATCACAATGCCAAAGACAAATAGAGGTCAGAAATCTGAATTCGTGGAAACGGTACATAAGAACTGTGAATACCTTAACCGGAAAAGTCAGTGGTTTTTAAACCAAATCCAATACACGATTGATGCATCAGGTCACTAGTAAGACCTATTCTGGAGTATGCGTCTTGTGTCTGGGATCCTCAACATCAGATGTATATTGATCGTATTGAGTCGGTGCAAAAGCAATTTCTACTTTTTGCTCTCAAAAACTTGCACTGGGATCCTAATGCTTGCCTACCATCTTATCGGTGTCGTCTCAAATTGATCAACCTCCCTACCTTGTCTAGTCGTAGAACGGTCATTGGTGTAACTTTTATGTATAACCTCATTTATGGTAGTATTAACTCACCTTTCTTACTTAGAATGATTAACTTTAGTGTACCAGCACGTCCAACTAGAAACTATTCTCCTATTATTCTTCCCTTTTGTAGAGCTTCTTATTTGCAACATGATCCATTCTATGTCTTATGCAAATCTTTTAATACCCACTTTGCGTGTGCTGCTCCTCCCACCTCTTCTTATGTTATAAAAACTAAATTGTTGGCATCATTGAATTAATGCATAACTTATTTTCTATACTGTTAACCTAAATTTTTCCTCCTTGTTTAAATAATCTATGTTATTGTAGGTATTGAATTCTAAATTTAATATTAGCTTTAGTTTAATCTTGCATGCTGATTATTTTAATGGCTGATGATGTTTTTATCTGTAGCCAAATATTTAGTACGTAGACATTAGCTTTGGTATCGCATGATCACCAAAGATATTAGCAATTAAGACCAGCTGAGCCCAGTCTATGTGACTGGGTGAATTTTGATGCCACCTGGGCCTGCCCCATGTGAGATCAGTGTGTGGTCATTGCGTACCTACTAAGTCGATGTAAAAAAAAAAATATGCAAACTACGGGACTTGGATGAGTCCATCATAGCCGTCAAATTAGATCAGCTCTAGAAGTTGCAGTCTCAGTGCGAAGACAACCAAACGCAGCTCGAACAAGTCTGCGTAGGTGAGGTAAATAGCGATGCTCGCATCGGATTTATGGAAGCATTCATCATGGCAAAGTCTTCCATGACCAGATATTTGGGCGTGCGTCTACTCGTGTTCAACATTTGGTAGCCCCTGGCATGTCAGCATTTAGGACGCTTTTGCCGGCGTTACAACTGCCTGTGTTTAGAGGTACAGTCACTGACTGGCCAGACTTTTGGTCATTGTTCCAGGTCATTGACGACAAGGAGTCAACTTTGAATAGCATCAGAAAGTTCCAGCATTTGAGAACGAGTTTGACTGGCACAGCTCTGGATGCAATTCGTTCTTTGGAGATTTGTCAGGAAAATTATGCAAAAGCGGTAACTTTATTGAAAAGGCGATTTGATATTAAAAGCATTCCATTTCAGGCGCATATTAGCCAGCTATTTGACTTGAAAAGCATGGATGATAATTCGGCAGCTGACTTGCGAAAGATTATTGACACGAGCAGCGCTCATTTTCGAGCGTTGAACACTATTGCGACGAAAGAGGAAATACTCGAGGGATTTCTCATCCATTTGATTGCCAAGAAGGCAGATGGCGCTACGCAGGCGAAGTGGGAAGAGGAATTACCTGTACATTGTATACCGTCATGAAAATTAATGACAACTTTCTTCGAGCGCCGAGCCCGGATGTTGGAGAATGTGGAATTGGACTTGGCAACACGTACGCCAGGCAGCCAGGTGAATTCTAAAAACTTATCAGCTAAGAAATTGTTCGTGGCCACAAGTTCTACTAGGCGATGCGTATTTTGTCAGGCCGATTATTCCATCGTAATTTGTTCACTGTTTCGAAATTTATCGCCATCACTTATCCCTAAAGAGTCGAAAAGGCTGAAGTTATGCATCAATTGCTTGGGCAAAAGCCATTTCGTAAAAGACTGCCAGTCAAGTTGCTGCAGGTCGTGTTCTAGCAGGCACCATTAATTGCATCCTTTAAATCAGCAGGTTCAAGAAAGAATCGAAAGCCCAGTTGGCGCCGAAGCTAAAAGCGCTCTTGTTATTGACTCCAAGCCTGCTACATTGCTTAGCAGCAACCATGCCACGAATACTGTCACTATTATCGCCACTCCTGTGGTCATGGTGAAAAGTCGGAATGGAATTTTGTTTCTATGCAGAGCATTGCTTGACTCCGCTTCGCAACTTCATTGCATAACATCGTGCTTAGCTAATCGGTGGCAAGTCAAAAAAGGTAAACTCAAAACTATTATTTCGGGCTTCGGTCAGTTGGACATAATTACGAAAGAGAACATTATGATATCATTGCAATCAGGCGATGGAAATTACACTACCTCTTTTTCAGCTGTCGTCGTTCCTACAATCATTTCTAAACAAAATGAAGCAAACTTGTCATCTGTTCAGTGGAATATACCAGCGAATATCACCCTCGCCGACACCGCGTTTGATCGGCCGCAAGGAATCAACATGCTTATCGGTGCCAGCTTATTCTACGACGACAGCTTTTGTTGTGCGTAGGACAACTTTTTTTTTTTTTACATAGACATAGTAGGTACGCAATGATCACACACTGATCTCACATGGGGCAGGCCCAAGTGGAATCAAAATTCACCCAGTCATATAGACTGGGCTCAGCTGGTGTTAATTGCTAAGTTCTTTGGTGAACATGCGATACCAAAGCTAATGTCTACGTACTAAATATTTAGCTACAGATAAAAACGTCATCAGCCATTAACATAATCAGCATGCAAGATTAAACTAAAGATAATATTAAATTTAGAATTCAATACCTACAATAACATTTCTATTTAATCAAGGACGAAATTTAGGTTACAAGTATAGAAATAAGATATGCATTAATTCAATGATGCCAACAATTTAGTTTTTATAACATAAGAAGAGGTGGGAGGAGCAGCACACGCAAAGTGGGTATTAAAAGATTTGCATAAGACATAGAATGGATCATGTTGCAAATAAGAAGCTCTACAAAAGGGAAGAATAATAGGAGAATAGTTTCTAGTTGGACGTGCTGGTACACTAAATTTAATCATTCTAAGTAAGAAAGGTGAGTTAATACTACCATAAATGAGGTTATACATAAAAGTTACACCAATAACCGTTCTACGACTAGAATGGTTTGGTACCATCTTTTCAGTGTCTGCTCCATTAATCTTAGTGATTAACTTGCGGGGGTTGGGATTAAACACACCGGTGACATTGTGGCCTTTGGTATAAAAGGCTTCCATGATCATATTGTGGGTTGTGGTGCTGGCCATGTTGCAAAAAGCTGAAAGCTTTGTCCTCCTTAAGCTGGTATGTGTAGTGTTTAATGTTACGCTCTTTTAGGTAATGAACCAGAATACGATACGAATCAGAATCCTCAGTATAGACCCTTACAGTATCATTTCTCATATCTTTAAGTGAGAAACTGTTTGGTCCGTAGACCAGAGCCAGCTCCTGTTCCAAAAGGTGAGCATTGGTCACATTATCAATGGTGATAGGGGGTGGTTTTCTAGTCCTGCGAGTGGCGTCAGTATTATAATTCCCTCAAGCAAAGCATCAGCGTCAAGGACCATTTTCTCGGCTTCAGCAAGTGTTTCAGTGGTCTCCTCATTCCCAGCGTCAGATAGCAGTGCAAGCGATTTGATGGTGTGCCAGGACTTTCCAGAGAAATAGAAGATTCCACGGTTTGGGATGACCCCTTTCTCCCCTTCTTTACCCTACCATGACGGGAAAGTGGACTGGGTGGTCTTTTTGACGCAGCCGTCTGCCAACACAGCTTAGCACAAGGAGTCGCAGTTGTGGTACAAATCGGAACCGTGCTAAAAGAAACAGCTGGCACCGGGGCAGCGCCAGTCAAAAATTGACTCTGCAAATCAACGAAGGAGCACATTTCAGGTAAGGCGCTTTAATGCGTCACTATATAATTGGAGACATTTGATGTTGTTGTTGTTGTTGTTGTCGTAGTTGATGTACAGTTGTCATGTAGCCATGAGGTATCATTAGGAACCCGCCGCAACTCGGAGTCAGATAGAATTGAGTCATCTCTGTTAGAATTGCTAACACCCGAAACGTCGCACAGATTCCGAATTTTTTCCATTTTTAATGTATTTGCCGCAGCGCGGCGAACCGAATGGCGCTTAATTTTACCCGTTCTTATTTTTAATTTTATTTTTTAATTTTATTTTTTAACTGGGGTTATAGCAAAAGGAATTTCCTTATTTAATTTATTTTAATTCTTCACTCGACTTTTTTGACACAAGATACGGGCAAGTAACCAAAACGGTATTGATCCAAACAATATTTATTTACTAAATATTGCGTTTGCCTAACACAGAATAATTATTTTTTATTTCACTTTAAAAGACACTATTATTTTTGTCTTTTTGTCAAACCGGTTTCAACACCACTATCAGCGGTGTCTAAAAATAGAACTAATGCGTGGATAGACGCACAGCGTGCGTGGCCCATTGCGATCGCGTTCACTGATAACGATTAGTAAAGAAAATAGTAAACTACAGACTTTGCGCGAAACACAACCGTCCGTAGCGAGTGTAAGAACTGAACTTAAGCTAAAGTTAAGAATCAATTTGGAATTCAATACCGACAATGACATAGACGATTCAAACAAAGTGAAAAAATGCATGTTACAAGTTTAGAAAGTAAGTTTTGCATTATTACAACGACGCGAACAATTTAGTCTTTACATGATAAGAAGGGTTGGGAGCAGAAGCACACGCAAAGTGGGTATTAAAAGATTTGCATTAAACATAGAATGGATCATGTTGTAAATAAGAAGTTATACAAAAGGGAAGACTAATAGGAAAATAGTGTCTAGTTGGACTTACTGGTACACTAAAGTTAATCATACTAAGTAAGAAAGGTGAGTTAATACTACCATAAATGAGGTTATACATAAAATTTACACCAATTACCGTTCTACAACATTGTCTAGTTATCAGGCAGGTTAATCAATTTTAGACGACACCGATATGATATTAGGCAAGCATTAGGATCTCAGTGCAAATTTCTAAGAACAAAAGTAGAAATGTCTTTTGCACCGACTTAATACGATCAATATACATCTAATATTGAGGATCCCAGGCACAAGACTCATATTCCTGAATAGGTCTTACCAGTGAAGTGTATAGAACTTTGGTAGTATACAGATCATCAAATTCCTTAGACCAGCGTGTAATATAGCCAAGGACACCTCTAGCCTTAGAGACCGAAGTTTAAATGTAGGTGCCGAAATGCAACTTCGAGTCCATCAAAATAACAAGGTCGATAAACTGAGAAATACGTTCTAAACTATTTGAGTTAATGTAATAAGAATTTGAAATAAGGTCTCCGCTCCGTTGGAACACCAGCGAGATATAGGGTCTATGTCACTCGGAATGAAAATTCCGTGAGAGGGGCTATTAAGGCTGAAACATAGTTTTACATCATCTGCATACATTAGAATATGAGAGTGTTTGATGACGGTAGGTAGATCATTAATAAAGGTGTTGAAAAGCAAAGGCCCCAAATGACTGCCTTGAGGAACACCTGAGGTTACCTTTAAAGACTTAGATATTGAGAACTTAGAAAGTACCTTTTGAAACCAAAAGCTTTGAGTTTGATTATGAATACAGCATGCGACACAGTATCGAAAGCTTTACTGAAGTCAGTGTAGATAACATCAGTTTGACTACCTACCGAGAAGTTTTGATTCACAATAGAAGTAAATTCCAACAGACTGTTTACCGTTGTAAGGTTCTTTACAAAACCATGTTGAGATATACTCAACAATAGGCGAATATGGAACTGTAGATGATCAGTGATAATCTGCTCAAACAACTTAGGAATTGCAAACAACTTGGCAATACATCTATAGTTCGATATATCAGACTTAATACCCTTTTTGAATAAGGGAATTATATAGGATTCTTTCCAACCACTTGGCATAGACGAAGTAATAAGGGATAAATTATATACGGTACAAAGGGGAATATATAAGTTGTCAGGACAGCTTTTTAAGATACAACTAGGAATATTATCCGGATCAGGAGAAATCGAAGGTGTAACCAATTTTAGATATCGCAAAACAATACTGCCGTCAATAAAAGGCAAATTGAAGTGATTAAATTCATCAATTTTACGGATCAATCAAAGGATACGGAGAACTACTTCCACAGGCACTATTAGAGAGGGTTCCCTGGAAAAATTGAGCAAAAAGATTCGCTATCCCACCATCAGAGCTACTTAAAACTCCATCAAACGCCATACGACTTAAAAATAACTCTGATTTTTTTTGATGAATTAAAAAAAATGTTTGAGATCTTGATTAATATTAACTTTTACTCTGCAGAAATATCTATTATATCAAGATTGATTAGAAATGTTAAATTTACTACGAGCCGCGGCATAATTCGAATAATCAATTACGAAACAAGAGCCTTTATATTTCATAATAACCGATTCCTAATATTTTTTAGACGGACCAAATTTATACAAAACCAAGGCGGACGCTTAGAATCGTCGGTAACATGCACTATAGGCCGAGCTTTTTCGACTTCTTTAATTCTTAATTCGCATGTATTTTAAACATCTATATAAATTTAATTCATTTCACTTTCATTTATACATATATCGCAATATATATCTAGAGTTCCTAATTTACAGCTTGTGGTTCAAATTTGTGGTTTGGCGAATTCGATTATAATACCTTGAGATAACTAGTTCAGATCGTTGTCATGCTGATGCGGCTGCTCTCACTCAACTTGACTGAAGAACCGGTTGCATTTTCTATCCAGCTGAGGCGCTGTCTGGCGAACTGTCTGAATTGGCAGACCGATCAAGTGTCGATAACGCCTCGAGGATCGTTGTTGGTCCCGACATCCTCCCCCCGTTGGAAGGTGTTTCCAACAGGCTCGTGCATAGGCAACGGACACAGCTTATTCACTGCTCGCCGAACTGTACCAGAAGCAGTGCGCAATACGGCCACCCTTCAACGCCATAATCTCCTGGGATTAACTCTTGCACTCTAGCAAATGGTTACTTATGGGGGGGGGGGGGGGGGGTTTCATCCTTTACTAACACGATGGCATCAGGTTGTATTGGAGTGCCGCCATAACTTCACTTCGACCGCTGTTGAAGGAGAGTTAGATACTCTGTGGACCACCGCTTTCAGAATATCTGCTGGTCATATGCAACCCTTTGCCATTGATCTAACCGGTTGTAGTTAAGATTTCTGACATATGGTTCAGTGAACGTAGAACACGGCGCGCCGAATAGAAAATGTGCCGGTGTTAAAACGTCAATGTCATCCGAGTGTTCTGAAAGAGTCCAATTTGGTCGGGAATTTGTTATAGCGCAAATTTGGCAAATAAGGGTACGTATTTCGTCGAAATTTAACCGTGCAAAACCTGCAGAGCGATACAAATGAGTTTTAGCTGTTTTGACCGCTCCCTCCCACAGACCACCAAAATACCGAGACCTGGGTAAATTAATTTCCAATCAATATTGTCATTGAGACAGAAATCTTGAACTGCGACTTGATGATCCTGACTGATTACCAGATGGCGTAAGTCTTCCAATTGCTTTTTCGCTCCTACAAAGTTAGTTGCATCGTCGGACCATATTGTATTGGGTTTTCCTTTAATCGAGACAAACCGCTTCAGTGCACCGATGAAAGAACCAGTTGTGAAGTCCTTCACCAACTCAAGATGTACAGCCTTCGTTGAAAAGCATACAAACACAGATATATAGCATTTCACTAACTGGTTGTTGCGGGTCTCTGGCTTATAGTAGAAAGGTCCGCAGTAGTCTACACCTGTAACAAAAAATGCTCTAGATATGCTGACTCGGCCCTTTGGCAACTCCGCCATTTTATGATCATAAGTTCAAGGCTTTGTATGAAAACATCGCACGCATTTCGGGATAACGCTAGATACTGCTTTACGCCGTACGATCGGCCAGTACTGAAGGCGGATGGTTGCTAAAAGCGCCTGGGGCCCACTATGCAGACTCCTCTGATGTTGGTTCATGATGATAGCATTTGTCAAAGGATGCCCCTTCGGCAGGATGATGGGATGACGCGCCGAGAACTCCAAAAAGGAGTTGTCTAATCGGCCTCCCACGCGAATCAAACCGATGTCATCCAAGAACGGTGACAATACAG
>JAWNKX010000870.1:0-14710 GCA_035041755.1 Cacoxenus indagator
CCGCTAATTAAATGAAAACACACCTCATTTTATGGCGCCACACAGGGAATGGAGGCCGTCTGACAGGCAAGAACTTTAAGGCATTCAAGTCATTTCATAACGAACACAGCGACAAATAATACAAACAAAAGAGTCAAGTGGCAGAAAGCTGACTAAGGCCATTGCAGTTGAGTTGAGTGTACTTAATTGACTCGACTAAGCCAACAATTATGAGATACAAATGGGACAATGTCAGTACAGTGCAAATGGAAACTGGATTGGCAGCAGACTCTCAGCTTATCCCAGTACTCACCTTAGATGGTTTGAGTGTAAATCAATTACACAACAAAAAGGGTGAGAGAGACATGTGTTAGTTATAAGCATTCACTCACGACACTCACCTACTCATGTCACTCACTCACATACAAAAACCTTTCATAGGATAACACAAAAAAGGGCAACGGCAAAGCTAAGCGCACAGCTTATCTTGCGGCTTCGAGGGGATCATTCAATGTGTGCTCGTGTGTGTGCTTGAGTGCAGCACTTCGAGTACCATTGAAGTATTGAATCGAGACTTCTCGGCATGCATGCTTGCAATGAGGCCGACACTCTTTCCTTTTACGCCAATTGCGGTCAAGCATCATCGACTTTGACATCGTCGCAGTCATCGTCGACGTTGCTGCATAGCCCATTGAAAGCAAGCCCTTTTATTGAGCTCTTTCGTGTGCTTCAAATGAAGACGAAGTAGCTCAATTCGCCTTGGTTGGATAACAGGTTCATAAATCGAATTTATTAAAGAAGGTAGGGATTAAGTTAGGGGCTTTGGATGTCGGGTGTCGGCAAAGAGATGATGAGCATGTGGCGGATTAAATGAAATTCGCGCTTAGCAAGAGTGCTCTTCGCAGCATAGATTCTGGACGATAAGAGAAAATTGTTGTTGGCGTAATTTCAATTTAATACGTTATACACACTCTACGTACTTATTTATCTAGATACAATGCCTGACAAGTCTTAGAAAGTGTGCTCAGCAGCTAAGCAGCTTATCTCCACTTGTATTCCCTTAATATTTGGTAGGCACGCTAACAATCATGTTAACCGAAGAACATGAAAAGAAAGCATATCGATGCATTTTCAATAAATCATAAGCAGAAAGTATATATGATGAAATATATGAAATGATCAAATTCAGAATAACAACTAAGAGGAAGAAAAAAAATTACGAATGCACAGCACGACGACTCCAGCAAAACGAGAACCATGCGTTGCCCAAGAAGAATAAAAATCACATGGAATGCATGTATGTATGTGTGGCTTAGTATGAGTTTACTGTTCGATTCTCCTGTATGACAGTTATATTGGGGCCATAAATATCAGAGAAACGGCGTCTCAGTTTCAGCTGCGTTTCGTTTCAATATTTACACGAACCAATGTAAAACAAACACGCCGCGGGTAACATGCGAATAACACTGCCAGCAAAGTGTGTGTGTGTGTGTGTATGCCTTTGTATGCTTAAACATTTATTGTCATACAGACATATAGACATATGTTTTATTTTTATAGCCAACCAGACAACCACCCACTCAGTCTTTGCAAGTCGCGATTTCGTTATTGCTGACGTCACGCCTGAACATCTGCTTCGACTGCCTTCAACCACGCCTCCTCTGACATTCATCAACACCTTTACCTTTGCTCGTTTCTGGTTGCCAGCGGAAGTGCTTTCCTTTTATTGTTGTTTGCGAACTTCAACTTTGCTCGTTCGCTGTGTACGCCTTGGCCCACGGCACTCGGCCCACATTCATTGATGGTTTCCTGGCAAAGGTTTACGGCAAGTGCCGCGCCGCGGTGCTAAAAGCTATCAAAAAAACATGAAGGCAACCTCAAACGACCAATTCAAGCAAAAAATGGCAGCGCTCCATTTGCACCATCGCCGTTGTCGCTGCCTGTGGGCATTGAAAGCAAATAAAAACAAAAGATACAAATTCCAATTGTCGACACGTGTGTGCATCGCATCTCGCATTCGTTTTATTATTTCGACACTTTCCATGTTCGCCTCCGAAAGTTGTGCAGTTTTCCTCCTGACCTTCGAATTGGCAACGGCGAATTCCCAATCGCCAAATGCGAATGCTGCGGCTCCGATTGATCTAAGCGATGTGCGTTGTTTGCGTGCGGGGGTGGGTGGTTAGGGGGTATGCATCTTGTCCATAATTCCATTGGCCATTGTTTTGATAAATGGTGCACTTTTTGACAGCTGCTCAGGGGCGTGTGGTGGTGCCGTGGAGGGGCACACTGACCTCTTCATTGTTCGGGGAACACATGTTCATTTTATCTGTTCGCAGCGTTGATTATTCTTAGTACGCTGGTCGGTGGAGTGGTTGGGATGTGTGTGCACCGCTGACGTGAAATAGCGTCGTTGTCTGTGCTCGTCTGACTTTTCGACGTTTCGAGTCACTTTTGCGAATTGGTTCGCAATTTTAATGTAATTAAATCACGAAGAGCGAACTGTTTGAATTTTGAGGAACTTGTGAATGTTCAGTTTTGTTCGTTAGTTTATTCCTTGGTTTATTTGTCATGTCAGTCGGCAGCCCCACGAACACCCGCTACAAATTGTACGAGTACGAAAAGCACCGGATATGAGTCACTTCGCTGATTGGACAAATTGAAAACAGTTTAGATGGACGACCAAGGCGCACAGTGAAGAGGAGAGTTAAGATGATAGGGGATGATAAGAGACCATTACCTGTATGAGAATATTCAGCTTGTTCTTTTGACCTCCTTTAATGACTGCGGCAGACAGGAGCCGCTGCTGTTTTATTGTTTTGCTTTTAACGGCCGGCAGCGGAAGGAAGCAAGAACTGTCGCTAGCATTAACAGGAAGTTGAGTCCACCTTTTGTTCTGTGCTGATTCTTGCTATTGTCCTTGCCATCGCTTTGGTTGTTTTATTATTCGCCCCCCTTTGTCCTTGCCTTCTGCATAATGAAGCAGCAGGCATCCACATTTGCTTTGAGTAAAACTGTTTGCTGGGTGTGTCGTCTGTGACTCGCTGCCCGTCTATTACACTCTATTACTGTGTCTCTGACTCCGATTCGGGATCAGTTTTATTGCTCTTGTCGCTGAATGTGACTTATTTAATTTCGTCGCAGTTGTCGCTTTTATTGCTGCTGGTGGGTCGCACACCCATAGGAACGGCGACATTTGTGACACAAAGCGAGCAACGACCACAGCAGCAAGCAGCCAATAAAATTATATTATTCTATTCTGTGTCTAATTTAGCATTGACTTCAGCCTCCCTATGGGTGGTTGGGATTAGTTCTATGCTAGAAACCCAATAAGTAACGCAATTAGGCCCAAACACATGGTTAGTGTCAACAACAGCCAACTCCTTTGAAATCGTGTGGTGTTTCATGGCAGCGGAGGCTTGGTTCCGCTCAATTACGGAATTTTATTCTTCTTCATTTTTATCTTCTTGCTGGTCTGCAGTTGGGGGCCTTTTAATTTTTGTAATCGGGCTCCGCGTCTGCTGCTGGCACAGCAAATGAAAAATGAAAAATGATTGAGCCGCAAAAGTTTGCCTGCTTCAAGTCCGCCCATGGTCTGCGGCTTGTGGGTTCTTGCTTGTCACTTAATTCGCTGCAGCGTGTTGAGATTAAAGGGACCGCGAGGCCTCTCTTAATATTGCTAGAATAATTCAACACTCACTAGGATTCGCTTCGGTCCTCAATCGCTCACCTCCGTGTTCCCAACCCGTCACACTTGAAGGTTATATTGGCTGAACTTCGAGGATTGGTGTATGATTTCAGTCAACTATGTTAACTTCAGCTTATAATTCAAATAAGTAAGAAGAAGAAAAGGCAAGTGCCATATGCAGACACAATGTAACTGATTACTCTCACCTGCCTTATCAGTTGACTGCCCTGATCGACTCGAAGTAAAAATAAGCCCGAGCTTGGCTTAGTTGGGTTTACATTTTTCTTGCTAATTCCACTTGTAAGCAGACACAGCACCCCAATTACAGCTTGTCAGCCTACACCTCCCATTAACCGAGCTCATCCTTGCTACATATATCCTGGCACTTACACCGCTTATCGTCGACCAAATGATTTATTATGATTTGAGCTGTGACAATGCTAATCTCCTGCCTTCCATTTCAATGTTTGTGACAGCTTGGCTGGTGATGAGGTGGAGTAAAAAGCAGGGTTGTCACACTAATTTTATTTTTATCGGATAATGGGACATCCCGGAGTGGACCATTTTCACATTATAACTCGAAGAATAAAAGGCAATCGAAAGCGCTTGGGTTGGTGTATGCTGCGGGAAAAGAAGTCAAGTGGACAAGACACAAACACCAATAAACAAAATTGCATTGCGGCCCTCAACCCACTTCTACTAACATCCACTTGATCTGCCATATTTGTCGTTTTTTGTATTAATGGCTTCGAGGCAAGCATCGTCTACCAGTGCTTGCGATGTAACACAACAAGTTGACCAAACAAAAATATCCAAATTCAATCAAAATTGGAAAGTTTTGGCTTTTGTCATAAAAGGACTTTTCGTCTGGGAGCGGCGGTTATTCTTCTTCTGTTTCGAGGGTCAAATATTTTTATTTCAATTCTCATCAAATTAAAAAGACACGAGGAATAAGGCAGGGAAAGCAACCGGGGCCAGTTAAGATACAAACGAAAAGGGGCATGGGTCTCCTGAAAATAATGGAGTTTACAAAATATCCTTGCTGCACCCACCACTGTATGCCTATGTTTCTGTGTGTGTTTGTTTACAAATTAATTTTAATAAATAATACTTTGTAAGCTCAGCTCTTGTGGAAATGATTTTCCTCCTCCCTTCTACGTCTTTCATATTCATTCTTTGCCAATCATTGACTCTCGCTTTCCCTATCTATTACTGTATTCCCGTTCCACTATTGACTATGGCTGTGTGCGTAATCCAAACCATTGTCAATATTAACCTTTGTGCAGATTTCATTTCCACAAAGCTAACAACCGCCTGACACGCCTCCATTCGCTTCACCGTCCTTTCGTTTGTGTCAACAATGCGCAAAACGTCATTTTTACGGGTTTTTTTCGGTTGGCTCACCAGGCAAAACTTAATTTCACGCACAGCAGGGCGGATATATATATATATATCAGATATATTTTACATTAGCCACAGACTTCGTCATTCGCTCGCCCACTGATTTGCATAAATGCTGAGCCTTCGTCTCAACGCCCGCCGTGCGGGAAATTACGTTGCATTTACAATTTATAGTTGCAATTTTCATAGAGGAGACGTTTGTCCATCTCTCTTTCCTACCCTTACCCAGCACACAAAGGGGTAGTCATTCGCCATAGTACTTGCCGCCATTATCACATCCACTCGCGCTCAGTTGCACTCAGTGAACAGAATAAAAATTATGGTTCTCCATGTGCAGCGCATTTTCCGCATAATTTTATATGCCGCATATGAAAAATTAACACACAGAGAGCCATTGCGCCGCGAAGTATGCAATGCGAAAAGTAGATTAAACAATTTTTAATTTATGCAAATCGCAAAGAATGCAAAAGAGCGGAAAATGGAAAAATGGAAAAAATGCGTTGCGCATCACTAACAAAGGCTTAATTAAAAAATTAAACAAGGCGCTTTGTCGCGATTCAGTGTGGAATATTTAAAAATGTAATGTAAGTATAAGAATACCTTATTTGTGCTCGTATGCTTCTACTTGGCTTGGCAGATATGGCGGAGGTTGGCATCAACTCAAAGCACAGCAGACCGCAACTTGTCAAGACTTTAAAAAAAAGATTTGCGCAAACAGTTGATAAGCACACTACGTATTACATCTTTGATTTGTGAGCACAATATTTATTAATTTCTTATTGACGTCCACACCTTACCCATTGCTAGCATAAGAGTTTAAATCATTGCACATTCATTGTGGTATATGCAACGCATTGAATGTGCCCTCCTTTTAGTCATCATCATTTTATCAATACCTAGTAAGGTTGTATGAAATGTGTTTTCCAAGTGGAAAGCTTCTGATTTTCCATTATTTTTTTTCAAGGAAATGAAAACTGACAATATGGGATAATATATTTAAGTCTGAAAATAAATGGTGCGAAATGCTGTAAGGAAAAATTGGAGCATTTTATGAGAAAGTCTGTTGTCTGAGTACTGCTTTATTCATGTTTCTCTTAGAGGTAAACTGTTATATGTGACATAAACGTTGCTTATATTTAGTGTAAAGTATAAAGTTCTCTCGTTCTTTTTTTTTTGTTAGTTTTACTATAGAATTAACTTTACATATTTTAGGCACCATGGGTCGACCATAGACTTTTATCGGTCGCATGTGGTGTATGTGTAATTTTTTGTCTTACAGCGCAATTTGATTGTGGCAAGGCACATAAATCAAGCTATGACCAGCACGTAATGAGGACAGCTTAAATAACTCTTAAGTACGCCATTTGTCATAATTTGTAGTCCCAAACTCTGTGTACAGCGTGCTCCCTGAGCGCGTCACTCAACACCATGCAATGCCTACCAAACACATTAAGCGTGAGTCGAAGTAAAGTAAAAAGTTAGGCGAAGTAAAAAAAAAATAAATAAATAAAAAGGATGAAACTAAACGAAGGACGAATAAGTTTTATACACTACGCCAATAAAAAGGAATACTATTGAGCCAAAAAAGAAAAAAAAGTATCCCTTGGGCCAAACGGGGTTGATGATTTGAAGTTAGGCAGCCTAGTTAATGGTGCTGGGCTTGGTGCAGCCCAAAGTCAGTTAGGAAATTGTGTCAAAATGCCGTTACGAATTTATTGCTTTTATTTTTTTGTTCGCTTGTTTCTTCTGCCTTTTTTCGTTTCCTACTTTCGGTTTTATGTGTTCATTTTCCCTTTTTGTGCGAGTGAGTGAAAACAAAACTTTATGGCTTGCCGCTTCCGTTTTATTTGCCACAAAATGATGCGAAATTCTTAGTGCTGTGAGTGGAGGGTCGGTGACACGACGGTGACAGCGCATAACATCAAAATGAGTTTTTGATTTTTACGAGCCACGTTTTTCCGGCTGGATTTGTAACAGTTTCCATTTTCGTTACACGGCAGTTGGAATTTTTTTTTATAAATTCGTTTTATTTTTTATTTTTTTATTTTTAGCGTGTTGTGTCAGTGTGACAACAGAGTTTGAGTCGAGAACGTAGCTTGTTGCGCTGTGTAACAATAAAGAAGAAATAATTGCATTTTCAAACTGGAGTTATTCGCTTCCATTAAAATCTACTGAGAGGTCAGACGAGCTTACAAGTGTCGCTGCAGCAGTTGACTGCACACATAAAATTCTATTATTATACAGGGTGCTTGAACAGCGTTTACTTTGAATGTGTAAAGCCAAAGTAATAAGAAGTTAGTTATTAATGGTACTCGTATTTAACGAGTGATTATGAAGTGACAATACGGTATTAATATATAATACAACCAGCTGTAACTAATCTTGTCATAAGTACTAGTAACTACTCAGCCCCAACTGTGGGTTAAATTGTTTTGATTTTGATGTTGCTGGCATTCAGTGCGCCGGCGCCGTAAACGTCAACTAGTACGTCAGCACTCAGTGAGGCAGTCTCCGGCACTTTTCGCTTACAGTCAACTCGCGGCATTCGTGACGTGAAGTCGAAAAATGCGGCAAACTGGCCGCTTGCCGAAAGTGTGCTCCAACGCTAAGACAACGTGTGCGCGCGTAATTCGATTAAAAATTATTCGAAAGCATATGTGAAACAGAAACTAAGCGAAAATGTCTGAAGGGCATAAATAAATAAAGCAATAAATAAATAAATAAGTAAACAAAATAACAACAAAGCTGCAAGTGGTAATATTGAAGAGGTACGCGTAAAAAAAATTAAATAAAAAGAAATTTAGCCGGCAACGCCGCCTTTTGCTTTACATTCCTTGTGGCTTTGCTCGATTGCCGTTTCCATTTCCGTAGCCTGGCTGCTATCGCGCCTTTTTTGTTTTCCCCAATTGGTTTACCATATTTTCTGAAACTAACAAAAAATTACTTGTTAGCTTCTACGTCTTTTTTGTGGTTGTGCGTGCTTGTGGTTGAGTGTGTTGCGCTTTTTGAATTATCAAGCAATAGAACAACAATTGCAACAACGGCAACAGCAGCATGAAATACTATCTAAATTGTTATTGTACTTTGTTGTTGATGAAAATTAACTGTTTTATATGGACATGCGTGAGTGAGTGGTTCTAGGCACTGCAAGGCTGGCAACATAAACTATTCGAAATAGTTTTCTTTGTGTTTTCTATTTCAGTTGCTTTTCGTGTTTTGGCTTTTTTCTTAGCTTTGCTTTTTTCTTTTTTTTTAGTAGTTTTGGTGCGCTACAATTGAAGTAGGGTGTATGTGAATGGGGGCTAAGGATACCTTGCGCTTCGAAATTAAAAAAAGGTATTGTTGCAAAAAATTCGACTAATTTTGTGGTGCTCATTGTTCAAAGCCCTTAGAAATGAAACTCTCAACTGCGAGCAAGTATTATTTTGTGTGTGCGAGAGTGAGTAGAGTTAGTGTAATTTAGAAAAACATATTGGTACCAAGCTTAAAAATTATTTTACATTTTATTATTCAAGTTCAACATATGGTACGAGGGGCTTATAGTTGCTAAAATTTATATATTAATACAGAGACATGATTTTTGTAGTATCATTTTACCCTACTTAACGTCAATATATTTTAATAAAAATTATATGGTTGGAAAGGTATTGTTCTAAAGCTGTGCAAAGGATAATTTTATGCCAATATATTTATGTTAAAGCGGGAAAAAACATATGAGAAAATTTAACGTTAACAACAACAAGTATTGAAGAACTGCTTGCTCTACTGCGAACTGCGTTATCATTAGCACAAGCGATTTTAATAGGGTTCTTGGGAAATTCAGATAAAGGCAAGAACCGAAGTCCTAGAAACCGAATCATTTATACATAATATGTATGTATTACATATCATATGTACAGGCACTATCTATATATTAATACGAGAAATAGCTAAGTAATTTTTGAATACCTTTCCATTCATTATTTCGCTGAACTGGCAACACTAAATGAGTAAATACCAGTGACTTTGAAGATGGTTGACAAGCAGCATTTAAGTTGAGAGTATTAGTTGCGTGTAGCGCACTCCAAAGTCGCATATTCTGACACACTTAAAGCGGTTTCGGTTTCTATTTTCATTTATCGTTGTTGTTGTGGCAACTGCCGTGCTTTCCGTGCTACTCGCATTGTCAGCAGGATATTTTTCTAATGGTTTTACATTATTTCTGCCACGCACCCATAAGTCAACCACTCACTAACGCCTCTTTTTCTTTTTTTCAGAATGTATTTTTTTAATATTTTTTTTGCTTGGGATTTAACACAAGCGACGTGTGTGTAACATTAACCTAGTTATAGCGTTGTCAAAGGATCTAAACTCAGGGTGTCTACGAGTATTGTGACACAGAATGTGAACGTATGCGCCAACGCACAACCCACCCAACCGCATACAGATGTGACATAAGGCAGACGATCGACGAAGCAAGTTTAAATCAACATAATTATCACAGTCATAATCATAATTACACTGAGCATTATCACAATTCAAGTGTTTCAAGTGATTCATTTTAATTTAATAAACCACTTTGAGTGCGACTACGAGTGCAAGTGTTGAGTGACAGCAATCCATAGCAACATTAATTATAGAGTTTCTATGGCAAACCGTGACTTAACCAAAGTGAATGCAGAAACTGAAATATACCAGCCGACAGCAGCCGACTAAAACTAGTGGTGAGTACATAAGCTGATGTGAGAACCTTGAGCATATTGTGATTTTGCTTTTCAAGTAGTTTGATATAGTTGAATAATGATATACTTAAAATAGACTAGCAACTTTTCATCAGCCTAATTAAGAATGGCGAAGTAGTATAATTCATGAGATTCTAGATAAATGCGTGGGGAAATGAGTCCATAGACTCAAACTAACAAGCGCCCATCAAGCGGTTCTATTGCCTGCCAATACTGTATGTTTGTATAATTAATTGCCTGTCTCCCTGCTGTCAGTCAAGCTGTGCTGGCAGAGCTAATTACACGCCACATCAACAGTGTACTTTCCGCTCAACTCAGGAGTAAGGAGGGTTGTCCAATAGGCTAAAAACAATACAAATGGCTGACAAATCAACCAATAGACACATGCAAATTAGATTTCAAGCTTTTGGGTGGCAAGTACTCCTATATGACTACGAGTAATATTATTGCCATCAAGTGTTGCGAATGACAAGGCTTCTAGTTGCGCATTGATAGATGCGTATAATACAGGGCAAACAGTTAGTAAAGTAAGGAGGAGCCTTCGAGAGCCATTTATTTTAGGGACATTGCCTTTCTTTGTTTTTAGACATTGTATTTCAGAAAGTTGTATAATTTTTCAAGAAAAACTACCAAACTATTTGGACCAATATATGACCTTATGAAGGGTTTGAGCACTTAGAATTTCATTCTGTCAAAAATCTTCAATGAGTAAATCAACTTATTTGACATACTTTTATCGATCCGAATTTCAAATAAATTTTTTCTGTCATATAATATCTTCCATTATATCATAACATATATCATATCATATGATTAATCGCCGCCAGTTCTTAAATGGAACATAGAAATTTGTCACACTCTCCTTTTTTACATATCTCTGGCACTCTGTCCCGCTATGATAGTGTCGTTGGCTCGATTGATATGATTTCGAGGTGCTGTGCCTTCACCTGTAATCCCTTCATCAAAAGAATCTTGACATTTTCTGCTCTTTTCTTAGCGAAGCGTTCACGGTAATACCCTCACCAAGGGCTTGCTCGCACTCTGGCATGTTGTTTTGGTGTGTTCTGTGCGCGATTCCACAAGGAGCCTCAGCTAGTTCTTGCATATCTTGGTATTCATCGGCTGACAACTGAACCATACATGAATCAATACCAATCTCTTGAGAGCTGGTCCTGCCAATACACGGCAGTATAATATAATTATACTGACTATAGTGAAGAACCGAATCGTTTTACTGATTCGCTCCGCTCTTAAAAACGTTGTAGCGAATATCTATTTTAAAAATTGGCCCTTAAGGTGCACCTTACAAATGCCGCTCTAAGTAGGCTGTGCTCAGTTGGAGTATACCATAAACATTTCAAAATGTCATCCAAATATGTCATTTAATTTTATTTATTTCATTCCTTTTTTTGTAGTAAGCCTAATATGTAATTTCGTGAAATCCTTTTCTTTTCGTCAAAATTTTTACTCCACACATTCGCATCCTGCCCCACTCTGCTTTGTCCAAGCTAGCTAACGTTGCTGATGTTGGTGTTAGCGCATCATGGCTAACAATTTCAATAAGTACTTCAATAGCACCACAAACACAGGACGCGCAAATGTAAGTATACTCCTATATATAGACATAGACTGTCGATCATTATGCGCTACTCTTGAAAACCATTCGTTCGCTTAGGTAGCCAAAGCCACCTACGGTTCGCTTGCGTTACTTTACCTTTTCTATCGCCTACGAAAGCGTGGCTCAAATGCAGCTGCTCCACCGTCGCCGCCATCGCCACCGTCGCCGCCAGCGCCTCCGCCAACACCACGAGAGAAAAAGGCAGGGGAATGCAAAATTTGTCAGGAGAAAAAGCCCGGTCATGACCCCATACAAAGCGGTGGCGTGGGGGGTCATCAGCGCTACGAACACGAAGCTTCACCCAAACGGGATCAGTGTCCGTGCGCAGATCCTCATCGGCCTAAGCAAGAACACGGGCCGAGCCACGTGCCGAGCCACGGATCGAGTCACGGGCCGAACGACGAGCACGAAGGGTGCGCTTCATATACACCAGGAATACCGATTGAAAAAGAGCAACCGATCACACTCCACGAGACGGTTTATCGTGCACTGCGTGTAATACTCGGCGGCAACAGAGATGATTCCGATGACTAAAGCTTGGTCTGCGGGTGTATAAAGCAATGTAGAAAAAAAATAAATTTACAATATAATCACATTCATCTAAATGATATATTGTAGCACATTGAAATCAATAAAATTTTCGTATTTGCGGCCGTACTGCGACCTCTTCCTCATCAGAGGCGGGCGAGATTAGCTCGACATTGCTTATGGCATTCCGAAATTGAGCATGGTGTGCTCATAAATACTTTTCTTAAACATGTAAAGATTACCTTTCACTAATTTTGTTGCTCTCAAGCATGAATTCTCTTCTGTTTGGACTGGCATCAGCCACTTGAGTTCCTAAGCTCTACCTTAAGTACTGCGTATACGCACTGTTGTCTTCATGCTGCTCTCTACAGCAATACTAATTGTTTCACTTGACTATGTGTGTGTGTGTGTGTATGTGTGTGTTCAGTTGTGCAAAGCTGAAAATTACCAAAAGTCACGTAGCCTAACAAAATTTTGCATTGGTCACTCGAGTTGTGTGTGTCTTGACGTGCTTCGGTGCGTTTTAGTGGTGAGCTTTATGCTGGTCTGTGGTCCTTATCAACCATTATCATCACCATTGCCATTGCAATTTGCCATCAAGTTTGTCGTAATCAACAACATGATGTCAACAATAAATGTCTGTGCAATTCCAGTTGGCGTATGTTAAGCTTATCACAATTTTACGCTGATTGCTTTTAATTGCTGTCTGCATTTGGCAACGCATTTTTTCCGAGGGCACGCATCAATTTTATGTATTTCTGACATTCATAAATCAAGCGCTTAACCATAATTCATAATTTCTGACAACATTTAAAATAAATTGGCATGCGTCACTCTCAAAATGTGTAGCTTCCTGAGTGTGGTTGGGTGTAAGTGAAGAAGTTTGTTTGGAGCGTTTACTGGCGCCCTTTCGTTAGCTCGTAGGTGTATGCGCTGATCGATAGTATGCCAATAGCTTTGAAATATGAAAAAGACAATGTACTAAAGTAATTTTTAAAACATCTTCCTTTGTTGAGTTTTGATTTTTTGTCAAGTGTCAGACCAAAGAGACAAGCATAGCCAAATTGCTGTCATTTTGTCTACCCGACATATGTCGAGCGCTGATATTTTTTCATTCATTTTGTGTCACCTAACGAGTTCAGTTATTTGTCACACATGCACTCCTCCTGCTTAGGTTACGCCCTTGGTAATTTCTTCCTTTTGCTACACTTTAGTATTCGTTGTCATCGTCGTCATTAACAGCAAATGTCCCACGTTCGTGGCAGAAACGCGACTAATGTGACTTCTTAAACGACTCCTTTTAACATAGATTTTTCTTATGCTTTTACCGCTTTGCTTTTTTTTACCTATAATGTTCCCGCATCAACAAAATACTATCACGCCAACTTGGCTCCTTTGCTGGGAGCCTTGCATGTCATTTGTATTTCAAACGCTTCCGCCTGTCGTTGCGCTATGAGCTGCCGCGACTTGACTCACCACACATTGCCACGCCTCCTTGAGTTGCCTTGCTATCCACTGCTATAATATTCACACAAATGTGCCACATAGTGCTGCAGAGCAGTAACACAGCTGCTGCCGACAACGACTTCAGCAATGGTGACGCTGATGAAGACGACAACGTTGACTTGACTCGAGTTGAGACTCGACTCCTTCAAGGATGTGGCTTGGTTGCGTTGCTTGTGACGCTTAATGATGTTGTTGTTTTCTTTAACAATGGCATAGATTCACACAAAACAACAACCACAACAACAATTACTTGTATCACAGAACATGAGATAATTCATGTCAAACGTACGCATTCCTCACTGTCAAATGCGTTGCCGTTGCAAGTGTTTCAACTCTGTACAGCCTTCGACTGACGTTGGACTGACTTTGTTCTAAATAGATATATGTATTTCTGCCATAAGGGATATTACGTTTTGTAGTTGCAGACAATATTGCATTAAATTTATGACACTCACATAATTTACAGTTGCCAAGAGTAAGTCTCTGTCACAAGTGAATGCAATGCATTATTAGCCCACAACATCAGACTCACATGTAAATGATTGCCTACATCGTCTTAATCATCATCAACGAATTCGACATCAGCTTACTGACACAGCAAATCAAATGTTAATATTTATTTAATTTGGATAGTGCAAATGCCGTACTCACGGAAATCAGTATGATTTTGAAGTTGACACCCAAAATTAGTGACTGGCAGTCCAGCAGCCCTTATGTGCCGCAGCGATTTTGACAATGAGGGTGTAGCAAATCAAGGGACATGAAAATATTTGCTCAATGCTCGAACTCGATTCAACTGTCTCAGTGTTGCGAATGTTTCTTCTTCCTGCCACTCAAATTTATAGCTTCACTCAGCTAATCTGCAGCCAATAAAGTTATCGAACTATCGGAATCAATTGTCGCAAAGTTAAAGAGCATCAAGTATTGATTAGCTAAGAAGCATCGGTTGGAGTGTCTGTCACATCCGGTTTGATGTTTCCGTTGTATTTAAGAAATGTTTGCTTCATATACCGCATATATCTAAGATGTTATTTGTCGAATAGCACAGCTAACACAACTAATAAAAAAGCATGGCTATGATATCGATGATGACTGCAACGGTGTCAATTTCAATAATGCTTGACCGTAATTGAAAAGAAGAGAGAAAAGAAAAAAAAGATGTTTGCCTCAATGCATGTACGTCGATAGGTCTCATCTCAACAGTTCGATGGTGCTTGGTGTGCGCTACACACCCTATAACACCCCATAACGCAAGAGAAGGAGCTTGGTAAG
>JAWNKX010000873.1:0-15401 GCA_035041755.1 Cacoxenus indagator
CCATCTGCTTACTTACTACGTGCGGTGTTACGTTCTGCATTGAATGTGTTATTCTCTGCGTGGGTGAAAGAGATATATTAATGGTCACTGCCATTGTAGTTATCTAAGACTTTCCAATGCATTATCTTATGTGCCATATTCTCTGAGACCAGAGTAATGTCGTGAATTGTTCCTGCGTTTCCCATTCGCCGAAAAGTTGCAGTTGTACTGACGTTGGCTACTACGAGACCCGCTCTTGCAGCCGTATCAAGGACTCTGCGACCTCTGGAGTTTGTTGAAGGTATGCCCCACTCTACAGCTCTCGAGTTAATATATGTAGCTATAACAAGGTTTCACTTTAATCGCTTAGCTGTTTCTTCAATATCGTCGAGTTTTCTCTGATATGCTTCTATACCATCGCTAGGTGTTAGATAGCAGCTGATGACGTTGTAGTCTATGGCTCTCACATATACGTAGCAGCTTCCACTGCTCAGGTACCGCATTTTGCTTGGATCTGGTAACCATAATGCAGCAGCTTTGGTGTCGTTTCCCAACCAGAATCCAGTTTGTTTTCTCTGGTATTGCTCGCTGATTATAACCTAATCAAATTGGTCCTCCATCACTATTTGGGACAACAGATCATCCGCTATCCTGCTTCTACGTAAGTTTGCTTGGAGACCTTTCATCTTCGATCTTTCCTGGCACTGGCAACGCAGTTCTTGGCCCCAGGGAAGTGATTCAGCTCCTTGAGTTTATCATGTGCACATAAACAGGATATTGCTGGCTTTGTGCAAGTGTTCATCTTGTGTCCATTCTCTCCGCATTTAATGCACAGGTCACTACGGTCTGGTCCTCTGCAATCCTTCCGCAAGTGGCCAACACCAAAGCATCCGAAGCACCGCTTAATTTCGATGCACTCCATTACTTCGCACCGCGTATATCCGATCTAAATCTTCTGCGCTTTCAGTACCCCATTTGCGTCTTCTGTGTGTAGTAAGACAAAGGCCCGCTTTAACTCTAAATTGTTGGCGTCTGTGAGCCGAACATGCATTTCTTGATTCCTGTCGCCTATCACTGCCTTGATTGCATTGACAACTTCTTCTACCTCTGTGAGAGTGTCCTGGTCACGTATCTCCATCTTGCACATTGGCTTAATGGCCTTCACTGAGGCACCTTTCTTAAGCATGTCTTTGATGCTTTCACAAAACTTATCAAGTTTGCTTCCTTTGGTAGGTTCAACCAGCATGTCCCCTGTCATTGCCTTTCTGACCGAGCGGACAGAACTGTCGGCTTCATCTGGTTTTATATTATTTTTCAGCTCTCTCAGAAATTCCACGTA
Source organism: Cacoxenus indagator (assembly GCA_035041755.1). NCBI lineage: Eukaryota > Metazoa > Arthropoda > Insecta > Diptera > Drosophilidae > Cacoxenus > Cacoxenus indagator. Next base: position 1,319 of record JAWNKX010000873.1, read on the forward strand.
GTGGAATAATAATAATAATAATATTAAAATTTTTTTTTTTTTGCTGGGTTGGAAAGGGGAGATGCACCTCGCACCATAGTGTGTTATGTGGGGCTCTCACCCACTAAATCCCCCTCCCCGTTAGGCCTATTTCCACTCCGGAACAGCGTTCGCATTACTTCCGCGTTCTGCGCACCCGTCTATGGATGATCTGCATCCAGACCACCCTGTTGTGTACATATGTCAAGGTCCTTCTTTTTCAGTCTAAGAATTTCATTAAAAAACACTGCCACTTGTTTCCAGTTCTCTTCAATACTGGTCATTTTGCCTGCGATGTTATCGGGTGTGATATGTGCGATCGATTGTGTTAGTCGATTTCGTCTGTCTGCAAATCTTTTACAGTGAAAGACTGTGTGTTCTGCGTTGCCTATTTGTGTGATGTAGTAATCTAATTCGCTGTGTTTTCTTTGTACAAACTTTGATATCTGGTATAATCAGCTCCGTCCATCCTCCCGTGCTCTCATTAGTCCATCTCGCTTGCCATAAGTCAAGAGTTTCCTCTTTGCAATGGTCGACTGTTTCTCTCGTTACTTCCCCTGCTTGACGCAGCTCGTAAATTCTCTTTCGCTAGCAGATCAATCGGTTTCACCCCACCGATGACAAGTGCTGCTGCTCCAGATACCATTCGATATGCGCTTATTATCCTCATCGCGTGGGTTTGTTGTACCAACAGCAAAGATTTCACCCTGCATTTCGCGTTTAATGTGTCTGCCCAGACTTCGCTTCCGTACAACAGGATAGCGTTGTTTATGTCCATCAGTAGTCTCGGTCTAGATTGAAGACGTCCACGTTTTTATATGTTTGCCATGAGCCCGCTGAGTGATTTGATTGTATCTGCAGCCCTGCATCTCGCGTGATGGATTTGCGGCCCGGACGTTAGCTTTGTATCAAGCCTGAATCCTAGGTATTTGATCACTTTTTGTGGCCCTATGATGGTATCTTTAACCCGCATATAAAGTTCCACTGGCATCCAACGTCTAGTGACCGGTAATTGCTCGGTTTTTTAAGTAGCCAGCTGAAGGCCTTGTGTGTCAAGCCATTGCTTAACACGTATTGAGGTTGAGCTTACGTTAAGCATGCGTGGTGTTACGTGCCGAGATTACTGCGACTATGTCATCTGCATATCCTACTAAGAAGAAGTCATCAGGCATATCAAAGTGAAGGATTTCGTCGTAGCTTATATTCCTTACTGCCTTTGGCATAGCAGCATTACAGGCAGTTTATATGGCTTCCATGGTATTATTTACTACACCTTGGTTGCTTCCGTTGTGAGAGAAATTTTTTTTTTTTAAATTTTTTTTTTAAATCGACTTAGTAGGTACGCAATGACTACACACTGATCTCACATGGGGCAGGCCTAGGTGGCATCAAAATTCACCCAGTCACATAAACTGGGCTCAGCTGGTCTTAATTGCTAATATCTTTGGTGATCATGCGATACCAAAGCTAATGTCTACGTACTAAATATTTGGCTACAGATAAAAACATCATCAGCCACTAACATAATCAGCATGCAAGATTTAACTAAAGCTAATATTCAATTTAAAATTCAATACCTACAATAACATAGACTATCCAAACAAGGAGAAAAAATGCAGGTTACCAGTATAGAAAATAATTTATGCATTAATACAATGATGCCAACAATTTAGTTTTTATAACATAAGAAGAGGTGGGAAGAGCAGCACACGCAAAGTGGATATTAAAAGATTTGCATACGACATAGAATGGATCATGTTGCAAATAAGAAGCTCTACAAAAGAGAAGAGTAATAGGAGAATAGTTTCTAGTTGGACGTGCTGGTACACTAAAGTTAATCATTCTAAGTAAGAAAGGCGAGTTAATACTACCATAAATGAGGTTATACATAAAAGTTACACCAATGACCGTTCTACGACTAGACAAGGTAGGGAGATTGATTAATTTGAGACGACACCGATAAGATGGTATGCAAGCATTAGGATCCCAGTGCAAGTTTTTGAGAAATTGCTTTTTCACCGACTCAATACGATCGATAAACATCTGATATTGAGGATCCCAGACACAAGGCGCATACTCCAGAATAGGTCTTACCAGTGAAGTATATAGTACTTTGGTAGTATACGGATCATCAAATTCCTTAGACCAGCGTTTAATATAGCCAAGGACACCTCTAGCTTTAGAGATCGAAGTGGAAGTGTGGGTGCCGAAATGCCACTTCGAGTCCATTAAAATACCAAAGTCGTTACAATGAGGAACACATTCTAAACTTATTGAGTTAATGTAATAAGAATTTGAAATGAGGGCTCCGCGACAAAGGATATCATTTTGCATTTATTGATGTTGAGAATTAAATAGCTATTGGAACACCAATGAGATTAAAAGACAATGTCACTCTGAAGGAAAATCTTATGAGAGCGGCTATTAAGGCTAATTCATATGCATACATTAAAATCTGAGAGAGAGAGATCATTAATAAAGATGTTGAAAAGCAAAAGCCCCAAATGACTACCTTGAGGAACTTCTGAGGTTACCTTTAAAGACTTAGATATTGAGGACTTAAAAAGTACCCTTTGAGAGAGATGAACAAGGTAAAAGCTTTGAGTTTGGTTATAAGAAAAGCATGCGATACAGTATCGAAAGCCTTACTGAAGTCAGCGTAAATAACATCAGTTTGGCTACCTGCCGAGAAGTTGTGGTTGACAATAGAAGTAAATACCAACAGATTAGTTACCATTGGACGGTTTTTTACAAAACCATGCTGAGACATACTCAACAACGGGCGAGTAGAGAACTGTAGGTGATCAGTGATAATTTGCTCAAACAACTTAGGAATAGCACACAGCTTGGCAATACCTCTGTAGTTCGATATATCAGACTTACTACCCTTTTTGAATAAGGGAATTATATAGGATTCTTTCCAACCACTTGGCATAGACGAAGTAATAAGAGATAAATTAAATAAGGTACAAAGGGGAATATATAAGTTGTCAGCACAGCTTTTTAAGATACAACTAGCAATATTATCCGGACCAGGAGAAAAAGAAGGTTTAACCAATTTTAGATATCGTAAAAGAATACTGCCGTCAATAAACGGCAAATTGAAGTGATTAAATTCATCAATTTTATAAGGGTAAGGAGAACTGTTTCCACAGGCTCTATTAGAGTAGATGCCCTGGAAAAATTTAGCAAAAAGGTTCGCAATCCCATCATCAGAGCTACTTGCAACTCCATCAAACTCCATACTAGTTGGAAATAACTCTGATTTGTTTTTGGTTTTGATGGATTTAAAAAAATTCTTGGGATCTCGATTAATATTTACTTTTACTTTGCGCAAATATCTACTATAGCAAGATTGATTAAAAATGTTGAATTTACTACGAGCCGCGGCATAACTCGCATGATCAGTTGCGGAACAAGAGCGTTTAAATTTTTTAAATAACCCATTTCTAATATTTTTTAGACGGATTAAATTTATACAAAACCAAGGCGGACGCTTAGAATCGTCGGTAACATGCACTTTAGGCACACATTTATTGATATAACCCAGCATAGTCGTGTTGAAAAACCGCACGGCAGTATCAATATCAGAAGAAGAACTTAATATTGACCAAGCCGTGGAAGCAAGCAATTAGTTGAGACGATTGAAATTAGTATGTTTAAAATTAAAAGCTTGTCTTAGCTTAGCACAAGTTGAATCAGATGCAAACAGAAATTGGTTAAGAGTTAGTGGCACCTCAAGAGTGGGGTGATAGATATCTTCTGGAATTGATAATGGAGAGGATCTCGACAGTGAGGTATTTTCATGGCAGTTAGTAAACACTAGGTCTAGTATACGATGTTTGATGTTGGAAATGTGGTTATTTGCTGGAGAGAGAGATCCAGCAATAAATCAACGAACTCGCTGCCAATAGAAGGAAGAACGATATTGGAGTCACTAAAAGGAATCCAATTAATAGAGGGAAGATTAAAATCACCCAAAACCAGCAAAATATCAGCGTCATTAATGAGCTTTAATACATTCTGGATAGCTTTCGCTTGATCCAAGTAGACTGAGTCGGACGATGAAGGAGGGATATATGAACAAGTAATAAAAATGTTATAATTAGAGAATGAAATTTATCGTCAAAAGAGACCAGTTCTGACGAAAAAGATGAAAGAACAGAGATTAAGACTCCACCACCTACGCGGCCATAACGATCTTTACGAAACGTAGAGTAAGAGTTATTGAAAATTTCAGAGTTAAGAACATCAGGGCGAAGCCAAGTCTCAACGAAAACGATAATGTCAGAACTGAAAGAAAAACTTCTAAGATAAAACGAAGAGAGTTTAGAATTTAGCCCCCTAACATTTTGAAAATGTAGACTATTAATATTCGAAAGGTTGTATGATTTTGATGAAATATAACGTGCAACGTCCTTACAGGTTGTCCTCTTATCCAACGTGGAAACAAAAACATGTTTACGAGGATCCAGCACCTTCAAAATACATGGCACTGGAGTAGAGGCAGTATTGGACTGCGAAGAACTTAGGGGAAGACAAAGTACTGGAGGAGTTAGAGACTTTAGTAGACATCGAGTAGGCACCTGTCGATTTCGTTGATCGAGAGGGTCTTGTTCAAGCGGTTTACGTTCCATCTGCTAACTTACTACGTGCGGTGTTACGTTCTGCATTGAATGTGTTATTCTCTGCGTGGGTGAAAGAGATATATTAATGGTCACTGCCATTGTAGTTATCTAAGACTTTCCAGTGCGTTATCTTACGCCGTCTTTAATGTCCATGCTTATATTTCGCTGCATCCGCATGGAATTATTCATTCTTCGTGTACCCCTTTGCACTCCTCTAGCGTTTCTGCTTCCAGGGTCCTCATCTTCAGAATCAACTCTTGCCTTGGGGAGCCGTGGGTGTGCATTACTCTTTATTGTGCGCTCGGGGTTTCCACATCAACAAGTGGGATTCTCCGCATTGAATTTGGTCTCTTTTTCTTTTTCGACAGCTTGTGTAGTTTTCGGCGTTTCCTGAGTTATCTGAATCAGGCTCGCCTCCACTATTTGTGTCGCTCTTTGATTTTGCGACCGCATCGTCAAATTACTTCTCCGGAACATCCCGACCTCTTCTTTCTTTTGTTCTTTTATTATAATAATAATAATAATAATAATAATATATAATAATAATAATAATAATATAATAATAATAATAATAATAATAATAATAATAATAATAATAATAATAATAATAATAATTGGAGCGGGCTGCTACAAGGTTTTTAGACGCAATATTTTGTTGCCGGAGCAGTTACCTGGAGGAAGAGGTCCATATCCGAGGAACACTGAAAGTAGGATCTGGTGGACAAGGGATAAAGCGCACATTCCGAAACTGTTACAGTGAGTGTGCATTTGGCAATTGAAGCTTCGAGCACAGATTTAATTAATTTCATGCGTGCGTAGAATCAAAAGAAAAAGAGAGTTTTTAAAGCAAAAAAGAAAAACAAATTGTTATAATTGATTGTGGAATTTGTGAATTGAAAGCAATATTCCTTGCATTTTTTCACTTTATAGCGGTTATTGTTTAATTTCGGTTATTGTTTTGGCAAAGGTGCAGAGTGCAAGCTCTAATACATAATTCAACTTGAGGTTACCCTAAATTTTTGAGGTATATAGGCGATGTGCTTGACTTGGAAGGCGGGTTGTGTGATTGCGGTTTTTGACTCGTCCTGTTTTTGGTGTTTAATCGAAAACATATACATAGCAGAGTCTTCGAATTCAGTTATGCAAATTCGGTTTGGTACAGACTAATTGTTGTTGCGTGATCTTTAACAATGTTATGTGCTATTTATTTGCAAACGTAGTACGTTTGAAAATTTATAAGTGGAATAAATTTGTTGAATGCTGTGATACGGTTCTTTGGGCTAGCAAGTGCTACATAGATGGATAGTACTGTGGTCCAAAAAGGGAAACGTTGATCTCCGTCCGCAAGAAGGAATATATTTTTAAGAATTCGAGTTCAATGACTCAGGCAGATCTTGAAGCAAGATTGAGTTTGATTGAGCAAATTTTAAACAACTGAGTGAAATTCAAACGGTAGTTGAACAGGTCAGTCATGATGCGACTGTGTTTGAGGTTAGACATAAATTCGAAGACATCTATTGTGAAGTTAAGGAAAAATTATTAAGTTATCTATCCAATATGAGGCGTCATTCGGAATTGTTAGAGCCCAAAATAAAACTGTCTAAATTTTCGGGCAAATTTACTGAGTGAACAAGTTGGTTTAACACATTTGAGGCGCTTATCGATAGCGATTACGAACTGGACGATTTATACAAGTTCATACATTTAAAATCTTGTTAGTACCATTGAATGTCTTGAGTTAACTGGGAACAATTACAAGAAAGCAGTTAAGCTTCGTAAGGGTAGGTGTGAAAATAGGGCAATAATTTTCCAGTCTCATGTTTGTGAGCTGTTCGAACTTAATCGAGTTAACCAGGCGGAGTAAGATTCACTGCGCTCCTTGGTGGATCATGTGAATTCGTAACTAGCTTCATTGAAATCATTGGGTAGTGACGGAGAGGTATTGGAAAGGATTATTTGTCATTTGGTTCGTGCCAAACTGGACACTGAAACCCAAGATAAATGGGATAACGAATGTGATGGGACTACATTGCCATCTTGATTCCAGATTTCGACATTTTTAGCGATTCGTCACACGAACTTATCCAATCGAGAATTAAGACGTTGTACTGCCCAGAAGGGCCCAAGTACTGGAGGGCTAAAGGAAGGAGCCAGAGCAAATTTAGCGGCCACTGCTTTTAAAAAGAGTATCATTCTGTGTTACTTGTGCTCTGCAGATCATAAATTACCGTCCAGTACTCAGTTCAAAAGATTGAATTCCTTGCAAAGATGTGTAGAAGTTAAGAAACGCTTATTGTGCCTAGTTAGTTTTAGCAAGCGTCACAGCACGAGAGATTGTTCAGTTGGCCATTGCAGTGTCTGCAGCAAACACCATCACATCTTATTGCATAGAGATATTAAGAATTACCAAGAGTCTTTGGCGACCGGAGTAGAAAAGTATTATATGGTCGAGTCGCCAAGGGAAAGTCAATGGATGATTCATTGTAGCGCACTACTAACTAAGCAGAGCCAAAATTTTCTAGCAACCGTAGTGGTATAGGACCATTTGGGGCACTTTCGCGAGCATAGATGCGTTGCTGGCATAAGTGCGAAAATTCTGGGAGTGTGAGAAAGCGTGAATGGCCCAGCGGTGGGTGGCAGTCGACAGGAGAAAAAATGCCAAAGCAACGCCAATCCAGATTTACATTGATAGGGCCAGCGGTTAGCCGCGGTCTTTGCTTATATATTTCGATGGAGATGTTTTGATCGTGGCGGGGAAATCTGCCGGTGGTAAGGCATTATCGGTTTCTGAAATACGACGCGGCTTAGTTTACATTGTTTACAATATTCCGAGTTTGCGCTTTTTACAAAAAATACGAGATTTAAATGAGGGTAGAGTAATCAAATATTCAAAGGTGCAAGGTTTTTTCCCATTTATTTCAAAAGGCGACTATGTCCCGATTGTGCGAGTTGGTGGAAGATTATCACACCCAAATATTCAATTTTTTACCAAGCATCCGATTTTGTCGTTTTTTGGTGTCTTTAAATCCATTAGAGAATACACACATCGAGTTTGTTTACATGCAGGGTTAGAAGCATTATGTGCCTTCGTGCGACAGAAGTTTTGGATTACCAATTGCAGGGGCTTGGCTCGCAGAACAGTCAAAAATCGCTTCTAGCTAAACAATTGATGGGAGATTTGATAGCGGCGTGAGTGTGTCATGATGTGCATCCTTTAAGCCGTGCCGGAGTAGACTTCGCTGGCCCCATCATAATGCACTTTAACCAGCGTGGCCGTCATCCGGTAAATATATACCTTTACGTGTTCGTATGCTTTTCTACGAAGGCCTACCATCTGGAGGTAGTTTCGGACCTTATCACAGCAACATTTATTGTGGCGTTGAAGTGCTTTTTTCGGAGGAGAGGATTGTCCATGGACATATTGGAGCAATTGTTATCGGATGGAGCAACAAACTCAATCGTTGATGAGTGCAGCAGTCGCGGGGTGCATTTTCATTTTGTTGCGCCCCGTTCGCCGCACTTTAGCGAACTCTGGGGGAGCAAAGTTAAGGTGGCAAAAAGGTCATTGCCTAAACAGCGCTAAACTACGAGGAGATGATGACACCGGTGGCTCAAGTGGAGGTCGTTATGAATTGGAGACCACTGTGCCCTCTATCGCCGGATGCGAGTGATTACGAAGCGCTGACTCCAGGTCACTTCTTAGTGGCCCACACTCGTTACTTGTGCCCTCCAACGATAACGATGCCAAACTGTCCATAGCGCATCGGTGTAAGCCTTTACTCGTCGTATAAAATTCCTTTTGGCGTAGATGGTCAAAGGAATATTTGCAGAGACAGAGACGGGTAATATGGTTAACGCCCCACTCCACGATTCAAGAAGGGAAGCTTGTACTATTGGCTGAGGACAAGACTCTGCCTGGTCGGTGACGTCTTAGAAGAGTGACTGAAACTCATACAGGAGCCGATGCAATAGTATGAGTTGTAACGGTCCGTACTCCTACTGGGACGATAAGGCGCAACGTGCACAAGCTATGGCCACTGCCCATATGGCAGGTTTGCTTTGGAAGGAGCTTCCAAGGTGGGAAGCATATTGCCGCCACTTTGTACTCTATGTTATAGAATTATTTTAGAATTTTTGATCCACCCTAAAAGAGCGTGGTGTAATTGCGTCGAAGTAAACCCTCTCTTATTTGAGCCTTTTTCTCTCTCTCTTTGAGGGAGAATTGAGGTGTGTAGCCTTAACTTTAGTTTTAAGTAATTAATAAAGTCACTCTAAGAAGAAAAGTGAAGCAGCGCGGTTCGTTTGTTGGCGCATTACGGAGTCAAATTGGAGCTGACTGCTACAAGGTCTTTAGACGCAACAAATAATAAAAATAATAATAATAATAATAATAATTAATCATAATAAAAATAATAATAATAATAATAATAATAATAATAATAATAATAATAATAATAATAATAATAATAATAATAATAATAACAATAATAATAATAATAATAATAATAATAATAATAATAATAATAATAATTAATAATAATAATAATAATAATAATAATAATAATAATAATAATAATAATAATAATAATAATAATAATAATAATAATAATAATAATAATAATAATAATAATAATAATAATAATAATAATAATAATAATAATGATAATGATAATAATAATAATAATAATAACAATAATAATAATAATAATAATAATAATAATAATAATAATAATAATAATAATAATAATAATAATAATAATAATGATAATGATAATAATAATAATAATAATAACAATAATAATAATAATAATAATAATAATAATAATAATAATAACAATAATAATAATAATAATAATAATAATAATAATAATAATAATAATAATAATAATAATAATAATAAAAGTAATAATAATAATAATAACAATAATAATAATAATAATAATATGTTTCTTTTATTTATTTGGAAGGGGGAGATCCTTACCGCATCTCACAAAGTCGTGTGGTATGTGGGGTTCGCACCCACTTATCTATTTCAGCGTCTGCGTATACAAAACTTACTTCAGCACTTTTGTCTATTGAGAACAGGAAGGAGCTAAAATATCCGTGTCCTTTTAGTATTTGTGTGATGTACCCAAACCTTGATGGCAGGAGTAAGTCCATCTCTCTTGCCATAAGTCAAGAGTTTCCTCGTTGCAGTGGTCGACTGATTGTCTTGTTGCTACCCCTACTTGACGCAGTTCGTAAATTCTATTTCGCTCAGTGGCTGATAAGTCAATCAGCTTCACCCTAGCGATGACAAGTGCTGCTGCTCCAGATACCGTTCGATATGCGCTTATTATCCTTATCGCGTAGGTTCGTTGTACCAACAGCAAAGGCTTCGCCCTGCATTTCGCGTTTAATGTGTCTGCCCAGAGTTCGCATCCGTACAACAGGATATCGTTGTTTATGTCCATCAGTAGTCTCCGTCTAGATTGAAGTGGTCCGCCTATGTTTGTCATGAGCCAGGTGAGTGATTTGATTGTATCTGCAGCCCTGCATCGCTTGATGGATTTGCGCCCCGAACGTCAGCTTTGTATCAAGCCTGACTCTTAGGTATTTTATCAATTTTTGTGTCCTTATGATGGTATCGTTGACCCTCATATCAATTTCCACTGGCATCCGACGTCTAGTGACCAGCAATAGCTCGATCTTTCCAGTAGCCTGCTGAAGGCATGCGTGGTGTTACATGCCGAGATTACTGCGACTATGTCATCTGCATATCCTACTAAGAAGGAGTCATCAGGCATATCAATGTGAAGGATTTCGTCGTAGCTTATATTCCATATTATATTCCAGAGTTCTGGCCCTAGGATTGATACTTGAGTTGCTCCTGACGTCATTTTAACATATTTTTCGCCTGCTTTGGTCTGGTATATCAGCTTTCGACCTTCAAGGTAGCTTTCTATAAGCCTCATCAGGTAATTGGGGATAGGGAATTTTTTTTCCAGAGCTTTTATTATGTTTTCTCATTTGACGCTGTTGAATTCGTTCTTGATGTCCAATATTGCTAGTAGTACGACAGACCGCGAGAGATGATTGCCCTGTTGGGTTGTGAGTGCTACCTCAACGACTTCTTCAATTGCTCCGATTGTAGACCTTCCGGGCTTGAAGCCGTGCTGTCTCGAGGAGAGACCGCCGGCGCTTTCGATCGCTTCAGCTAATCGGGGCTTGATCAGCTTCTCCAGCAACTTAGCAGTTGTATTTTTCCTTTGCCATTGTTAATCAATACCAGTCGCTGCATCTTCCAAGTTTCGGAAAATATTCCACTTCGTATACACCTGTTTTACATATAAGGCAATATGTTGCAATTGCTTTTAAGACTTCCGCTGGAATGTTATCAGGGCCCGGTGCCTTCTTGTTCTTAAGGCTCTTGCCCTTTTCTGCGCGGTTTTCCTGCCTTTGGCATAGCATCATTACAGGCAGTTTTTATGGCTTCCATGGTATTATTTACTACACATTGGTTGCTTCCGTTGTGAGAGAAATTTTTTATTTTATTTTATTTTTTCATATCGACTTAGTAGGTACGCAATGACCACACACTGATCTCACATGGGGCAAGCCCAGGTGGCATCAAAATTCATCCAGTCACATAGACTGGGCTCAGCTGGTTTTAATTGCTAATATCTTTGGTCATCATGCGATACCAAAGCTAATGTCTACGTACTAAATATTTGGCTACAGATAGAAACAACATCAGCCATTAACATAACCAGCATGCAAGATTAAACTAAAGCTAATATTAAATTTAGAATTCAATACCTACAATAACATAGACTATTTAAACAAGGAGGAAAAATTTAGGTTACCAGTATAGAAAATAAGTTATGCATTAATTCAATGATGCCAACAATTTAGTTTTTATAACATAAGAAGAGTTGGGAAGAGCAGCCCACGCAAAGTGGGTATTAAAAGATTTGCATACGACATAGAATGGATCATGTTGCAAATAAGAAGCTCTACAAAAGGGAAGAGTAATAGGAGAATAGTTTCTAGTTGGACGTGCTGGTACACTAAAGTTAATCATTCTAAGTAAGAAAGGCGAGTTAATACTATCATAAATGAGGTTATACATAAAAGTTACACCAATGACCGTTCTACGACTAGACAAGGTATGGAGATTGATTAATTTGAGACGACACCGATAAGATGGTATGCAAGCATTAGGATCCCAGTGCAAGTTTTTGAGAAATTGCTTTTGAACCGACTCAATACGATCGATATACATCTGATATTGAGGATCCCAGACACAAGGCGCATACTCCAGAATAGGTCTTACCAGTGAAGTTTATAGTACTTTGGTAGTATACGGATCATCATATTCCTTAGACCAGCGTTTAATATAGCCAAGGACACCTCTAGCTTTAGAGATCGAAGTGGAAGTGTGGGTGCCGAAATGCCACTTCGAGTCCATCAAAATACCAAAGTCGTTACAATGAGGAACACATTCTAAACTTATTGAGTTAATGTAATAATAATTTGAAATGAGGGCTCCGCGACAAAGGTTATCATTTTGCATTTATTGATGTTGTTGAGATTAAAAAACAATGTCACTCTATATTAAAATCTGAGAGAGAGAGATCATTAATAAAGATGTTGAAAAGCAAAAGCGCCAAATGACTACCTTGAGGAACTTCTGAGGTTACTTTTAAAGACTTAGATATTGAGGACTTAAAAAGTACCCTTTGAGAGAGATGAACAAGGTAAAAGCTTTGAGTTAGATATAAGAAAATCATGCGATACAGTATCGAAAGCCTTACTGAAGTCAGCGTAAATAACATCAGTTTGGCACCTGCCGAGAAGTTGTGGTTGACAATAGAAGTAAACACCAACGGATTACCATTGGACGGTTTTTTACAAAACCATGCTGAGACATACTCAACAATGGGCGAATAGAGACCTGTAGATGATCAGTAATAATTTGCTCAAACAACTTAGGAATTGCACACAGCTTGGCAATACCTCTGTAGTTCGATATATCAGACTTACTACCCTTTTTGAATAAGGGAATTATATAGGATTCTTTCCAACCACTTGGCATAGACGAAGTAATAAGAGATAAATTAAATAAGGTACAAAGGGGAATATATAAGTTGTCAGCACAGCTTTTTAAGATACAACTAGGAATATTATCCGGATCAGGAGAAAAAGAAGGTTTAACCAATTTTAGATATCGTAAAAGAATACTGCCGTCAATAATCGGCAAATTGAAGTGATTAAATTCATCAATTTTATAAGGGTAAGGAGAACTGTTTCCACAGGCTCTATTAGAGTAGATGCCCTGGAAAAATTTAGCAAAAAGGTTCGCAATCCCATCATCAGAGCTACTAGCAACTCCATCAAACTCCATACTAGTTGGAAATAACTCTGATTTGTTTTTGGTTTTGATGGATTTCAAAAAATTCTTGGGATCTCGATTAGTATTTACTTTTACTTTGCGCAAATATCTACTATAGCAAGATTGATTAAAAATGTTGAATTTACTACGAGCCGCGGCATAACTCGCATAATCACTTGCGGAACAAGAGCGTTTAAATTTTTTAAATAACCGATTTCTAATATTTTTTAGACGGACCAAATATATACAAAACCAAGGCGGACGCTTAGAATCGTCGGTAACATGCACTTTAGGCACACATTTATTGATATAACCCAGCATAGTCGTGTTGAAAAACCGCACGGCAGTATCAATATCAGAAGAAGAACTTAATATTGACCAAGCCGTGGAAGCAAGCAATTAGTTGAGACGATTGAAATTAGTATGTTTAAAATTAAAAGCTTGTCTTAGCTTAGCACAAGTTGAATCAGATGCAAACAGAAATTGGTTAAGAGTTAGTGGCACCTCAAGAGTGGGGTGATAGATATCTTCTGGAATTGACAATGGAGAGGATGACAGTGAGGTATTTTCATGGCAGTTAGTAAACACTAGGTCTAGCATACGATGTTTGATGTTGGAAATGTGGTTTATTTGCTGGAGAGAGAGATCCAGCAATAGATCAACGAACTCGCTGCCAACAGAAGGAAACAAGCAAAATATCAGCGTTATTAATGAGCTTTAATACATTCTGGATAGCTTTCGCTTGATCCAAGTAGACTGAGTCGGACGATGAAGGAGGGATATATGAACAAGTAATAAAAAAGTTATAACTAGAGAATGAAATTTATCGTCAAAAAAGAAGAGTTCTGACGAAAAAGATGAAAGAACAGAGATTAAGACTCCACCACCTACGCGGACATAACGATCTTTACGAAACGTAGAGTAAGAGTTATTGAAAATTTCAGAGTTGAGAACATCAGGGCGAAGCCAAGTCTCAACGAAAACGATAATGTCAGAACTGAAAGAAAAACTTCTAAGATAAAAGGAAGAAAGTTTAGAATTTAGCCCCCTAACATTTTGAAAA
>JAWNKX010000882.1:0-14525 GCA_035041755.1 Cacoxenus indagator
TGCCCACATCTTACGAATGGAAGACGTGCCGGTATATAGAGTGTTACCAGGGATTTCCCCACTCTGGTTAGATTCCAACTCATCTTCTGGTCTAAGATGACTGCAAGGTATTTGGCCTGCTCACTGAGTCGAATTCTAACTTCATTAAGCGGTTAAAAATCGTGATTCAAAATGGATTTTATTTTTATTTGATTGTGTTTCCATTCCATAATTCAGAACAGGATGTATTTATATACCATGATTTGACATGAGCACAAAACAAAATGCAATCGATTGCAAGCGTTACGTCTGTTTTTCCTTTTTTTTGTTTTGTAATATAATTATAGAAAATATAATTGGTTTACGAGGCCTGCCGATGGTGATCGATTTACGCTCTCTGCAATTAGAAAAGCCAACTTGTGTGCATACTGGCAAACGGCGGGCACACGACAAGTGCCTGAAAAGTTGTAATACAAGTGGGTCATTTTGTAAGACAGCAGTTGTAATCTATCTGCACTTAGCCCTATGTTATCGTGTATAACATTATAACTCGTCGGCGAAACTGTACCCTGGCGCACACTCTGCGATACCAAAAAGAAGTCGTAACGTTCCGGCAGCGTAATAACATCGTCGACGACAGTGCCCGGCGGTGGATTGGCTTTGTTGAAGAAGTACCTGGTATTCAGTCTTTTTGATACGACAATGAATGCCAGACGACAGCCGCCAGCGACTCCGAATTTCTTGTATATTTCATCCAATGTCTTCTTAAGGAACTTCACCTCTGTATTGACGACATCGTATAGTTGGCCGTCTCCAACGCCATCTCGGAAAAATAATATACGTTCTGGTAGACTATTATGGCATTCGACGTAAGCTTTAAGGGCAAGCCTCATATTTATTGCAAGGTCCTTTGATAATTCTTGACCCTTCAAATGCTCTGTAGCCGAGGAATGGAAACGTCCACTAATTCTCATGTCCATAGTTGCCACAAGTGCACCATATGATTTGTTTTTAAATTTCATTGAATGGCAGACATCAAATCCGACTGTCATCAAACCACTAAGTGGTAGTTCCACCATCCATGGCAAACCCATTAATTTTGTGTTCATCTGTATAACCACCTTTGTGGCTATGGATAACAGACCAGCGGAACGTTCAGCACGTGGCGCAATCGTTTTAAGAGTGACCACTTGCGATGGTATTGGACGATCAACAATGGTGCGCTTCTTAATACAACTGTACCTGAAGGTGAAAGAGGGAAGTCCAATATAAATCAATTGTGACCCGGAAAAATCGTATCAACGGGAGGATTACAATACGTACTTCTCTTCATTTGGTGAATGAATCACCAACATAATAATTTGTGGGTCACGTGAGACGGTATCCTCGATGGCCTGAGCAAATGTTGCATTACGATCGTCAGGTATTTCATGACTAAAATGAAAAATCAAATGACACTAACACCATCAAATCGTCATCACTTAGTCAACTTACTATCTTGGTTCTGCAATACGCATACTCATGTTCTTGGCAGACTTAATAACCAAATTTACAAAATTCTGCACAGCGCGTGTATAAGGTTTCGGTGTTATGACGTACCAACGCCTTATATCATTGTGACTGAACATGGACTTATCGCGAAATTGCGTGGTCCAGTCGGCGCGGTTATCGCACGTATAACGACACTGCCTGCCAAATATAATTTTCTCGGGAGGCAATATACGAGCCGGTATTTCCACAAGATTAGTGTCCAACTGCATGCTCCATGAATTGAGTAATTCAACCGCCTGACTCGACGACTGCAGACGTTGATTGAATATGCGCAAACGCTCAATGCGACGACCCGGAGTGAGACGTGTATGTTCGCTCATAGCCTTCATCAATCTTTGATAAGTATAGGAGTAGCCGAAAAGTCAGTCCATTAGAAGAGGAAAAAATTCAAGAGATTCAAGTTCATCCAATGACACTCACTTAAAGTTCGAACGCATTTCATCGGTCATGCCAGTGGCACGCGATAACTCCGGTATAAGCATAATCAATTGGTCCATACCGCCACGTATGTTCCTCTCCGTTGCCCGGGAAATTAAAAGCGGCTGCTTTTTGTCCTTAATGGGTATATTGTAGCGCTGTGAATTTATAAGGATCAGAAATTAACACATTGAAATTATTTTTCCTTTCCTTTACCTTCCTGTAGTATTCCACATAAGAAATCTCACCCTCCTTCGTGCTGAATGTAGATAATGGATTCAAATTAAAATCCACATCATCTACTCGATAAGTCTTGTTGTTATAATCGGTTAACACAATCATGCCTGAAAAGTCAACCGATTACTTCATGAAACCAATCAAATGAATTATACTTCAGCCAAAACATGCCAACCCTGATATACGATATGATAACCGTCTTGCCAGAATATCTGCCACATCAACTACTTTTACTACATACATCCACTTAAAGGGCTTGAATATGTTGCCTGGTTTTATCTATTCATTTTGCTACATTTTGCTAGTTATACCCCTCTCAATTGGTACTTACCAGTAACCTTTCGCTTAAATTCGTCTGCACTATCCTTAGAGTCCTTCTGGCAATCGCAAAGTATGTCGTACAAACTGTCAATACGCATTACCTTATGCGTTATCTCAGTGCAAAGAAGTATATCATCCTCGTGTTGCCTAATCGAGGTCTGGTATCCTGGCCAGAGTTCCAAGAGGAAATTATCTATAGTAACCTATATATAGGAAAGGAAAGGGGATAGAATAGGTGATTTCCACCACTGTTTGTAGCTATTACCTACCTTGGCGAGGGGATCGAAATAATTACGCGAAACCAATTGGAGCTTCAAACCCTCCATGGCTCGGCGCAGTATTAGATTAAGCACCTGAAATTGTTGGGTATCGGCTGGACCAACACACCTCACGTACTTAATTCGAATATTGATAACTTCATTCGTACAAATCTTTGTCTCTAACTCAAGAATTTGATCCTTTCCGCTCGTCTGTATGAATTGCTTGGCACTAAAGAGTACGGTACCATCGAAAATGTAGCCACCCAACACTTCTCTATGCTCATACAGATAGCCACGACGTGCCCGTACATTATCCACATATGGAGAGAAATCAACGCGGTATTGATAGATGGTCCATTCGGGTTTCTTCAGCAAGCGAAAGTAATTGGTTTGCAAGGTAATTTCTTTCCCAGATTCACCGCTCTTCCTGATTAAGTCAGTTTTTCGCGAATGGACGACATCCGTAATGACGCGGTTACCGCGTATACAACCGCGACCTTCACTGGCTCCAACTCCACTGACGCCTTCAGCAGCAGCGTTGCCATCACCACCTCCTTTATTCTGGACAGATTTTAGTAGTTGTGCAGCAGTTGGCTTAGGCTGATCAAATGGCACACTAGGGTGACTTGCACCACTAGATACATTAAATGACGTTGTTGGTTTACCCTGTAAAAAATAATATTAAAAAAATCATTTGAAAATAGTTAAAGGCGGATTTCCATTAACACACGTTGCGCTAAGAGCTTCGGCTATTAAAATTAAATGTATAGTATACAACTTAATTTAACTGGTGTGAATTTATTAAACGCAAATTCTCGTTCGCTCAATCATGTACCCCAGCACGATGCTGATTTTATTCGAAGTTGAGTTTTGTTGCATGATTGAATGTGAAAAACAATATTAATGTAGGATAAAATCAAGAAAAAAAGTGCAATTTGTAGTTGCTGATGTTTGAGCGAGGTTCAAATCCAATAAGTTGTAAAAAGTCCCGAAAGGTATTTTTAAAGACAAAACTGCGACACAAAAAATAAAAACCCCGACATAAAAAATTGCGAGAAAGAAATTTGACAAAAAGAAAATTGAAACAAAAAAATTTTGTAACCAAAAATAAGAGATTAACATTACAAAATCGGCATCCAAAAAATGGTTAACACTAAACCACGAGAAATGTAAAACATTGTGTCTTAGATATTCGATCAATATTATTTTAAAAAATTGCGAACAAATTTTTATCTGAAAGAAAAAAATTGGATCTTACCAACTGCGATTCGGCACGGCGACGCTCCAACAAATACGCAGCACGTCCTCGACCACGAAATTTACCGGCATTTGGTAGACCGGATTGATTACTCATTTTTGATTATTTTTTTCTCTTCCAAATGGATTTTCGTTTCCTAAAGTGCAATATTTGAAAATCTGATTTTCACAAAAATTCACTAACGTAAACGCTTATTCGAATATTCGAGACAAGCTAAACCTTATAAGTCGACAAATGAAGACCGACTGAGAGAGCTGGAAAATTTATTCAGAACAAAAGCTTTGTTGTCTTGCTCTTTCATAATTTTAGTTCAGTGTTTAAAGCGAAGCGTTTATACTTTTAGGCTGTCGCAGACGTAAAAACGAATAGTGTTGGTAAAACCGACAAAAATTTAAATGGTAATTCGAATAATGATGAAATTGATAATGGTATGATATGCGAAACTATATTCAGTCGTTTAATTACTGATTTAGGTTAGGTTAGAACGGCTGACGACAGAAATCTGCCGTCCCTGTGTCTATCACCTGGATAGACTAGGACATGTGCACATCAGGTAATTGATGGTTTTGTCCTCCTCCCCTTCACCAGATCTCCGGCAGAAATCGTTTGCTGCCACGTTTAGCCTTGCAGCATGCCTTCTCAATAAACATTGGCTTGTCATGACGCCCGCCATCATAGACAGTGCCGATCTATATAGGCACTGTAAAGCCAGCGACGGTTTCTTGTTATATCTCTGTGCCCCAGTACCTTTGACTTAAAAGGCACTGTAGTTGCCAATGCTACACGCCAGACCAGGAAGCCATACATAATAATGTGTCTTACGACCGAAGTGTTATTCACCGTAATATATACTGTGGCGGTGCCCACATCTTACGAATGGAAGACGTGCCGGTATATAGAGTGTTACCAGGGATTTCCCCACTCTGGTTAGATTCCAACTCATCTTCTGGTCTAAGATGACTGCAAGGTATTTGGCCTGCTCACTGAGTCGAATTCTAACTTCATTAAGCGGTTAAAAATCGTGATTCAAAATGGATTTTATTTTTATTTGATTGTGTTTCCATTCCATAATTCAGAACAGGATGTATTTATATACCATGATTTGACATGAGCACAAAACAAAATGCAATCGATTGCAAGCGTTACGTCTGTTTTTCCTTTTTTTTGTTTTGTAATATAATTATAGAAAATATAATTGGTTTACGAGGCCTGCCGATGGTGATCGATTTACGCTCTCTGCAATTAGAAAAGCCAACTTGTGTGCATACTGGCAAACGGCGGGCACACGACAAGTGCCTGAAAAGTTGTAATACAAGTGGGTCATTTTGTAAGACAGCAGTTGTAATCTATCTGCACTTAGCCCTATGTTATCGTGTATAACATTATAACTCGTCGGCGAAACTGTACCCTGGCGCACACTCTGCGATACCAAAAAGAAGTCGTAACGTTCCGGCAGCGTAATAACATCGTCGACGACAGTGCCCGGCGGTGGATTGGCTTTGTTGAAGAAGTACCTGGTATTCAGTCTTTTTGATACGACAATGAATGCCAGACGACAGCCGCCAGCGACTCCGAATTTCTTGTATATTTCATCCAATGTCTTCTTAAGGAACTTCACCTCTGTATTGACGACATCGTATAGTTGGCCGTCTCCAACGCCATCTCGGAAAAATAATATACGTTCTGGTAGACTATTATGGCATTCGACGTAAGCTTTAAGGGCAAGCCTCATATTTATTGCAAGGTCCTTTGATAATTCTTGACCCTTCAAATGCTCTGTAGCCGAGGAATGGAAACGTCCACTAATTCTCATGTCCATAGTTGCCACAAGTGCACCATATGATTTGTTTTTAAATTTCATTGAATGGCAGACATCAAATCCGACTGTCATCAAACCACTAAGTGGTAGTTCCACCATCCATGGCAAACCCATTAATTTTGTGTTCATCTGTATAACCACCTTTGTGGCTATGGATAACAGACCAGCGGAACGTTCAGCACGTGGCGCAATCGTTTTAAGAGTGACCACTTGCGATGGTATTGGACGATCAACAATGGTGCGCTTCTTAATACAACTGTACCTGAAGGTGAAAGAGGGAAGTCCAATATAAATCAATTGTGACCCGGAAAAATCGTATCAACGGGAGGATTACAATACGTACTTCTCTTCATTTGGTGAATGAATCACCAACATAATAATTTGTGGGTCACGTGAGACGGTATCCTCGATGGCCTGAGCAAATGTTGCATTACGATCGTCAGGTATTTCATGACTAAAATGAAAAATCAAATGACACTAACACCATCAAATCGTCATCACTTAGTCAACTTACTATCTTGGTTCTGCAATACGCATACTCATGTTCTTGGCAGACTTAATAACCAAATTTACAAAATTCTGCACAGCGCGTGTATAAGGTTTCGGTGTTATGACGTACCAACGCCTTATATCATTGTGACTGAACATGGACTTATCGCGAAATTGCGTGGTCCAGTCGGCGCGGTTATCGCACGTATAACGACACTGCCTGCCAAATATAATTTTCTCGGGAGGCAATATACGAGCCGGTATTTCCACAAGATTAGTGTCCAACTGCATGCTCCATGAATTGAGTAATTCAACCGCCTGACTCGACGACTGCAGACGTTGATTGAATATGCGCAAACGCTCAATGCGACGACCCGGAGTGAGACGTGTATGTTCGCTCATAGCCTTCATCAATCTTTGATAAGTATAGGAGTAGCCGAAAAGTCAGTCCATTAGAAGAGGAAAAAATTCAAGAGATTCAAGTTCATCCAATGACACTCACTTAAAGTTCGAACGCATTTCATCGGTCATGCCAGTGGCACGCGATAACTCCGGTATAAGCATAATCAATTGGTCCATACCGCCACGTATGTTCCTCTCCGTTGCCCGGGAAATTAAAAGCGGCTGCTTTTTGTCCTTAATGGGTATATTGTAGCGCTGTGAATTTATAAGGATCAGAAATTAACACATTGAAATTATTTTTCCTTTCCTTTACCTTCCTGTAGTATTCCACATAAGAAATCTCACCCTCCTTCGTGCTGAATGTAGATAATGGATTCAAATTAAAATCCACATCATCTACTCGATAAGTCTTGTTGTTATAATCGGTTAACACAATCATGCCTGAAAAGTCAACCGATTACTTCATGAAACCAATCAAATGAATTATACTTCAGCCAAAACATGCCAACCCTGATATACGATATGATAACCGTCTTGCCAGAATATCTGCCACATCAACTACTTTTACTACATACATCCACTTAAAGGGCTTGAATATGTTGCCTGGTTTTATCTATTCATTTTGCTACATTTTGCTAGTTATACCCCTCTCAATTGGTACTTACCAGTAACCTTTCGCTTAAATTCGTCTGCACTATCCTTAGAGTCCTTCTGGCAATCGCAAAGTATGTCGTACAAACTGTCAATACGCATTACCTTATGCGTTATCTCAGTGCAAAGAAGTATATCATCCTCGTGTTGCCTAATCGAGGTCTGGTATCCTGGCCAGAGTTCCAAGAGGAAATTATCTATAGTAACCTATATATAGGAAAGGAAAGGGGATAGAATAGGTGATTTCCACCACTGTTTGTAGCTATTACCTACCTTGGCGAGGGGATCGAAATAATTACGCGAAACCAATTGGAGCTTCAAACCCTCCATGGCTCGGCGCAGTATTAGATTAAGCACCTGAAATTGTTGGGTATCGGCTGGACCAACACACCTCACGTACTTAATTCGAATATTGATAACTTCATTCGTACAAATCTTTGTCTCTAACTCAAGAATTTGATCCTTTCCGCTCGTCTGTATGAATTGCTTGGCACTAAAGAGTACGGTACCATCGAAAATGTAGCCACCCAACACTTCTCTATGCTCATACAGATAGCCACGACGTGCCCGTACATTATCCACATATGGAGAGAAATCAACGCGGTATTGATAGATGGTCCATTCGGGTTTCTTCAGCAAGCGAAAGTAATTGGTTTGCAAGGTAATTTCTTTCCCAGATTCACCGCTCTTCCTGATTAAGTCAGTTTTTCGCGAATGGACGACATCCGTAATGACGCGGTTACCGCGTATACAACCGCGACCTTCACTGGCTCCAACTCCACTGACGCCTTCAGCAGCAGCGTTGCCATCACCACCTCCTTTATTCTGGACAGATTTTAGTAGTTGTGCAGCAGTTGGCTTAGGCTGATCAAATGGCACACTAGGGTGACTTGCACCACTAGATACATTAAATGACGTTGTTGGTTTACCCTGTAAAAAATAATATTAAAAAAATCATTTGAAAATAGTTAAAGGCGGATTTCCATTAACACACGTTGCGCTAAGAGCTTCGGCTATTAAAATTAAATGTATAGTATACAACTTAATTTAACTGGTGTGAATTTATTAAACGCAAATTCTCGTTCGCTCAATCATGTACCCCAGCACGATGCTGATTTTATTCGAAGTTGAGTTTTGTTGCATGATTGAATGTGAAAAACAATATTAATGTAGGATAAAATCAAGAAAAAAAGTGCAATTTGTAGTTGCTGATGTTTGAGCGAGGTTCAAATCCAATAAGTTGTAAAAAGTCCCGAAAGGTATTTTTAAAGACAAAACTGCGACACAAAAAATAAAAACCCCGACATAAAAAATTGCGAGAAAGAAATTTGACAAAAAGAAAATTGAAACAAAAAAATTTTGTAACCAAAAATAAGAGATTAACATTACAAAATCGGCATCCAAAAAATGGTTAACACTAAACCACGAGAAATGTAAAACATTGTGTCTTAGATATTCGATCAATATTATTTTAAAAAATTGCGAACAAATTTTTATCTGAAAGAAAAAAATTGGATCTTACCAACTGCGATTCGGCACGGCGACGCTCCAACAAATACGCAGCACGTCCTCGACCACGAAATTTACCGGCATTTGGTAGACCGGATTGATTACTCATTTTTGATTATTTTTTTCTCTTCCAAATGGATTTTCGTTTCCTAAAGTGCAATATTTGAAAATCTGATTTTCACAAAAATTCACTAACGTAAACGCTTATTCGAATATTCGAGACAAGCTAAACCTTATAAGTCGACAAATGAAGACCGACTGAGAGAGCTGGAAAATTTATTCAGAACAAAAGCTTTGTTGTCTTGCTCTTTCATAATTTTAGTTCAGTGTTTAAAGCGAAGCGTTTATACTTTTAGGCTGTCGCAGACGTAAAAACGAATAGTGTTGGTAAAACCGACAAAAATTTAAATGGTAATTCGAATAATGATGAAATTGATAATGGTATGATATGCGAAACTATATTCAGTCGTTTAATTACTGATTTAGGTTAGGTTAGAACGGCTGACGACAGAAATCTGCCGTCCCTGTGTCTATCACCTGGATAGACTAGGACATGTGCACATCAGGTAATTGATGGTTTTGTCCTCCTCCCCTTCACCAGATCTCCGGCAGAAATCGTTTGCTGCCACGTTTAGCCTTGCAGCATGCCTTCTCAATAAACATTGGCTTGTCATGACGCCCGCCATCATAGACAGTGCCGATCTATATAGGCACTGTAAAGCCAGCGACGGTTTCTTGTTATATCTCTGTGCCCCAGTACCTTTGACTTAAAAGGCACTGTAGTTGCCAATGCTACACGCCAGACCAGGAAGCCATACATAATAATGTGTCTTACGACCGAAGTGTTATTCACCGTAATATATACTGTGGCGGTGCCCACATCTTACGAATGGAAGACGTGCCGGTATATAGAGTGTTACCAGGGATTTCCCCACTCTGGTTAGATTCCAACTCATCTTCTGGTCTAAGATGACTGCAAGGTATTTGGCCTGCTCACTGAGTCGAATTCTAACTTCATTAAGCGGTTAAAAATCGTGATTCAAAATGGATTTTATTTTTATTTGATTGTGTTTCCATTCCATAATTCAGAACAGGATGTATTTATATACCATGATTTGACA
Organism: Cacoxenus indagator; assembly: GCA_035041755.1. NCBI lineage: Eukaryota > Metazoa > Arthropoda > Insecta > Diptera > Drosophilidae > Cacoxenus > Cacoxenus indagator. The sequence continues at coordinate 10,015 of JAWNKX010000882.1, forward strand.
TGAGCACAAAACAAAATGCAATCGATTGCAAGCGTTACGTCTGTTTTTCCTTTTTTTTGTTTTGTAATATAATTATAGAAAATATAATTGGTTTACGAGGCCTGCCGATGGTGATCGATTTACGCTCTCTGCAATTAGAAAAGCCAACTTGTGTGCATACTGGCAAACGGCGGGCACACGACAAGTGCCTGAAAAGTTGTAATACAAGTGGGTCATTTTGTAAGACAGCAGTTGTAATCTATCTGCACTTAGCCCTATGTTATCGTGTATAACATTATAACTCGTCGGCGAAACTGTACCCTGGCGCACACTCTGCGATACCAAAAAGAAGTCGTAACGTTCCGGCAGCGTAATAACATCGTCGACGACAGTGCCCGGCGGTGGATTGGCTTTGTTGAAGAAGTACCTGGTATTCAGTCTTTTTGATACGACAATGAATGCCAGACGACAGCCGCCAGCGACTCCGAATTTCTTGTATATTTCATCCAATGTCTTCTTAAGGAACTTCACCTCTGTATTGACGACATCGTATAGTTGGCCGTCTCCAACGCCATCTCGGAAAAATAATATACGTTCTGGTAGACTATTATGGCATTCGACGTAAGCTTTAAGGGCAAGCCTCATATTTATTGCAAGGTCCTTTGATAATTCTTGACCCTTCAAATGCTCTGTAGCCGAGGAATGGAAACGTCCACTAATTCTCATGTCCATAGTTGCCACAAGTGCACCATATGATTTGTTTTTAAATTTCATTGAATGGCAGACATCAAATCCGACTGTCATCAAACCACTAAGTGGTAGTTCCACCATCCATGGCAAACCCATTAATTTTGTGTTCATCTGTATAACCACCTTTGTGGCTATGGATAACAGACCAGCGGAACGTTCAGCACGTGGCGCAATCGTTTTAAGAGTGACCACTTGCGATGGTATTGGACGATCAACAATGGTGCGCTTCTTAATACAACTGTACCTGAAGGTGAAAGAGGGAAGTCCAATATAAATCAATTGTGACCCGGAAAAATCGTATCAACGGGAGGATTACAATACGTACTTCTCTTCATTTGGTGAATGAATCACCAACATAATAATTTGTGGGTCACGTGAGACGGTATCCTCGATGGCCTGAGCAAATGTTGCATTACGATCGTCAGGTATTTCATGACTAAAATGAAAAATCAAATGACACTAACACCATCAAATCGTCATCACTTAGTCAACTTACTATCTTGGTTCTGCAATACGCATACTCATGTTCTTGGCAGACTTAATAACCAAATTTACAAAATTCTGCACAGCGCGTGTATAAGGTTTCGGTGTTATGACGTACCAACGCCTTATATCATTGTGACTGAACATGGACTTATCGCGAAATTGCGTGGTCCAGTCGGCGCGGTTATCGCACGTATAACGACACTGCCTGCCAAATATAATTTTCTCGGGAGGCAATATACGAGCCGGTATTTCCACAAGATTAGTGTCCAACTGCATGCTCCATGAATTGAGTAATTCAACCGCCTGACTCGACGACTGCAGACGTTGATTGAATATGCGCAAACGCTCAATGCGACGACCCGGAGTGAGACGTGTATGTTCGCTCATAGCCTTCATCAATCTTTGATAAGTATAGGAGTAGCCGAAAAGTCAGTCCATTAGAAGAGGAAAAAATTCAAGAGATTCAAGTTCATCCAATGACACTCACTTAAAGTTCGAACGCATTTCATCGGTCATGCCAGTGGCACGCGATAACTCCGGTATAAGCATAATCAATTGGTCCATACCGCCACGTATGTTCCTCTCCGTTGCCCGGGAAATTAAAAGCGGCTGCTTTTTGTCCTTAATGGGTATATTGTAGCGCTGTGAATTTATAAGGATCAGAAATTAACACATTGAAATTATTTTTCCTTTCCTTTACCTTCCTGTAGTATTCCACATAAGAAATCTCACCCTCCTTCGTGCTGAATGTAGATAATGGATTCAAATTAAAATCCACATCATCTACTCGATAAGTCTTGTTGTTATAATCGGTTAACACAATCATGCCTGAAAAGTCAACCGATTACTTCATGAAACCAATCAAATGAATTATACTTCAGCCAAAACATGCCAACCCTGATATACGATATGATAACCGTCTTGCCAGAATATCTGCCACATCAACTACTTTTACTACATACATCCACTTAAAGGGCTTGAATATGTTGCCTGGTTTTATCTATTCATTTTGCTACATTTTGCTAGTTATACCCCTCTCAATTGGTACTTACCAGTAACCTTTCGCTTAAATTCGTCTGCACTATCCTTAGAGTCCTTCTGGCAATCGCAAAGTATGTCGTACAAACTGTCAATACGCATTACCTTATGCGTTATCTCAGTGCAAAGAAGTATATCATCCTCGTGTTGCCTAATCGAGGTCTGGTATCCTGGCCAGAGTTCCAAGAGGAAATTATCTATAGTAACCTATATATAGGAAAGGAAAGGGGATAGAATAGGTGATTTCCACCACTGTTTGTAGCTATTACCTACCTTGGCGAGGGGATCGAAATAATTACGCGAAACCAATTGGAGCTTCAAACCCTCCATGGCTCGGCGCAGTATTAGATTAAGCACCTGAAATTGTTGGGTATCGGCTGGACCAACACACCTCACGTACTTAATTCGAATATTGATAACTTCATTCGTACAAATCTTTGTCTCTAACTCAAGAATTTGATCCTTTCCGCTCGTCTGTATGAATTGCTTGGCACTAAAGAGTACGGTACCATCGAAAATGTAGCCACCCAACACTTCTCTATGCTCATACAGATAGCCACGACGTGCCCGTACATTATCCACATATGGAGAGAAATCAACGCGGTATTGATAGATGGTCCATTCGGGTTTCTTCAGCAAGCGAAAGTAATTGGTTTGCAAGGTAATTTCTTTCCCAGATTCACCGCTCTTCCTGATTAAGTCAGTTTTTCGCGAATGGACGACATCCGTAATGACGCGGTTACCGCGTATACAACCGCGACCTTCACTGGCTCCAACTCCACTGACGCCTTCAGCAGCAGCGTTGCCATCACCACCTCCTTTATTCTGGACAGATTTTAGTAGTTGTGCAGCAGTTGGCTTAGGCTGATCAAATGGCACACTAGGGTGACTTGCACCACTAGATACATTAAATGACGTTGTTGGTTTACCCTGTAAAAAATAATATTAAAAAAATCATTTGAAAATAGTTAAAGGCGGATTTCCATTAACACACGTTGCGCTAAGAGCTTCGGCTATTAAAATTAAATGTATAGTATACAACTTAATTTAACTGGTGTGAATTTATTAAACGCAAATTCTCGTTCGCTCAATCATGTACCCCAGCACGATGCTGATTTTATTCGAAGTTGAGTTTTGTTGCATGATTGAATGTGAAAAACAATATTAATGTAGGATAAAATCAAGAAAAAAAGTGCAATTTGTAGTTGCTGATGTTTGAGCGAGGTTCAAATCCAATAAGTTGTAAAAAGTCCCGAAAGGTATTTTTAAAGACAAAACTGCGACACAAAAAATAAAAACCCCGACATAAAAAATTGCGAGAAAGAAATTTGACAAAAAGAAAATTGAAACAAAAAAATTTTGTAACCAAAAATAAGAGATTAACATTACAAAATCGGCATCCAAAAAATGGTTAACACTAAACCACGAGAAATGTAAAACATTGTGTCTTAGATATTCGATCAATATTATTTTAAAAAATTGCGAACAAATTTTTATCTGAAAGAAAAAAATTGGATCTTACCAACTGCGATTCGGCACGGCGACGCTCCAACAAATACGCAGCACGTCCTCGACCACGAAATTTACCGGCATTTGGTAGACCGGATTGATTACTCATTTTTGATTATTTTTTTCTCTTCCAAATGGATTTTCGTTTCCTAAAGTGCAATATTTGAAAATCTGATTTTCACAAAAATTCACTAACGTAAACGCTTATTCGAATATTCGAGACAAGCTAAACCTTATAAGTCGACAAATGAAGACCGACTGAGAGAGCTGGAAAATTTATTCAGAACAAAAGCTTTGTTGTCTTGCTCTTTCATAATTTTAGTTCAGTGTTTAAAGCGAAGCGTTTATACTTTTAGGCTGTCGCAGACGTAAAAACGAATAGTGTTGGTAAAACCGACAAAAATTTAAATGGTAATTCGAATAATGATGAAATTGATAATGGTATGATATGCGAAACTATATTCAGTCGTTTAATTACTGATTTAGGTTAGGTTAGAACGGCTGACGACAGAAATCTGCCGTCCCTGTGTCTATCACCTGGATAGACTAGGACATGTGCACATCAGGTAATTGATGGTTTTGTCCTCCTCCCCTTCACCAGATCTCCGGCAGAAATCGTTTGCTGCCACGTTTAGCCTTGCAGCATGCCTTCTCAATAAACATTGGCTTGTCATGACGCCCGCCATCATAGACAGTGCCGATCTATATAGGCACTGTAAAGCCAGCGACGGTTTCTTGTTATATCTCTG
>JAWNKX010000883.1:0-27855 GCA_035041755.1 Cacoxenus indagator
ACGGGTGAAATGGTTTAAATGGGCGGAATGGGTGGAATAGGTAGAATTTTTTTTTTTTTTTTTTGAGATTTTTTTTTTTTTTTTTTTTTTTTTTTTAAGCGGGTGGAACGGGTGGAACGGGTGCGAACGGGAGGAACGGGTGGAACGGGTGGAACGGGTGGAACGGGCGGAACGGGCGGAACGGGCGGAACGAGTGGAACGGTCGGAACGGGTGGAACGGGCGGATCGGTGGGAATGGGTGGGCCGGGGGAGCGGGTGGAACGGTTGGAACGGGTGGAACGGGTGGAACGAGTGGAACGGGTGGAACTGGTGGAACGGGTGGAACGGGCGGACCAGGTGGAACGGGTGCAACGGGTGGAACGGGTGGAAGGCGTGGAACGGGTAGTGACGAAACGAAAGGAACGGCTAAAACGGGTGTAGTGGGTGGAACGGGTAGAGTGGGTGGAACGGAAGGAACGGGTGGAACGGAGGGAACGGGTGGAACGGGGGGACCGGGGGGAGCGGGTGGTACGGGCGGAACGGGAGGAACGGGCGGAACGGGTGGATCGGGTGGAACGTGCGAAACGGGAGGAACGGGTGGAACGGGTGGAACGCTCCGAACGGGTGGAACGGGTGGAACGGGTGGAACGGGTGGAACGGGTCGAATGGGAGGAACGGGTGGAACGGCGGAACGGGCGGAACGGGTGGAACGGGCGGAACGGGTGGAACGGGCGGAACGGGGGGAACGGGTGGACGGTTGGAACGGGTGGAACGGTTGGAACGGGTGGAACGGGTGGAACGAGTGGAACGGGTGGAACGAGTGGAACGGGTGGAACGGGTGGAACGGGTGGAACGAGTGGAACGGGTGGAACGGGTGGAACGGGCGGACCGGGTGGAACGGGTGGAACGGGTAGTGACGAAACGAAAGGAATGGTTAAAACGGGTGGTGTGAGTGGAACGTTGGGAACGGGGGGAACGGGTGGAACAGGAAGGGGTGGAACGGGCGGAACGGGCGGAACGGTCGGAACGGGTGGAACGGTCGGAACGGGTGGAACGGGCGGATCGGTGGGAATGGGTGGGCCGGGGGAGCGGGTGGAACGGTTGGAACGGGTGGAACGGGTGGAACGAGTGGAACGGGTGGAACTGGTGGAACGGGTGGAACGGGCGGACCAGGTGGAACGGGTGCAACGGGTGGAACGGGTGGAAGGCGTGGAACGGGTAGTGACGAAACGAAAGGAACGGCTAAAACGGGTGTAGTGGGTGGAACGGGTAGAGTGGGTGGAACGGAAGGAACGGGTGGAACGGAGGGAACGGGTGGAACGGAGGGACCGGGGGGAGCGGGTGGTACGGGCGGAACGGGTGGAACGGGCGGAACGGGTGGATCGGGTGGAACGTGCGAAACGGGAGGAACGGGTGGAACGGGTGGAACGGGTGGAACGCTCCGAACGGGTGGAACGGGTGGAACGGGTGGAATGGGAGGAACGGGTGGAACGGCGGAACGGGCGGAACGGGTGGAACGGGCGGAACGGGTGGAACGGGTGGAACGGGGGGAACGGGTGGGACGGTTGGAACGGGTGGAACGGTTGGAACGGGTGGAACGGGTGGAACGAGTGGAACGGGTGGAACGAGTGGAACGGGTGGAACGGGTGGAACGGGTGGAACGAGTGGAACGGGTGGAACGGGTGGAACGGGCGGACCGGGTGGAACGGGTGGAACGGGTAGTGACGAAACGAAAGGAATGGTTAAAACGGGTGGTGTGAGTGGAACGTTGGGAACGGGGGGAACGGGTGGAACAGGAAGGGGTGGAACGAGTGAAACAGGTAGTTGGGAAACGGGTGGAACGGGTGGAACGGGTGGAACGGTTGGAACGGGTGGAACGGGCGGAACGGGCGGAACGGGCGGAACGGGTGGAACGGGTGGAACGGGTGGAACGGGTGGAACGGGTGGAACGGGTGGAACAGGAAGGGGTGGAACGAGTGAAACAGGTAGTTGGGAAACGGGTGGAACGGGCGGAACGGGTGGAACGGGTGGAAAGGGTGGAATGGGTGGAACGGGTGGAACGGGCGGAACGGGTGGACCGGTTGGAACGGGTGGAACGGGTGGACCGGTTGGAACGGGTGGACCGGGTGGACCGGTTGGAACGGGTGGAACGGGCGGAACGGGTGGAACGGGTGGAACGGGCGGAACGGGCGGAACGGGCGGAACGGGTGGAACGGGCGGAACGGGCAGAACGGGCAGGAACGGGCGGAACAGGCGGAACGGGCGGAACGGGCAGAACGGGCAGAACGGGCGGAACGGGCGGAACGGGCGGAACGGGCGGAACGGCGAGAACGGGCGGAACAGGCAGAACGGGCGGAACGGGCGGAACGGGCGGAACGGGCGGAACGGGTGGAACGGGCGGAACGGGCGGAACAGGCAGAACGGGCGGAACGGGCGGAACGGGCGGAACGGGCGGAACGGGCGGAACGGGAGGAACAGGTGGAACAGGTGGAACGGGCGGAACGGGTGGAAAGGGTGGAACGGGTGGAACGGGCGGAACGGGTGGAACGGTCGGAACGGGGGGAACGGGCGGAACGGGGGGAATGGTTGGGACGGGGGAGCGGGTGGAACGGTTGGAACGGGTGGAACGGTTGGAACGAGTGGAACGGGTGGAACGGGTGGAACGGGCGGAACGGGTGGAACGGGTGGAACGGGTGGGACGGATAACGGGTGGAACGGTTGGAACGGTTGGAACGGTTGGAACGGCCGGAACGGGTGGAACGGGTGGAACGGGTGGAACGGGTGGAACGGGTAGTGACGAAACGAAAGGAATGGTTAAAACGGGTGGAGTGGGTGGACCGTGGGGAACGGTGGGACCGGGTGGAACCCGGAGAACGGGGGGAACGGGGGGAACGGGTGGAACGGGTGAAACGGGTGAAACAGGTAGTGATGAAACGGGTAGTGGTGAAACGGGTGGAACGGGTGAAACGAGTGGAACGGGTGGAACGCGTTGTAGGCGTGGAACGGGTAGGGTCGAAACGAAAGGAATGGTTAAAACGGGTGGAGTGGGTGGACCGTGTGGAACGCGGACCGGGGGGAATGGGGGGAACGGGTGGAACGGGCGGAACGAGTGGAACGAGTGGAACGGGCGGAACGGGAGGAACAGGAAGGGGTGGCACAGGAAGGGGTGAAACGCGTGAAACAGGTAGTTGTGGAGGAACGGGTGGAACAGGAAGGGGTGGAACGAGTGAAACAGGTAGTTGGGAAACGGGTGGAACGGGCGGAACGGGTGGAACGGGTGGAACGGGAGGAACAGGTGGAACGGGCGGAACGGGTGGAAAGGGTGGAATGGGTGGAACGGGTGGAACGGGCGGAACGGGTGGAACGGGTGGGACGGATAACGGGTGGAACGGTTGGAACGGGCGGAACGGGTGGAACGGGTGGAACGGGTAGAACGGGTGGATCGGGTGGATCGGGTGGATCGGGTGGATCGGGTGGATCGGGTGGAACGGGTGGATCGGGGGGAACGGGGGACCGGGTGGAACGGTGGAACGGGTGGAACGGGTGGATTGGGTGGATCGGGTGGATCGGGTGGAGCAGGTAGTGGTGAAACGGGTGGATCGGGTGGATCGGGTGGAACGGGTGGAACGGGCGGAACGGGTGGAACGGGTGGAACGGGTGGATCGGGTGGATCGGGTGGATCGGGTGGATCGGGTGGATCGGGTGGAACGGGTGGATCGGGGGGAACGGGGGACCGGGTGGAACGGTGGAACGGGTGGAACGGGTGGATTGGGTGGATCGGGTGGATCGGGTGGATCGGGTGGATCGGGTGGATCGGGTGGAACGGGTGGAACGGGTGGAACGGGTGGAACGGGTGGAACGGGTGGATCGGGTGGATCGGGTGGAGCAGGTAGTGGTGAAACGGGTGGATCGGGTGGAACGGGTGGAACGGGTGGAACGGGTGGAACGGGCGGAACGGGAGGAACGGGAGGAACGGGTGGAACGGGTGGATCGGGGGGAACGGGGGACCGGGTGGATCGGGTGGATCGGGTGGATCGGGTGGAACGGGTGGAACGGGTGGAACGGGTGGATCGGGTGGATCGGGTGGAACGGGTGGAACGAGTGGAAAGGGTGGTACGGGGGGAACGGGTGGAACGGTTGGAACGGGTGGAACGGGTGGAACGGAGGAACGGGTGGAACAGGTGGATCGGGTGGAACGGGTGGAACGGGTGGAACGGGTGGAACGGGTGGAACGGGTGGAACGGGTGGATCGGGTGGAACGGGTGGAACGGGTGGATCGGGGGGAACGGGTGGAACGGGTGGATCGGGGGGAGCGGGTGGAACGGGTGGAACGGGTGGATCGGGTGGATCGGGTGAATGGGGAGGATCGGGTGGATCTGGAGGATCGGGTGGAACGGGTGGAACAGGTAGGGGTGAAAGGGGTGGATCGGGTGGATTGGGTGGATCGGGTGGATCGGGTGGAACGGGTGGAACGGGTGGAACGGAGGAACGGGTGGAACGGAGGAACGGGTGGATCGGGTGGATCGGGTGGAACAGGTAGTGGTGAAAGGGGTGGATCGGGTGGATCGGGTGGAACGGGTGGAACGGGCGGAACGGGCGGAAAGGGTGGAACGGGTGGAACAGGTAGTGGTGAAACGGGTGGATCGGGTGGATCGGGTGGATCGGGTGGAACGGGTGGAACGGGTGGAACGGGCGGAACGGGTGGAACGGGTGGAACGGGTGGATCGGGCGGATCGGGGGGAACGGGTGGATCGGTGGGCGGACCGGGTGGATCGGGTGGAACGGGCGGAACGGGGGGAACGGGTGGAACGGGCGGAAAGGTTGGAACGGGTGGAACGGGTGGAACGGTTGTAACGGGTGGAACGGGTGGAACGGCTGGAACGGGTGGAACGGAGGAACGGGTGGAACGGTGGAACGGGTGGAACGGGTGGATTGGGTGGATCGGGTGGAACGGGTGGAACGGGTGGAACGGGCGGAACGGGCGGAAAGGTTGGAACGGGTGGAACGGGTGGAACGGGTGGAACGGAGGAACGGGTGGAACGGAGGAACGGGTGGATTGGGTGGATCGGGTGGAACAGGTAGTGCTGAAAGAGGTGGATCGGGTGGAACGGGTGGAACGGGTGGAACGGGTGGAACGGGCGGAACGGGCGGAAGGGGTGGAACGGGTGGAACACGTAGTGGTGAAACGGGTGGATCGGGTGGATCGGGTGGATCGGGTGGAACGGGTGGAACGGGTGGATCGGGTGGATCGGGTGGAACAGGTAGCGGTGAAACGGGTGGATCGGGTGGATCGGGTGGAACGGGTGGAACGGGTGGAACGGTTGGAACGAGTGGAACGGGTGGAACGGGTGGAACGGAGGAACGGGTGGAACAGGTGGATCGGGTGGTTCGGGTGGATCGGGTGGAACGGGTGGATCGGTTGGAACGGGTGGAACAGGTAGTGGTGAAACGGGTGAAACAGGTATTGGTGAAAGGGGTCGAACGGGTGGAACGGGTGGATCGGGTGGAACGGGTGGAACGGGTGGAACGGGCGAAACGGGTGGAACGGGTGGAACAGGTGGAACGGGTGGAACCGGCGGAACGGGTGGAACGGGCGGAACGGGCGGAACAGGTGGAACAGGTGGAACAAGGGGAACGGGCGGAACGGGGGGAACGGGTGGAACGGGTGGATCGGTTGGAACGGGGGAACGGGTGGAACGGGTGGAACGGAGGAACGAGTGGAACAGGTGGATCGGGTGGATCGGGTGGAACGGGTGGAACAGGTAGTGGTGAAACGGGTGAAACAGGTAGCGGTGAAAGGGGTCGAACGGGTGGAACGGGTGGATCGGGTGGAACGGGTGGAACGGGCGGAACGGGCGGAACGGGCGGAACGGGTGGATCGGGTGGAACGGGTGGATCGGGTGGATCGGTTGGAACGGGTGGAACGGGTGGATCGGGTGGATCGGGTGGAACGGGTGGAACGGGTGGAACGGGTGGAACGGGCGGAAAGGTTGGAACGGGTGGAACGGGTGGAACGGGTGGAACGGGTGGAACGGGTGGAACGGAGGAACGGGTGGAACGGAGGAACGGGTGGATTGGGTGGATCGGGTGGAACAGGTAGTGCTGAAAGAGGTGGATCGGGTGGAACGGGTGGAACGGGTGGAACGGGCGGAACGGGCGGAAGGGGTGGAACGGGTGGAACAGGTAGTGGTGAAACGGGTGGATCGGGTGGATCGGGTGGATCGGGTGGATCGGGTGGATCGGGTGGAACGGGTGGAACGGGTGGATCGGGTGGAACAGGTAGCGGTGAAACGGGTGGATCGGGTGGATCGGGTGGAACGGGTGGAACGGGTGGAACGGTTGGAACGAGTGGAACGGGTGGAACGGGTGGAACGGAGGAACGGGTGGAACAGGTGGATCGGGTGGTTCGGGTGGATCGGGTGGAACGGGTGGATCGGTTGGAACGGGTGGAACAGGTAGTGGTGAAACGGGTGAAACAGGTATTGGTGAAAGGGGTCGAACGGGTGGAACGGGTGGATCGGGTGGAACGGGTGGAACGGGTGGAACGGGCGAAACGGGTGGAACGGGTGGAACAGGTGGAACGGGTGGAACCGGCGGAACGGGTGGAACGGGCGGAACGGGCGGAACAGGTGGAACAGGTGGAACAAGGGGAACGGGCGGAACGGGGGGAACGGGTGGAACGGGTGGATCGGTTGGAACGGGGGAACGGGTGGAACGGGTGGAACGGAGGAACGAGTGGAACAGGTGGATCGAGTGGATCGGGTGGAACGGGTGGAACAGGTAGTGGTGAAACGGGTGGATCGGGTGGAACGGAGGAACGGGTGGAACGGAGGAACGGGTGGAACGGAGGAAGGGGTGGATTGGGTGGATCGGGTGGAACAGGTAGTGCTGAAAGGGGCGGATCGGGTGGAACGGGTGGAACGGGTGGAACGGGTGGAACGGGTGGAACGGGTGGAACGGGTGGAACGGGTGGAACGGGTGGAACGGGTGGAACGGGCGGAACGGGCGGAAGGGGTGGAACGGGTGGAACAGGTAGTGGTGAAACGGGTGGAACGGGTGAAACGGGTGGAAAGGGTGGAACGGAGGAACGGGTGGAACGGGTGGATCGGTTGGATCGGGTGGAACAGGTAGTGGTGAAAGGGGTGGATCGGGTGGAACGAGTGGATCGGGGGGAACGGGTGGATCGGGTGGATCGGGTGGAACGGGTGGAACGGGTGGATCGGGTGGATCGGGTGGAACGGGTGGAACGGGTGAAACAGGTAGTGGAGAAACGTGTGGATCGGGTGGATCCGGTGAAACGGGTAGGAACGGGTGGAACTGGTGGACCGGGTGGAACGGGTGGAACGGATGGAACGGGTGGATCGTTTGGATCGGGCGGATCGGGTGGAACGGGTGGAAAGGGAGGAAAGGGTGGAACGGGTGGAACGGGTGGAACGGGTGGAACGGGTGGAACGGGTGGAACGGGTGGAACGGGTGGAACGGGTGGAACGGGTAGGGAACGGGTGGAACGGGTGGAACGGGTGCAACGGGTGGAACGGGTGGAACGGGTAAGGGTGAAACAGGTAAGGGTGAAACGGGTGAAACAGGTAGGGGTGAAAGGGGCGGATCGGGTGGAACGGGTGGATCGGGTGGAACGGGTGGAACGGGTGGATCGGGTGGAACGGGTGGAACGGGTCGATCGGGTGAATGGGGTGGATCGGGTGGAACGGCTGGATCGGGTGGATCGGGTGGAACGGGTGGAACAGGTAGTGGTGAAAGGGGTGGATCGGGTGGATTGGGTGGATCGGGCGGATCGGGTGGAACGGGTGGAACGGGTGGAACGGGTGGAATGGGTGGAACGGAGGAACGGGTGGAACGGAGGAACGGGTGGATCGGGTGGACCGGGTGGAACAGGTAGTGGTGAAAGGGGTGGATCGGGTGGATCGGGTGGATCGGGTGGAACGGGTGGATCGGGTGGATCGGGTGGAACGGGTGGAACGGGAGGATCGGGTGGAACGGGTGGAACGGGCGGAACGGGTGGAACGGGTGGAACGGGTGGAACGGGTGGAACGGAGGAACGGGTGGAACGGAGGAACGGGTGGATTGGGTGGATCGGGTGGAACAGGTAGTGCTGAAAGGGGTGGATCGGGTGGAACGGGTGGAACGGGTGGAACGGGCGGAACGGGTGGAACGGGTGGAACAGGTGGAACAGGTAGTGGTGAAACGGGCGGATCGGGTGGAACAGGTAGTGGTGAAACGGGCGGATCGGGTGGAACGGGTGGAACGGGTGGAACGGGTGGAACGGGCGGAACGGGTGGAACGGGCGGAACGGGTGGATCGGGTGGATCGGGTGGATCGAGGGGAACGGGTGGATCGGGTGGAACGGGTGGATCGGGTGGATCGGGTGGAACGGGTGGAACGGGTGGATCGGGTGGAACTAGTGGAAAGGGTGGAACGGGGGGAACGGGTGGAACGGGTGGAACGAGTGGAACGGGTGGAACGGAGGAACGGGTGGATCGGGTGGATCGGGTGGAATGGGTGGATCGGTTGGAACGGGTGGAACAGGTAGTGGTGAAACGGGTGAAACGGGTGGAACGGGTGGAACAGGTGGAACGGGCGGAACGGGTGGAACGGGTGGAACGGGCGGATCGGGTGGATCGGGTGGAACGGGTGGAACACGTAGAGGTGAAACGGGTGAAACAAGTAGTGGTGAAAGGGGTCGAACGGGTGGAACGGGTGGATCGGGTGGAACGGGTGGAACGAGTGGAACGGGTGGAACGAGTGGAACGGGTGGAGCGGGTGGAGCGGGTGGAACGGGTGGAACGGGCGGAACGGGTGGAACGGGTGGAAAGGTTGGAACGGGTGGAACGGGTGGAACGGAGGAACGGGTGGAACGGAGGAACGGGTGGAACGGAGGAACGGGTGGATTGGGTGGATCGGGTGGAACAGGTAGTGCTGAAAGAGGGGGACCGGGTGGAACGGGTGGAACGGGTGGAACGGGCGGAACGGCCGGAAGGGGTGGAACGGGTGGAACAGGTAGTGGTGAAACGGGTGGATCGGGTGGATCGGGTGGATCGGGTGGAACGGGTGGAACGGGTGGAACGGGTGGAACGGGTGGAACGGGTGGAACGGAGGAACGGGTGGAACGGGTGGATCGGGTGGATCGGGTGGAACGGGTGGATCGGTTGGAACGGGTGGAACAGGTAGTGGTGAAACGGGTGAAACGGGTGGAACGGGTGGAACAGGTGGAACGGGCGGAACGGGTGGAACGGGTGGAACGGGCGGATCGGGTGGATCGGGTGGAACGGGTGGAACAGGTAGTGGTGAAACGGGTGAAACAAGTAGTGGTGAAAGGGGTCGAACGGGTGGAACGGGTGGATCGGGTGGAACGGGTGGAACGAGTGGAACGGGTGGAACGGGTGGAACGGGTGGAGCGGGTGGAGCGGGTGGAACGGGTGGATCGGGCGGATCGGGTGGAACGGGTGGAACGGGTGGATCGGGTGGAACTAGTGGAAAGGGTGGAACGGGGGGAACGGGTGGAACGGGTGGAACGGGTGGAACGAGTGGAACGAGTGGAACGGGTGGAACGGGTGGAACGGGTGGAACGGGTGGAACGGGTGGAACGGGTGGAACGGGTGGAACGGGTGGAACGGAGGAACGGGTGGAACGGAGGAACGGGTGGAACGGGTGGATCGGGTGGATCGGGTGGAACGGGTGGAACGGGTGGATCGGTTGGAACGGGTGGAACAGGTATAGGTGAAACGGGTGAAACGGGTGGAACGGGTGGAACAGGTGGAACGGGCGGAACGGGTGGAACGGGTGGAACGGGCGGATCGGGTGGATCGGGTGGAACGGGTGGAACAGGTAGTGGTGAAACGGGTGAAACAAGTAGTGGTGAAAGGGGTGGAACGAGTGGAACGGGTGGAACGAGTGGAACGGGTGGAGCGGGTGGAGCGGGTGGAACGGGTGGAACGGGCGGAACGGGTGGAACGGGTGGAAAGGTTGGAACGGGTGGAACGGGTGGAACGGCTGGAACGGGTGGAACGGAGGAACGGGTGGAACGGAGGAACGGGTGGAACGGAGGAACGGGTGGATTGGGTGGATCGGGTGGAACAGGTAGTGCTGAAAGAGGTGGACCGGGTGGAACGGGTGGAACGGGTGGAACGGGCGGAACGGCCGGAAGGGGTGGAACGGGTGGAACAGGTAGTGGTGAAACGGGTGGATCGGGTGGATCGGGTGGATCGGGTGGATCGGGTGGATCGGGTGGAACGGGTGGAACGGGTGGAACGGGTGGAACGGGTGGAACGGGTGGAACGGGTGGAACGGAGGAACGGGTGGAACGGGTGGATCGGGTGGATCGGGTGGAACGGGTGGATCGGTTGGAACGGGTGGAACAGGTAGTGGTGAAACGGGTGAAACGGGTGGAACGGGTGGAAAGGTTGGAACGGGTGGAACGGGTGGAACGGCTGGAACGGGTGGAACGGAGGAACGGGTGGAACGGAGGAACGGGTGGAACGGAGGAACGGGTGGATTGGGTGGATCGGGTGGAACAGGTAGTGCTGAAAGAGGTGGACCGGGTGGAACGGGTGGAACGGGTGGAACGGGTGGAACGGGTGGAACGGGCGGAACGGCCGGAAGGGGTGGAACGGGTGGAACAGGTAGTGGTGAAACGGGTGGATCGGGTGGATCGGGTGGATCGGGTGGATCGGGTGGATCGGGTGGATCGGGTGGAACGGGTGGAACGGGTGGAACGGGTGGAACGGGTGGATCGGGTGGAACGGGTGGAACGAGTGGAACGGGTGGAACGGGTGGAACGGGTGGAGCGGGTGGAGCGGGTGGAACGGGTGGAACGGGCGGAACGGGTGGAACGGGTGGAACGGGTGGAACGGGCGGAACGGGTGGAACGGCTGGAACGGGTGGAACGGAGGAACGGGTGGAACGGAGGAACGGGTGGAACGGAGGAACGGGTGGATTGGGTGGATCGGGTGGAACAGGTAGTGCTGAAAGAGGTGGACCGGGTGGAACGGGTGGAACGGGTGGAACGGGTGGAACGGGTGGAACGGGTGGAACGGGTGGAACGGGCGGAACGCACGGAAGGGGTGGAACGGGTGGAACAGGTAGTGGTGAAACGGGTGAAACGGGTGGAACGGGTGGAACAGGTGGAACGGGCGGAACGGGTGGATCGGGTGGAACGGGTGGAACGGGTGGAACGGGCGAACCGGGTGGAACGGGTGGAACGGGTGGATCGGGTGGATCGGGTGGAATGGGTGGATCGGTTGGAACGGGTGGAACAGGTAGTGGTGAAACGGGTGAAACGGGTGGAACGGGTGGAACAGGTGGAACGGGCGGAACGGGTGGAACGGGTGGAACGGAGGAACGGGTGGATCGGGTGGATCGGGTGGAATGGGTGGATCGGTTGGAACGGGTGGAACAGGTAGTGGTGAAACGGGTGAAACGGGTGGAACGGGTGGAACAGGTGGAACGGGCGGAACGGGTGGATCGGGTGGAACGGGTGGAACGGGTGGAACGGGCGAACCGGGTGGAACGGGTGGAACGGGGGGAACGGGCGGAACGGGAGGAACAGGCGGAACGGGAGGAACGGGCGGAACGGGTGGAACGGCTGGAACGGCTGGAACGGGTGGAACGGGTCGAACGGGTGGAACGGGTGGAACGTGTGGAACGGGCGGAACGTGTGGAACGGGCGGAACAGGTGGAACGGGCGGAACGGGAGGAACGGGTTGAACGGGTTGAACGGGTTGAACGGGCGGAACGGGTGGAACGGGCGGAACGGGCGGAACGGGCGGAACGGGCGGAACGGGCGGAACGGGCGAAACGGGTGGAACGGGTGGAACGGTCCGAACGGGAGGAACGGGTGGAACGGGTGGAACGGGTGGAACGGGCGGAACGGGCGGAACGGGCGGAACGAGTGGAACGGTCGGAACGGGTGGAACGGGCGGATCGGTGGGAATGGGTGGGCCGGGGGAGCGGGTGGAACGGTTGGAACGGGTGGAACGGGTGGAACGAGTGGAACGGGTGGAACTGGTGGAACGGGTGGAACGGGCGGACCAGGTGGAACGGGTGCAACGGGTGGAACGGGTGGAAGGCGTGGAACGGGTAGTGACGAAACGAAAGGAACGGCTAAAACGTGGAACGGGTGGAACGGGCGGAACGGGCGGAAGGGGTGGAACGGGTGGAACACGTAGTGGTGAAACGGGTGGATCGGGTGGATCGGGTGGATCGGGTGGAACGGGTGGAACGGGTGGATCGGGTGGATCGGGTGGAACAGGTAGCGGTGAAACGGGTGGATCGGGTGGATCGGGTGGAACGGGTGGAACGGGTGGAACGGTTGTAACGGGTGGAACGGGGGGAACGGGCGGAACGGGAGGAACAGGCGGAACGGGAGGAACGGGCGGAACGGGTGGAACGGCTGGAACGGCTGGAACGGCTGGAACGGCTGGAACGGGTGGAACGGGCGGAGCGGGTGGAACCGCCGGAACGGGAGAAACGGGTGGAACGTGTGGAACCCTCGGAAGGGCCGGAACGGGTGGAACGGGTGGAAAGGGTAGAACGGGTGGATCGGGCGGAACGGGCGGAACGGGAGGAACGGGCGGAACGGGTGGAACGGGTGGAACGGGTGGAACGAGTGGAACGAGTGGAGCGGGCGGAACGGGTGGAACGGGTGGAACGGGTCGAACGGGTGGAACGGGTGGAACGTGTGGAACGGGCGGAACGTGTGGAACGGGCGGAACAGGTGGAACGGGCGGAACGGGAGGAACGGGTTGAACGGGTTGAACGGGTTGAACGGGCGGAACGGGTGGAACGGGCGGAACGGGCGGAACGGGCGGAACGGGCGGAACGGGCGGAACGGGCGGAACGGGCGAAACGGGTGGAACGGGTGGAACGGTCCGAACGGGAGGAACGGGTGGAACGGGTGGAACGGGTGGAACGGGCGGAACGGGCGGAACGGGCGGAACGAGTGGAACGGTCGGAACGGGTGGAACGGGCGGATCGGTGGGAATGGGTGGGCCGGGGGAGCGGGTGGAACGGTTGGAACGGGTGGAACGGGTGGAACGAGTGGAACGGGTGGAACTGGTGGAACGGGTGGAACGGGCGGACCAGGTGGAACGGGTGCAACGGGTGGAACGGGTGGAAGGCGTGGAACGGGTAGTGACGAAACGAAAGGAACGGCTAAAACGGGTGTAGTGGGTGGAACGGGTAGAGTGGGTGGAACGGAAGGAACGGGTGGAACGGAGGGAACGGGTGGAACGGGGGGACCGGGGGGAGCGGGTGGTACGGGCGGAACGGGAGGAACGGGCGGAACGGGTGGATCGGGTGGAACGTGCGAAACGGGAGGAACGGGTGGAACGGGTGGAACGCTCCGAACGGGTGGAACGGGTGGAACGGGTGGAACGGGTGGAACGGGTGGAATGGGAGGAACGGGTGGAACGGCGGAACGGGCGGAACGGGTGGAACGGGCGGAACGGGTGGAACGGGCGGAACGGGGGGAACGGGTGGACGGTTGGAACGGGTGGAACGGTTGGAACGGGTGGAACGGGTGGAACGAGTGGAACGGGTGGAACGAGTGGAACGGGTGGAACGGGTGGAACGGGTGGAACGGGCGGAACGGGCGGAAAGGGTGGAACGGGTGGAACAGGTAGTGGTGAAACGGGTGGATCGGGTGGATCGGGTGGATCGGGTGGAACGGGTGGAACGGGTGGAACGGGCGGAACGGTGGGCGGACCGGGTGGATCGGGTGGAACGGGTGGAACGGGGGGAACGGGTGGAACGGGCGGAAAGGTTGGAACGGGTGGAACGGGTGGAACGGTTGTAACGGGTGGAACGGGTGGAACGGCTGGAACGGGTGGAACGGAGGAACGGGTGGAACGGTGGAACGGGTGGAACGGGTGGATTGGGTGGATCGGGTGGAACGGGTGGAACGGGTGGAACGGGCGGAACGGGCGGAAAGGTTGGAACGGGTGGAACGGGTGGAACGGGTGGAACGGAGGAACGGGTGGAACGGAGGAACGGGTGGATTGGGTGGATCGGGTGGAACAGGTAGTGCTGAAAGAGGTGGATCGGGTGGAACGGGTGGAACGGGTGGAACGGGTGGAACGGGCGGAACGGGCGGAAGGGGTGGAACGGGTGGAACACGTAGTGGTGAAACGGGTGGATCGGGTGGATCGGGTGGATCGGGTGGAACGGGTGGAACGGGTGGATCGGGTGGATCGGGTGGAACAGGTAGCGGTGAAACGGGTGGATCGGGTGGATCGGGTGGAACGGGTGGAACGGGTGGAACGGTTGGAACGAGTGGAACGGGTGGAACGGGTGGAACGGAGGAACGGGTGGAACAGGTGGATCGGGTGGTTCGGGTGGATCGGGTGGAACGGGTGGATCGGTTGGAACGGGTGGAACAGGTAGTGGTGAAACGGGTGAAACAGGTATTGGTGAAAGGGGTCGAACGGGTGGAACGGGTGGATCGGGTGGAACGGGTGGAACGGGTGGAACGGGCGAAACGGGTGGAACGGGTGGAACAGGTGGAACGGGTGGAACCGGCGGAACGGGTGGAACGGGCGGAACGGGCGGAACAGGTGGAACAGGTGGAACAAGGGGAACGGGCGGAACGGGGGGAACGGGTGGAACGGGTGGATCGGTTGGAACGGGGGAACGGGTGGAACGGGTGGAACGGAGGAACGAGTGGAACAGGTGGATCGGGTGGATCGGGTGGAACGGGTGGAACAGGTAGTGGTGAAACGGGTGAAACAGGTAGCGGTGAAAGGGGTCGAACGGGTGGAACGGGTGGATCGGGTGGAACGGGTGGAACGGGCGGAACGGGCGGAACGGGCGGAACGGGTGGATCGGGTGGAACGGGTGGATCGGGTGGATCGGTTGGAACGGGTGGAACGGGTGGATCGGGTGGATCGGGTGGAACGGGTGGAACGGGTGGAACGGGTGGAACGGGCGGAAAGGTTGGAACGGGTGGAACGGGTGGAACGGGTGGAACGGGTGGAACGGAGGAACGGGTGGAACGGAGGAACGGGTGGATTGGGTGGATCGGGTGGAACAGGTAGTGCTGAAAGAGGTGGATCGGGTGGAACGGGTGGAACGGGTGGAACGGGCGGAACGGGCGGAAGGGGTGGAACGGGTGGAACAGGTAGTGGTGAAACGGGTGGATCGGGTGGATCGGGTGGATCGGGTGGAACGGGTGGAACGGGTGGATCGGGTGGAACAGGTAGCGGTGAAACGGGTGGATCGGGTGGATCGGGTGGAACGGGTGGAACGGGTGGAACGGTTGGAACGAGTGGAACGGGTGGAACGGGTGGAACGGAGGAACGGGTGGAACAGGTGGATCGGGTGGTTCGGGTGGATCGGGTGGAACGGGTGGATCGGTTGGAACGGGTGGAACAGGTAGTGGTGAAACGGGTGAAACAGGTATTGGTGAAAGGGGTCGAACGGGTGGAACGGGTGGATCGGGTGGAACGGGTGGAACGGGTGGAACGGGCGAAACGGGTGGAACGGGTGGAACAGGTGGAACGGGTGGAACCGGCGGAACGGGTGGAACGGGCGGAACGGGCGGAACAGGTGGAACAGGTGGAACAAGGGGAACGGGCGGAACGGGGGGAACGGGTGGAACGGGTGGATCGGTTGGAACGGGGGAACGGGTGGAACGGGTGGAACGGAGGAACGAGTGGAACAGGTGGATCGAGTGGATCGGGTGGAACGGGTGGAACAGGTAGTGGTGAAACGGGTGGATCGGGTGGAACGGAGGAACGGGTGGAACGGAGGAACGGGTGGAACGGAGGAAGGGGTGGATTGGGTGTTTCGGGTGGAACAGGTAGTGCTGAAAGGGGCGGATCGGGTGGAACGGGTGGAACGGGTGGAACGGGTGGAACGGGTGGAACGGGTGGAACGGGTGGAACGGGTGGAACGGGCGGAACGGGCGGAAGGGGTGGAACGGGTGGAACAGGTAGTGGTGAAACGGGTGGAACGGGTGAAACTGGTGGAAAGGGTGGAACGGAGGAACGGGTGGAACGGGTGGATCGGTTGGATCGGGTGGAACAGGTAGTGGTGAAAGGGGTGGATCGGGTGGAACGAGTGGATCGGGGGGAACGGGTGGATCGGGTGGATCGGGTGGAACGGGTGGAACGGGTGGATCGGGTGGATCGGGTGGAACGGGTGGAACGGGTGAAACAGGTAGTGGAGAAACGTGTGGATCGGGTGGATCCGGTGAAACGGGTAGGAACGGGTGGAACTGGTGGACCGGGTGGAACGGGTGGAACGGATGGAACGGGTGGATCGTTTGGATCGGGCGGATCGGGTGGAACGGGTGGAAAGGGAGGAAAGGGTGGAACGGGTGGAACGGGTGGAACGGGTGGAACGGGTGGAACGGGTGGAACGGGTGGAACGGGTGGAACGGGTAGGGAACGGGTGGAACGGGTGGAACGGGTGCAACGGGTGGAACGGGTGGAACGGGTAAGGGTGAAACAGGTAAGGGTGAAACGGGTGAAACAGGTAGGGGTGAAAGGGGCGGATCGGGTGGAACGGGTGGATCGGGTGGAACGGGTGGAACGGGTGGATCGGGTGGAACGGGTGGAACGGGTCGATCGGGTGAATGGGGTGGATCGGGTGGAACGGCTGGATCGGGTGGATCGGGTGGAACGGGTGGAACAGGTAGTGGTGAAAGGGGTGGATCGGGTGGATTGGGTGGATCGGGCGGATCGGGTGGAACGGGTGGAACGGGTGGAACGGGTGGAATGGGTGGAACGGAGGAACGGGTGGAACGGAGGAACGGGTGGATCGGGTGGACCGGGTGGAACAGGTAGTGGTGAAAGGGGTGGATCGGGTGGATCGGGTGGATCGGGTGGAACGGGTGGATCGGGTGGATCGGGTGGAACGGGTGGAACGGGAGGATCGGGTGGAACGGGTGGAACGGGCGGAACGGGTGGAACGGGTGGAACGGGTGGAACGGGTGGAACGGAGGAACGGGTGGAACGGAGGAACGGGTGGATTGGGTGGATCGGGTGGAACAGGTAGTGCTGAAAGGGGTGGATCGGGTGGAACGGGTGGAACGGGTGGAACGGGCGGAACGGGTGGAACGGGTGGAACAGGTGGAACAGGTAGTGGTGAAACGGGTGGATCGGGTGGAACAGGTAGTGGTGAAACGGGCGGATCGGGTGGAACGGGTGGAACGGGTGGAACGGGTGGAACGGGCGGAACGGGTGGAACGGGCGGAACGGGTGGATCGGGTGGATCGGGTGGATCGAGGGGAACGGGTGGATCGGGTGGAACGGGTGGATCGGGTGGATCGGGTGGAACGGGTGGAACGGGTGGATCGGGTGGAACTAGTGGAAAGGGTGGAACGGGGGGAACGGGTGGAACGGGTGGAACGAGTGGAACGGGTGGAACGGGTGGAACGGGTGGAACGGGTGGAACGGAGGAACGGGTGGATCGGGTGGATCGGGTGGAATGGGTGGATCGGTTGGAACGGGTGGAACAGGTAGTGGTGAAACGGGTGAAACGGGTGGAACGGGTGGAACAGGTGGAACGGGCGGAACGGGTGGAACGGGTGGAACGGGCGGATCGGGTGGATCGGGTGGAACGGGTGGAACACGTAGAGGTGAAACGGGTGAAACAAGTAGTGGTGAAAGGGGTCGAACGGGTGGAACGGGTGGATCGGGTGGAACGGGTGGAACGAGTGGAACGGGTGGAACGAGTGGAACGGGTGGAGCGGGTGGAGCGGGTGGAACGGGTGGAACGGGCGGAACGGGTGGAACGGGTGGAAAGGTTGGAACGGGTGGAACGGGTGGAACGGAGGAACGGGTGGAACGGAGGAACGGGTGGAACGGAGGAACGGGTGGATTGGGTGGATCGGGTGGAACAGGTAGTGCTGAAAGAGGGGGACCGGGTGGAACGGGTGGAACGGGTGGAACGGGCGGAACGGCCGGAAGGGGTGGAACGGGTGGAACAGGTAGTGGTGAAACGGGTGGATCGGGTGGATCGGGTGGATCGGGTGGATCGGGTGGAACGGGTGGAACGGGTGGAACGGGTGGAACGGAGGAACGGGTGGAACGGGTGGATCGGGTGGATCGGGTGGAACGGGTGGATCGGTTGGAACGGGTGGAACAGGTAGTGGTGAAACGGGTGAAACGGGTGGAACGGGTGGAACAGGTGGAACGGGCGGAACGGGTGGAACGGGTGGAACGGGCGGATCGGGTGGATCGGGTGGAACGGGTGGAACAGGTAGTGGTGAAACGGGTGAAACAAGTAGTGGTGAAAGGGGTCGAACGGGTGGAACGGGTGGATCGGGTGGAACGGGTGGAACGAGTGGAACGGGTGGAACGGGTGGAACGGGTGGAGCGGGTGGAGCGGGTGGAACGGGTGGATCGGGCGGATCGGGTGGAACGGGTGGAACGGGTGGATCGGGTGGAACTAGTGGAAAGGGTGGAACGGGGGGAACGGGTGGAACGGGTGGAACGGGTGGAACGAGTGGAACGAGTGGAACGGGTGGAACGGGTGGAACGGGTGGAACGGGTGGAACGGGTGGAACGGGTGGAACGGGTGGAACGGAGGAACGGGTGGAACGGAGGAACGGGTGGAACGGGTGGATCGGGTGGATCGGGTGGAACGGGTGGAACGGGTGGATCGGTTGGAACGGGTGGAACAGGTATAGGTGAAACGGGTGAAACGGGTGGAACGGGTGGAACAGGTGGAACGGGCGGAACGGGTGGAACGGGTGGAACGGGCGGATCGGGTGGATCGGGTGGAACGGGTGGAACAGGTAGTGGTGAAACGGGTGAAACAAGTAGTGGTGAAAGGGGTGGAACGAGTGGAACGGGTGGAACGAGTGGAACGGGTGGAGCGGGTGGAGCGGGTGGAACGGGTGGAACGGGCGGAACGGGTGGAACGGGTGGAAAGGTTGGAACGGGTGGAACGGGTGGAACGGCTGGAACGGGTGGAACGGAGGAACGGGTGGAACGGAGGAACGGGTGGAACGGAGGAACGGGTGGATTGGGTGGATCGGGTGGAACAGGTAGTGCTGAAAGAGGTGGACCGGGTGGAACGGGTGGAACGGGTGGAACGGGTGGAACGGGCGGAACGGCCGGAAGGGGTGGAACGGGTGGAACAGGTAGTGGTGAAACGGGTGGATCGGGTGGATCGGGTGGATCGGGTGGATCGGGTGGATCGGGTGGAACGGGTGGAACGGGTGGAACGGGTGGAACGGGTGGAACGGGTGGAACGGGTGGAACGGAGGAACGGGTGGAACGGGTGGATCGGGTGGATCGGGTGGAACGGGTGGATCGGTTGGAACGGGTGGAACAGGTAGTGGTGAAACGGGTGAAACGGGTGGAACGGGTGGAAAGGTTGGAACGGGTGGAACGGGTGGAACGGCTGGAACGGGTGGAACGGAGGAACGGGCGGAACGGAGGAACGGGTGGAACGGAGGAACGGGTGGATTGGGTGGATCGGGTGGAACAGGTAGTGCTGAAAGAGGTGGACCGGGTGGAACGGGTGGAACGGGTGGAACGGGTGGAACGGGCGGAACGGCCGGAAGGGGTGGAACGGGTGGAACAGGTAGTGGTGAAACGGGTGGATCGGGTGGATCGGGTGGATCGGGTGGATCGGGTGGATCGGGTGGATCGGGTGGAACGGGTGGAACGGGTGGAACGGGTGGAACGGGTGGATCGGGTGGAACGGGTGGAACGAGTGGAACGGGTGGAACGGGTGGAACGGGTGGAGCGGGTGGAGCGGGTGGAACGGGTGGAACGGGCGGAACGGGTGGAACGGGTGGAACGGGTGGAACGGGCGGAACGGGTGGAACGGCTGGAACGGGTGGAACGGAGGAACGGGTGGAACGGAGGAACGGGTGGAACGGAGGAACGGGTGGATTGGGTGGATCGGGTGGAACAGGTAGTGCTGAAAGAGGTGGACCGGGTGGAACGGGTGGAACGGGTGGAACGGGTGGAACGGGTGGAACGGGCGGAACGCACGGAAGGGGTGGAACGGGTGGAACAGGTAGTGGTGAAACGGGTGGATCGGGTGGATCGGGTGGATCGGGTGGAACGGGTGGAACGGGTGGAACGGGCGGATCGGGTGGATCGGGTGGAACAGGTAGTGGTGAAACGGGTGGATCGGGTGGATCGGGTGGAACGGGTGGAACGGGTGGAACGGGTGGAACGGGTGGAACGGTTGGAACGAGTGGAACGGGTGGAACGGGTGGAAGGGAGGAACGGGTGGAACAGGTGGATCGGGTGGAACGGGTGGATCGGTTGGAACGGGTGGAACAGGTAGTGGTGAAACGGGTGAAACAGGTAGTGTTGAAAGGGGTCGAACGGGTGGAACGGGTGGATCGGGTGGAACGGGTGGAACGGGTGGAACGGGCGAAACGGGTGGAACGGGTGGAACAGGTGGAACGGTGGAACGGTTGGAACCGGCGGAACGGGTGGAACGGGCGGAACGGGCGGAACAGGTGGAACGGGTGGAACGGGGGAACGGGTCGAACGGGTGGAACTGGCGGAACGGGCGGAACGGGTGGAACGGGTGGAACGGAGGAACGGGTGGAACAGGTGGATCGGGTGGATCGGGTGGAACGGGTGGATCGGTTGGAACGGGTGGAACAGGTAGTGGTGAAACGGGTGAAACAGGTAGTGGGGAAAGGGGTCGAACGGGTGGAACGGGTGAAACGGGTGGAACGGGCGAAACGGGTGGAACGGGTGGAACAGGTGGAACGGGTGGAACCGGCGGAACGGGGGGAACGGGCGGAACAGGTGGAACAAGGGAAACGGGCGGAACGGGGGGAACGGGTCGAACGGGTGGAACAGGCGGAACGGGTGGAACGGGTGGATCGGTTGGAACGGGTGGAATGGGTGGAACGGGTGGAACGTGTGGAACGGGTGGAACGGGTGGAACGGGTGGAACGGGGGGAACGGGCGGAACGGGTGGAGCAAGGGGAACGGGCGGAACGGGGGCAACGGGTCGAACGGGTGGAACGGGCGGAACGGGTGGAACGGGTGGAACGGTGGAACGGGTGGAACGGAGGAACTTGTGGATTGGGTGGATCGGGTGGAACAGGTGGATCGGGTGGAACGGGTGGAACGGGTGGAACGGGTGGAACGGGTGGAACGGGTGGATCGGGTGGAACGGGTGGAACGGGCGGATCGGGTGGAACGGGTGGAACAGGTAGGGGTGAAACGGGTGAAACAGGTAGTGGTGAAAGGGGTCGAACGGGTGGATCGGGTGGATTGGGTGGATCGGGTGGAACGGGTGGAACGGGTGGATCGGGTGGATCGGGTTAATGGGGAGGATCGGGTGGATCGGGAGGATCGGGTGGAACGGGTGGAACAGGTAGTGGTGAAAGGGGCGGATCGGGTGGATTGGGTGGATCGGATGGATCGGGTGGAACGGGTGGAACGGGTGGAACGGAGGAACGGGTGGAACGGAGGAACGGGTGGATCGGGTGGAACAGGTAGTGGTGAAAGTGGTGGATCGGGTGGATCGGGTGGAACGGGTGGATCGGGTGGATCGGTTGGAACGGGGGAACGGGTGGATCGGGTGGAACGGGTGGAACGGGTGGAACGGGTGGAACGGGTGGAACGGGTGGAACGGGCGGAAAGGTTGGAACGGGTGGAACGGGTGGAACGGGTGGAACGGCTGGAACGGGTGGAACGGACGAACGGGGGGAACGGAGGAACGGGTGGAACGGAGGAAGGGGTGGATTGGGTGGATCGGGTGGAACAGGTAGTGCTGAAAGGGGTGGATCGGGTGGAACGGGTGGAACGGGTGGAACGGGTGGAACGGGCGGAACGGGCGGAACGGGCGGAACGGGCGGAAGGGGTGGAACAGGTAGTGGTGAAACGGGTGGATCGGGTGGATCGGGTGGATCGGGTGGATCGGGTGGAACGGGTGGAACGGGTGGAACGGGTGGATCGGGTGGATCGGGTGGAACAGGTAGTGGTGAAACGGTCGGATCGGGTGGATCGGGTGGATCGGGTGGAACAGGTAGTGGTGAAACGGGTGGAACGGTTGGAACGAGTGGAACGGGTGGAACGGGTGGAACGGAGGAACGGGTGGAACAGGTGGATCGGGTGGATCGGGTGGATCGGGTGGAACGGGTGGATCGGGTGGAACGGGTGGAACGGGTGGAACGGGTGGATCGGGTGGATCGGGTGGAACAGGTAGTGGTGAAACGGTCGGATCGGGTGGATCGGGTGGATCGGGTGGAACAGGTAGTGGTGAAACGGGTGGAACGGTTGGAACGAGTGGAACGGGTGGAACGGGTGGAACGGAGGAACGGGTGGAACAGGTGGATCGGGTGGAACGGGTGGATCGGGTGGAACGGGTGGAACGGGTGGAACGGGCGAAACGGGTGGAACAGGTGGAACGGGTGGAACGGAGGAACGGGTGGATCGGTTGGAACGGGTGGAATGGGTGGAACGGGTGGAACGGGTGGAACGGGGGGAACGGGCGGAACGGGTGGAGCAAGGGGAACGGGCGGAACGGGGGCAACGGGTCGAACGGGAGGAACGGGCGGAACGGGTGGAACGGGTGGAACGGTGGAACGGGTGGAACGGAGGAACTTGTGGATTGGGTGGATCGGGTGGAACAGGTGGATCGGGTGGAACGGGTGGAACGGGTGGAACGGGTGGAACGGGTGGAACGGGTGGAACGGGTGGAACGGGTGGAACGGGTGGATCGGGTGGAACGGGTGGAACGGGCGGATCGGGTGGAACGGGTGGAACAGGTAGGGGTGAAACGGGTGAAACAGGTAGTGGTGAAAGGGGTCGAACGGGTGGATCGGGTGGATTGGGTGGATCGGGTGGAACGGGTGGAACGGGTGGATCGGGTGGATCGGGTTAATGGGGAGGATCGGGTGGATCGGGAGGATCGGGTGGAACGGGTGGAACAGGTAGTGGTGAAAGGGGCGGATCGGGTGGATTGGGTGGATCGGGTGGATCGGGTGGAACGGGTGGAACGGGTGGAACGGAGGAACGGGTGGAACGGAGGAACGGGTGGATCGGGTGGATCGGGTGGAACAGGTAGTGGTGAAAGTGGTGGATCGGGTGGATCGGGTGGAACGGGTGGATCGGTTGGAACGGGTGGAACAGGTAGTGGTGAAACGGGTGGATCGGGTGGATCGGGTGGAACGGGTGGAACGGGTGGATCGGGTGGAACGGGTGGAACGCGTGGAACGGGCGAAACGGGTGGAACGGGTGGAACAGGTGGAACGGGCGGAACGGGCGGAACGGGCGGAACAGGCGGAACGGACGGAACAAGGGGAACGGTTGGAACGGAGGGAACGGGCGGAACGGGCGGAACGGGCGGAACGGGCGGAACGGGCGGAACGGATGGAACGGGCGGAACGGGCGGAACGGATGGAACGGGCGGAACGGGCGGAACAGGCGGAATGGGCGGAACAAGGGGAACGGGTGGAACGGGGGGAACGGGTCGAACGGGGAGAACGGGCGGAACGGGCGGAACGGGTGGATCGGTTGGAACGGGTGGAACAGGTAGTGGTGAAACGGGTGGATCGGGTGGAACGGGTGGAACGGGTGGAACGGGCGAAACGGGTGGAACGGGTGGAACAGGTGGAACGTGTGGAACCGGCGGAACAGGTGGAACGGGCGGAACGGGCGGAACAGGTGGAACAAGGGGAACGGGCGGAACAAGGGAAACGGGTCGAACGGGGGGAACGGGCGGAACGGGCGGAACGGGTGGAACGGGTGGATCGGTTGGAACGGGTGGAACGGGTGGACCGTGTGTAACGGGTGGAACGGGCGGAACGGGTGGAACGGGCGGAACGGGTGGAACGGGTGGAACGGGTGGAGCGGGTGGAACGGGTGCAACGGGTGGAACGGGTGGAACGGGTGGATCGGGTGGAACGGGTGGAACGGGGGGAACGGGCGGAACGGGAGGAACGGCCGGAACAAGGGAAACGGGTGGAACGGGGGGAACGGGTCGAAGGGGAGGAACGGGTGGAACGGGCGGAACGGGTGGATCGGTTGGAACGGGTGGAACAGGTAGTGGTGAAACGGGTGAAACAGGTAGTAGTGAAAGGGGTCGAACGGGTGGAACGGGTGGATCGGGTGGAACGGGTGGAACGCGTGGAACGGGCGAAACGGGTGGAACGGGTGGAACGGGCGGAACGGGCGGAACAGGCGGAACGGACGGAACGGGAGGAACAAGGGGAACGGTTGGAACGAGGGGAACGGGCGGAACGGGCGGAACGGGCGGAACGGGCGGAACGGGCGGATCGGGCGGAACGGATGGAACGGGCGGAACGGGCGGAACAGGCGGAATGGACGGAACAAGGGGAACGGGTGGAACGGGGGGAACGGGTCGAACGGGGGAACGGGAGGAACGGGCGGAACGGGTGGATCGGTTGGAACGGGTGGAACAGGTAGTGGTGAAACGGGTGAAACAAGTAGTGGTGAAAGGGGTCGAACGGGTGGATCGGGTGGAACGGGTAGAACGAGTGGAACGGGTGGAACGGGTGGTGCGGGTGGTGCGGGTGGAACGGACGGAACGGGTGGAACGGGTGGAACGGGTGGAACGGGTGGAACGGGTGGAACGGGTGGAACGGGTGGAGCGGGTGGAGCGGGTGGAGCGGGTGGAGCGGGTGGAACGGGTGGAACGGGTGGAACGGGTGGAACGGGTGGAACGGGTGGAACGGGTGGAACGGGTGGAACGGGTGGAACGGGTGGAACGGGTGGAACGGGTGGAACGGGTGGAACGGGTGGAACGGGTGGAACGGGTGGAACGGGTGGAACGGGTGGAACGGGTGGAACGGGTGGAACGGGTGGAACGGGTGGAACGGGTGGAACGGGTGGAACGGGTGGAACGGGTGGAACGGGTGGAACGGGTGGAACGGGTGGAACGGGTGGAACGGGTGGAACGGGTGGAACGGGTGGAACGGGTGGAACGGGTGGAACGGGTGGAACGGGTGGAACGGGTGGAACGGGTGGAACGGGTGGAACGGGTGGAACGGGTGGAACGGGTGGAACGGGTGGAACGGGTGGAACGGGTGGAACGGGTGGAACGGGTGGAACGGGTGGAACGGGTGGAACGGGTGGAACGGGTGGAACGGGTGGAACGGGTGGAACGGGTGGAACGGGTGGAACGGGTGGAACGGGTGGAACGGGTGGAACGGGTGGAACGGGTGGAACGGGTGGAACGGGTGGAACGGGTGCAACGGGTGGAACGGGTGGAACGGGTGGAACGGGTGGAACGGGTGGAACGGGTAAGGGTGAAACAGGTAAGGGTGAAACGGGTGAAACAGGTAGTGGTGAAAGGGGTGGATCGGGTGGATCGGGTGGAACGGGTGGAACGGGTGGAACGGGTGGATCGGGTGGATCGGGTTGAACGGGTGGAACGGGGAAACAGGTAAGGGTGAAACGGGTGAAACAGGTAGGTGTGAAGCGGGTGAATCGTTTGGATCGGGTGGATCGGGTGGATCGGGTGGAACGGGTGGAACGGGTGGATCGGGTGGATCGGGTGAATGGGGTGGATCGGGTGGAACGGCTGGATCGGGTGGATCGGGTGGAACGGGTGGAACAGGTAGTGGTGAAAGGGGTGGATCGGGTGGATTGGGTGGATCGGGTGGATCGGGTGGAACGGGTGGAACGGGTGGAACGGGTGGAACGGGTGGAACGGGTGGAACGGGTGGAATGGGTGGAACGGAGGAACGGGTGGAACGGAGGAACGGGTGGATCGGGTGGACCGGGTGGAACAGGTAGTGGTGAAAGGGGTGGATCGGGTGGATCGGGTGGAACGGGTGGATCGGGTGGATCGGGTGGAACGGGTGGAACGGGAGGATCGGGTGGAACGGGTGGAACGGGCGGAAAGGTTGGAACGGGTGGAACGGGCGGAACGGGTGGAACGGGTGGACGGGCGGAACGGGTGGAACGGGTGGAACGGGTGGAACGGCTGGAACGGGTGGAACGGAGGAACGGGTGGAACGGAGGAACGGGTGGATTGGGTGGATCGGGTGGAACAGGTAGTGCTGAAAGGGGTGGATCGGGTGGAACGGGTGGAACGGGTGGAACGGGTGGAACGGGCGGAACGGGTGGAACGGGTGGAACAGGTGGAACAGGTAGTGGTGAAACGGGTGGATCGGGTGGAACAGGTAGTGGTGAAACGGGCGGATCGGGTGGAACGGGTGGAACGGGCGGAACGGGTGGAACGGGTGGAACGGGTGGATCGGGTGGATCGGGTGGATCGAGGGGAACGGGTGGATCGGGTGGAACGGGTGGAACGGGCGGATCGGGTGGATCGGGTGGAACGGGTGGAACGGGTGGATCGGGTGGAACGGGTGGATCGGGTGGAACTAGTGGAAAGGGTGGAACGGGGGGAACGGGTGGAACGGGTGGAACGAATGGAACGGGTGGAACGGGTGGAACGGGTGGAACGAGTGGAACGGAGGAACGGGTGGAACGGAGGAACGGGTGGAACGGGTGGATCGGGTGGATCGGGTGGAACGGGTGGATCGGTTGGAACGGGTGGAACAGGTAGTGGTGAAACTGGTGAAACGGGTGGAACGGGTGGAACAGGTGGAACGGGCGGAACGGGTGGAACGGGTGGAACGGGCGGATCGGGTGGATCGGGTGGATCGGGGGGAACGGGTGGATCGGGTGGAACGGGTGGAACGGGTGGAACGGGTGGATCGGGTGGATCGGGTGGAACGGGGGGAACGGGCGGAACGGCCGGAACAGGCGGTACAAGGGGAACGGGTGGAACGGGGGGAACGGGTCGACCGGGTGGAACGGGAGGATTGGTTGGAACGGGTGGAACGGGTGGAACGTGTGGAACGGGTGGAACGGGTGGAACGGGTGGACCGGGTGGAACGGGCGGAACGGGCGGAACGGGCGGAACGGTTGGAACGGGTGGAACGGGTGTAACGGGTGGAAGGGGTGGAACGGGCGGATCGGGCGGATCGGGTGGAACCGGTGGAACGGGTGGAACGGGTGGAACGGGTGGAACGGGGGGAACGGGCGGAACGGATGGAACGGGCGGAACAAGGGTAACGGGTGGAAGGGGGGAACGGGTCGAACGGGCGGAACGGGCGGAACGGGCGGAACGGGTGGATCGGTTGGAACGGGTGGAACAGGTAGTGGTGAAACGGGTGAAACAGGTAGTGGTGAAAGGGGTCGAACGGGTGGAACGGGTGGATCGGGTGGAACGGGTGGAACGAGGGGAACGGGTGGAACGGGTGGAACGGGTGGAACGGGTGGAACGGGTGGAACGGGTGGAACGGGTGGAACGGGTGGAACGGGTGGAACGGGTGGAACGGGTGGAACGGGTGGAACGGGTGGATCGGGTGAATGGGGCGGATCGGGTGGAACGGGGAAACAGGTAAGGGTGAAACGGGTGAAACAGTTAGGCGTGAAGCGGGTGAATCGTTTGGATCGGGTGGATCGGGTGGATCTGGTGGAACGGGTGGAACGGGTGGATCGGGTGAATGGGGTGGATCGGGTGGATTGGGTGGATCGGGTGGATCGGGTGGAACGGGTGGAACGGGTGGAACGGGTGGAACGGGTGGAATGGGTGGAACGGTGGAACGGGTGGAACGGAGGAACGGGTGGATCGGGTGGACCGGGTGGAACAGGTAGTGGTGAAAGGGGAGGATCGGGTGGGTCGGGTGGAACGGGTGGATCGGGTGGATCGGGTGGAACGGGTGGAACGGGAGGATCGGGTGGAACGGGTGGAACGGGTGGAACGGAGGAACGGGTGGAACGGAGGAACGGGTGGAACGGGTGGATCGGGTGGATCGGGTGGAACGGGTGGATCGGTTGGAACGGGTGGAACAGGTAGTGGTGAAACTGGTGAAACGGGTGGAACGGGTGGAACAGGTGGAACGGGTGGAACGGGTGGAACGGGTGGAACGGGTGGAACGGGCGGATCGGGTGG
>JAWNKX010000885.1:0-192758 GCA_035041755.1 Cacoxenus indagator
AAATTCATTCATTCGCTGCGCTGTCGTAGTAGGTAAAAGGGTACTTTTTGTATTTTTCTCCTTTCTTGCTTTTTTGCTCTTTGGCATTTTTATTTGGTCGTTGCGCGCAAAAGGCTGCCGCCGCGTTGTTGTTGTTGCTTGTTTGTTTGTTGCATGCTTTGTCGTTTGTGTTGTTGTTGTGTGCACTGCTCCTGTTGATAAATTATTATTTTTTTTTTGGAGCGGCAGAAAGAGTAGCAACGCTCGAAACTGGCTCAAGATTTTTGCGCGTCTGCCCATTAAAATCATTGACATTTAAACGCCCATTTTTTATGCTTGTTGTTCTTGTTGTCACTGCCGTTTTGTGTGCGTACAAGTAGCGCATTAGCGACAAGCCCCCAGAGCTACGACACCTACACACTGCAATCGCAAAACCTGAACTAACAACAGCAGCAAAAAGTTCTGTGTCAAAGTGAGGGGGATTTTAGATACTTGCAACAAACAGCGGTTTACGTTTGTGTCTTTCAATTTTTGCTCCAAGGACCCTTTAACATTTTTTTTTAGATATTCTGTGCCCACTTTTGAGTCAGTTAAAAGGAGCACGAGTAGTAGTCACGCTTTGATGTTATTTGTCGCTTTTTGAAATTTTTTTTTTTACTTTGTGCGCTGTTTTTTATTTGTTTTATTTTTTTTCTTTGTTGTACAGCGTCGCCATTTTGAAAAAAGTCATTGTGTTGGTTTGTAATTAAAAAATTTATAATGAAGTGGTCAACTGCACCGAATTAAACCAAGCTTACATTTGGCTAGGCAAACATAAAAAAACAAAAAAAAAATAAATATATAAAATAAAATAAAATATAAATATTACATAAAAAAATCTGTTGCAAAGTGCAGCATCTTGCTACAAACAACGAATGTAGCGCAAAAGGCAAATGTCAGGTAATAATGACTCGAGTTGTGTGCGTTTAATTTATTAAAATAATTTGCTAAAGCTGATTACAGAAAAGTCTTTGGGTTAATCCCACCGGCGAATTGAATGAATGAACGAATTAATCTAAAATAAGAGCGCAGCAAGCAACAAAAAATGTATCCGTAAATAACCAGGAATTAAGCGAAGATATTTAAATTTATGAATGGCAATATATATATATATATATATATATCTATATATATCTATATATATATATAAATCAAATTCTAAGAAAAAGAAATTATTTTTTCTTTTTTTTTCCTTTTTTTCTGTATATGTATATATAAATATGTATATATAAATCAAATTCCGAGAAAAAGAAATCATTTTTTCTAAGCATAAACACATAAACACGAAAAGTATCTTTTTCTGTGTAGTACAAAAGCATCTAACAAGTTAAGGGGTTGCTGCTGTTGCTGTTGAGGGGAAGTTTTATTATTAAATTTCGCAAACTACTGCTAAATGACACCGCAAAAATATCACAATAAAATACAAAAGAAGGACTCAAAGCACAAACACTACAAATGTGGGAAATAAGGGTGTAACTTTAGTATGCCCAAAGGGTGGTGATAGATGGAGGGGTTGTCCCCAAATAAAACCAAACAAGTCCGTTTGTCATGCTTCTCTAAAACCAAGCGTAAAATGAGCCCGTCCGAGCAAAACTGGATGCATGAAGGAAGTGCATAGAAACATGTGCGAAATTCTGCATAGTAAAGGAAATTACAAATGTCAAACAGCGTGCAGCCAAAAAAGCGAAAAACATGAAAATAAAATTAAATTTTCGAGTAACAAAAAATGTGTGTCCTTTTTGTCTCTTACTAATATGCA
Source organism: Cacoxenus indagator (assembly GCA_035041755.1). Classification (NCBI taxonomy): domain Eukaryota; kingdom Metazoa; phylum Arthropoda; class Insecta; order Diptera; family Drosophilidae; genus Cacoxenus; species Cacoxenus indagator. Next base: position 1,778 of record JAWNKX010000885.1, read on the forward strand.
GCACACATGCGGCATGTGGCTCGAAAAGGGCAAAGTAGGGTGACACATGAAATGCCCCATGAAATATGAAGTGTCAAGTGGCCGAAAAAAGATTTCGGAAATGTTCGCTTGTAATGACAAGCGGCAATTGGCAAGAGAAATGTGTTTTTATTTTGACAGTTGTTCAGTGCACACACACCACACAACCGCTGCTGCGTTACTGCGAAGGGTGACAAAACAATTAAAAATGTATTGCATGCATTTAGGCGCAGCTTGGATGTGGTGGTTGTGCTTATCCTGCATTGAGGCTAAGTAACGTGAGTTAAGCAGCGAAGTAAGGGGCGTAAAAAGTAAATCCGCCCAGCAGCAATCAAAACCAACAATACCAAAAGAGAAAAATGTTGGAAACATGAAATGAGCGTAAATGTAATGCAGAAGTGGCTTCGGTGCGTCTGTTGAGAACAATACTGAATGGAACAGTGCGGAGTGTGATAACAACAATGTCACAGGAAACGGAATGAAATGGAGAGATTGGAAACAATCTTGATGAGTTAGTGGAATGATTTATTTTACTTCATTTAACATTTAGACTGGTCGTAAGCATAAGAATGTAACAAGTGATGGTGAGCTCGTGATCGGTGAGCACTATCAGGCTGACTGATATCGATATGCGGCCGAGCTATTGGTCAGGAGCAGAAAGGCGAGTGGGCCATCAGCAGCAAACATAGTAGTGCGAAGAGCGTGTGCGAGACAAACAAAAGAAAGCAGAAGATGCGAACGAATACGAGCCAAATGTGCGGTCGTTTTCTTCTAATTGCATCACGTAATCTTTTTCAAAATTTCATCGTAGCACTCTTTGTTGATCGTCTGACTTTCAGGAGCATATTCGGGATGCACAACGCCTTCATAATCGAAAACAAAAAAAACAATCAACATTGATTTCGGCTTTGATGGGCCGAGGCTTCCACTGCGAAGACTGTTCTCTTGTTTCAGGATCATAACCATAAACCCATATATCACCACCAGTAATCATATTTTTGAGCAAATTTTTATCGCTATTGATCATTTCCAGCTTGTCCTGAGCGATTTCTAATTGAAGGGTTTTTTTGCTGTTCTGAGAGCAATTTTGGGATGAAGCACACACACGAGTCATGCCCAGATTCTCGCTTAAAATTTGGCAAACATTTTTGATATTCCAATGTCATCTTCTAGTTCCCTCACAGTCAAAAGACGATCTTGTTCAATTGCCACCCGCAAACGCTCAACATTATCCGATGCTTTTGCCGTCGCAGATCGACCACAGCGAGAATCACTGTCAACATATGTGCGGCTATTTTTGGGACAGACCTCGTACTTTAAATACATTATATTCCTTTTTTTGTATCCTAACTAATCCTTTAATTTAAGTGATTATAACATATTTGTTTATGCGTTCCTCAATGCCAATGTCAATGCCATAGTTAAAAAAAAACTCACATACTAAAAATAGGCATTAAAACTCTTTTCACACATACACAGCTTTTTTTCTTAAATGTTTTATTATAACAATAATCGTCAATGTGGATTTCAGTTTTATGACAATTAAAAGCTGACAAACTGCACGTGCTTAAGCGTGTGTTTGTGTGTGAGTACTGATTTGCCCTTTGGCTTTCAGGGCACATATGCTTTCATATGCGTTTTCCAAATCATTACGTTTTTCCTCCACCGCAAGACTAACTAATAAAGCATAGTTGCCTCAAACAACCGTACACATAAACATACACTAACACAGCTACACAAGGGAAATGAAAAATATCACATGTAATAAAACAGATTTTTATGGCTTTTTCATAGTGTGGACGCTACGGCAGCCAGCGTATGTATATGTACTGGTATGTATAAATGTCACAGTTAGCGCTTTTATAGCTCTTCACGTGGCTTTTTATGTATGTGTGCGTGTGTATATTTTCAGCTTGTTTGCCTGGCAATTTAGTCGCCTCTGTCAATGTCAAGTAGTGGTGTCTAATGACAGACAACCGCAATAGTTTTTAGTGCCCCTTACTTTAATGCTGTTTAACACATCGCATCACCTTTATTACACGACAGACTCACAAACATATTAATTAATGTCGCTCAACGTTTGGTTAGTAAGTGAAATACATTATGTGAACATGTATGCGTGTGACAGAATGCGCTTCTGACATTGATAATTAAAACACACAGAGCTCAGCTACTCACACTGCACTTAACCACATACTTTAGCAACTCGCTCGACGTTGCGCCATGCTCCACCCTCGCGTACACAACTGAATTCACTCTTCTAAACTAATGCTTTAAACTTGTAATTACGTGAATTTAACAAAAATTAGGCGTGCACCTTTCAATATTTTTGCGTTGTTGCTCTTTTTTAAAGTGAAACTTCTTTAGCGAGGTATAAGTGCAAAAAAAGTGAAACGAAATTCAAGATGCTGACTTTTGAGAGACGTAGAAGGAGTAAGCATTGGCTTAAGCGTCTAAAGCGTAGAGCATGAATTAGTGGTTATCGCTCACAAAGAAAGAGGGCAGACAAATTGTTGTTGGGTATCACGACCTCTCTCTCTCTTTGTGAGCCTTTTTACTTTTACCTCTAATTAATTATGTGACATTCCATTCGCCACTGACTCAAGCCATATGTCTATCACTCTCTCTTTCTCTCTATTACTAATTAATTGCTTTATTATGCCTTAACGCGCTCAATCAATATTTCATTTTCGTTGCAACGTGTTTCTTTCGGCATTCAAAGCCCATTACCCTTGTGCAACGTGTTGCTTGAACATTATTTCATAGATTTTAATGTGCGCTGGCCTGGTGTTGGAATTATTATTGTATTTCTTAAACGCATATAAATTTCCAAATGCTAAATGCCTCTTTTGATTGTAGATTATTGGCTTTGAAAAATTGTTTTGTTGTTGTTGTTATTGGCTTTGTTTTTGTTAATTTGGTTTTCAGATTCTTTTGCCGTTTGTTAAATTCCGCAGGTCCATCCGTCGTCCCTCTGTCTGGTTTTCTATTTCGGTTCAATAAATTTTTCAGTTAAAAGCGAAAACTTATTTTCAGGCGGACTTGCTCTTCTTGCTTTTCATCCCGCCACCAGGCGCGATCGCCGGTACTACTCTTCACATCTCTTCTAGTAGGAAGGCCTGTCAAAATAAGCAAAGCGTTTCAGTGTGCTAATGCGTTTGAGTGTGTGTGTATGTTTCTATGTAGCCGTGTGTGTTTCGATTGCCTTTAGCAATGGCGGTTGCGGTGTCGACGCCGTCGACGCTCGCATTGCTTTGCCATTTGTGGGTGGCTGCCACAACAAAACGTGCTAGCTCGTGGCGTTTCTTCTATTGCCTGGAATTGATTTTTATATCCGACCATATACACCATATATGTATATATATATATATACATATACATTTTTGTGGTATTTTTACTTGCATTTAATGGCATTTTGTAGCGCCCGACTGTTGCAGCCCTTTTTCTATAATCTTAATGTGTACCTCACTCAGATCCTCCTCCCTACACGTTGCTAAATGTCTGCCAACGCTTAAGTTTGCAGTTAATGGCTTTTAATGGGTTTCTCGTTGTTTATCTTCTAATTTTTTCTTGTATATTTATCTTAATTCGATTGTATTGTTTCTTTTTTTTTTTTTGTTTGTTTTTTTTTTGACTTCTTTTCATTGCTCCCCATTTGCCTTAAATTATTGTTAAATAAATAACAATCATTGAATTAGTCTCACCATTGGTAGTAAAACATTTATTTATTTGTTTCTAATTTTCTTCATTTCAAGGCACACATAGAGAAATATCTAATAAAAGAAGACAGACAGGAAAATGCCGTTATGAGCTACGAAAAATATCTGCAAAAGTTTATTTTCATTTCGTTAATGTTGGTGTTGCTGTATGGTTGTGCAAAATATTGTTATTTGTTAAATAAATTAAATATTCGAAACACATTGCCGACAAACAAGCAAAGTCAAATCAAGTGAAGCCAGAGAACGTCGATCGGGACGCTGGTATATTATGCTGGCTTGTCGCTTCTTCTTCTGAAGCTATTGAGCCAATGAGGAAAAAAATTGTGTTTATAGCCAATTCTAATGGCCAATTACTCATAAATTTATGCAAAATTTCGAATGCCTACGGGTTTATTTTTCATGCAACAGACTTTCCAATGGGAAACCGGCTATGCTGGCTTTAATTAAGAGAATACAATATGCCGTTTTAGTGTCTCATAAAATATGCGCTGCAGTACATTTGAGTTAAATCAGAAAGCTTCACTTTGTGGCACCAAGCTTGAGCTACAAGTTTTCGACTCAGGTTTATCGTAGCTAGCTACGGGTACTAAATAATCTAACTTGACGTCTAGTTAATCCCATCTCAAAACAAACTTTACATGGAACATACATAATCTTTCTGAATGAAATGAAGATCTCTGGATCTTTCTGAAAATAAAAGATTCTACTTATCTCATTTCAGATGGAAAATATTTTTTAGAAGCGGGGTAAGGCTAGTTTCCGTTATATATTTTATCAACATGCACATTTTGTAATCTGAGTCTTGAGTATCTATAAACATCATCATTATACTATGGAAGTTATAAAATGTTCTGAGTATATTAACTAAAAAAGAGCTATGTGATAGCTCTCGTAATTGCTCTGTTGATTTGTCCTGAAAACATCTGAAAGCATCCCATTTAAATGCTCATAGATCAAAGAAAAAAGGAAAGCTCAGCATTATCATTTAGAAACTAGATTTATTGTTATAAGGCTATTTGTTTTATATCTAATTTGGTCTCTAAAAAATGGTATCTACACTCATTGGCATCTCCTAATGCCATTAGCAAGCGCTGGTCTTATTTTAGATTTAAAAAATTTAAAGAATTATACGAAAAGTGAAAGTCGACTTCCTCGAATCGGGCAAATCTTATCTATCAGCTAACGTAGTGTGACCAATATTTCATTCAATATCAAGAAAGCAAATGTGTATGGACGATTTACAATTGCTTAATTGAAAAATTCAAATTTATGAAGCGTTCACAAAGTGAATGGGACCAACCAAAAAAATGGTTAAGTAAATAACGTTAAGAAAACCAAATCCGAAAATCATAAATAAATCGCTTCTTATCGCGAAACATGCCTGCAAATGAAATCAAAGTGAAAATGCCGCAATCCGTTATAAAACACTCGAAGAAATCAGTCGATTTTGTGGAAAAATGCTCTATAATCATTTTAAAAAAATTGAAGGCTTAGTTTTTCGATTGTGTGGGGGATTTTTAAATATCTGCGTTGAAAGTGCTTTCGAGTCGTACATTTAAAGTTAAGAGATTAGGTATTATATACTTATATACTCGTACATACATATGAATATGTATAATCTTAACAACACGTTAGATAAGTAGCTTGCTACTGCACACGCGATCCATATCAGCTGTCGTATTTTTGGTTATTAATAAATTTGATACAATGTGTCTCTACAGAAAATAAGAGTCGGGAAAAGTAATGATTATCATCATTATAGGTTTGCTTTTTGTATAACTGTCTGCATTTATTTAGGTACTTCGATATTTTATCGCATGCTACAAGAGTTTTTTTCTTCTTTTTTTTTTTTTTTTTGGAAATTACTCAGACTCTAGAACAGCCGTAGGGCAGCTTATTTGTTTATGTCACAGAGAAAGACAGACAGGCAGACAGGCATTTGGGCAGGCACGCTGTCATTCACATAAACACATGTCAGGTCTATCAGAGTTAAAAATCAGGCGTGGATTGTTTTCGACCTTTCTCCTTGCCTCCTTGCTCACATTTTACTTACATACTAAACACGCAATACATACATGGTAATAAGACACTCTGTCAGGAGTAGGAGAGGATTTCGGCAGGCCGCGGAACTAGGTATTGCGATGTGGGGCGCCTAAATTACTGTGTGTAAACAATTAACAGCGTTGTTAGTTTGATACCGTTAATGGTCTGAAATATTTATATTTCATCTAAAAGTGAAATGCATAATTTCATGTATGAATTCGTGTATGAATTTTTAGAAAATTTCTCGTGCTTCTACTTTCCAGTCAGATTTAGAAGTGCTCCCAACCTTCTAAATAGAAACCCGAAGTATTTGGGCTACTGCTCTCTCTTCCATATGGACATGAGTGCATTTCGAACGTATTTATTCTTCCAGAAATACCGCACAAAAATTACTATTTACTTCAGCAATAAAAAGGCACAAATACGCTATTATTGTGAAATATATATCGCATGGACCGGGTTAGGGTCATATATCGATTTTTTAAAATTTATATATATATTTTTTTTTCAGTTATAAAATAACTCATTTCAACCGCTCCTGAGTTTTGTGCTTCAAAGGCATATATACAGTACATACAAATATCAAATTCATTTGCCAGCCATGTCTGTATTATTTTGATTTCTATTTGACATGTGCGTCCCCCCCTACATATTGTCGTTGTCTTCCTCCAACCCTTCTCATATCCACATGTCAAGTATGAAAAAAATGTTTTTTTACCAGATTTTCCACACAACCCAGTCTTCTTCGACGGCAGTTCATGACGCTTGGTGCTATGTACTACAAGAACAGATGTGCTCACTGTATCTGCCTCTAAACTGCTTATATTTTAGAACAAAAAAATCTAGTTCTGACTAGTGATGACTTTTCATTTGAGACGCATTTTTTGGGACTGGCCCGAATGCTTGTCGTCTCGTCTACTTCCGTTCTGCCATTTCTGATTGCCTTTTCGCCATATTTTAATTACGGCACGCAATAATTTTCTGCAACAAAATATTTTCCAAGCACCAACATTCCCAATGGTTTTGCTACGCTAACAACAACAACGGCAGCTTTTATGATTTACACGTCTTTTTACACACGAAAAAAGAACATTGGGTGTCTCTGGGCCTGCAGTGAAATTGTTTCGTTTTAAACTTTTGCTCTTCAACTTCTAAGACACTTTTTCCTGTTCTGTGCTGCGTTGTTGTTTTGTGCATTTTGAAATTTATGGAAAAGCAAACGCTGCTTTCATTCGCTTGCGTTCGACTTGGCCCGGTTCGACTTGGCTCATTTGGTCGCATGTTTGTTTTTATGAACTGTTTTTCTTTAGTTGCGTCTGCGTGAGCGCCGTGCAGGAAATTCAAAAATATTTTCTGTTCCTCTCACTCGTCATCTTTACCTTTTCGTCGATACTGACGCTGCCTTCGTTTTCGCTGTAGGGCATAATTTATGCGTTCTTGAATGATTTTTGGTTTATTTTTCTAAGCGCTGCTCGGCGAACGAATTTCAACAGCGCAATAATAACGACTTGTGCCGCAGGGGCTGTGACGGGGCCGAGTTCCTAGTACCAGTGTGCACGTAGTTGCATACTAAGTTGGCGGTTGCGGCTATGGCTGCTGGTGGCTACCTTCGAACGCACAGCGGGCGGCGCATTCAATGTTGAACGTCTTCGATTGCATTTTGTTTATTTTAACGCCTGCTTCTTCTTTGTTTTCAATCTTCCTCTTCAATTGCTGCTTCCATTTGCTTAAATTGGCTTGTTTAAATATGTATAGATGAGCTGCCGAAAGGTGGCAACGGAAATTTTCCAGCAATGTGGAAGAAGAGGAATCTCGAAAATCACACTGCACAATTATCGAATCAAACCGAAGTTGTCCAATCTTCGTTCGCATAATTATAAAAGAAGTGTCAAACAAACTTTACTATGAGAAAAAAAACTTTGACTTTACATTATTTGTAAATGGACAATGTGCCTGAGAACCATTTTTAACGTTCACGCCAACAATAAGAAGAAATAGAAGAAAAAACTAGAAATGACTGAAAATTGACATTTTGCACGCCTTTTTGTCTGCTTTATTGGAATGTAGTTAGGCACCGTAAGCCGATTGTCTGCATTCCTTCATCGAGTGCATATCTGGAAATCCACTAAAAAGATACAAGTTCTTTGCAGCTTTGTCAGGCTTTGGCTCGACTTGATTTTGGTTTTTTTATTACTTATTAGCCTAAAAGCTGACTGTATAATTTGTCTGTACTCGAACGTTTGTGCATGCAACATCTTTTGACACTTAGGTCAACGCCTATACGTCTCTAGAGCGGCCACGCCTCTTCGGATCACTTTAGAGTGACATGCGATTCGTGCAGTGTTCGCATTGCCAGAGAATTCTAGGGCATTAATCTTGGAAAGTTGTAAGCGATTTTCATGAAAATCGTGGTCAGACTGCCGTTTTTCACATTTATGCGACCATCTAAAGAATTTTTTTTTTATAGACGTTTTTTTGACCCGTTTGCGCCTGCTATGAAAATATTGTATTTCAATTGTTTTGTTCGCTCATAGACCACTGTATAGCCGGGTTCATTTTAAATTAAATGTCTGCCAAAAAGGGCGTGTCAACGTCAGTGTGCGAGACGCAGATACTACAGACTGAGGACGCCTGAATTGAGGGAAACATTTGCATTTCATTGTTTTCCCACCAAAAAGCTATCAAGTTTACCGTTATGTGTGCTAGAGAGAACTCTATAAAGTTGTGGAAACATGAATAACAACAGAACGAAAAAGAGTTAACCAATCAAACGTGCAAGCGAGCCAGCCAGCCCAAAAAAATCGATTTCGATTGACAAATACAGCGAGCTGTGCTCGGCTCAATTATACTTCAATTAACCGTGAGTTGCTAATGAGAAAGCGAGCATGGAACACAAATACCAAATAAGAAGAACTTGAAGAAATTTAGAAAGAAAGGGAAGCCCCAAACAACCGAAAATTGTTGCTGTTATTAATAACAAATGTTTAAACTAAAGATACACAGCACGCATGGCTGGCATTTTTAATGAATTATTTCCAATAAAAAAATGTGAACAAAAAAATGAAAATAAGAAACCATTTTTGGGACTAGCGATACTTGATCGATTCTCGAAGATGGGGTGGAGAATGTGGTGTTGCGCAGAGTACTCGAATTCGTTCGACCAAATTTGGCAGCGTGATTCTGTTAATCCCATTGGGACACACTTGAATCTGAATATGAGATTTATTGGAGAAAATTCCATGTTTTCAATAAATTAAAGCAAAATGCGCGTTGGAATGCCTAATGAGGCAGACAATTCAAGTGAGTTGGGATGGGAAACATGGGTTGAAGCGGGGAGAAGACATTAGAGATACAAGAGAAGACTTAATTGAAAGCGTGCGTAGCGAATTTTAAAATACTTGCCTACATTTAATAAATTTTTTTTGGGCTTAGCATGAATACATCTTATGAACAAAAGAACAAAGAAAGATAGATAGATGCCTTGAAGAAGTGTGTTTTTAAAGAGACAAATAGAAATGAACCTCAACCCTCTTGGAATTACTTTAATTTTTTATTTATTTATATTTTTTATATTTTATTGGAGCCTATATTGACAGACTATGGGGATAGAATACAAGAGATATTGTTTAGTAGAAGTCTTGTAGGATTACCCTTCACCTTGAGATCTTCGGGGTCTCATCCTCATCCTCTACATCACGTTCAGCAGTTGAGCTAGCAGTAATACAACATACAATAGTTTTGGGGCATGGAGCACTGTTCTCAAAAATATCTGTTAATGCAGTCATGTTATAGTCAATGATATTCCTAAGCACATACAAATTGAGAATCCCAATTCTGAGGTGGAAGAGGAATGAGATATAAACATAAAGCTGATCTGCTTACCCAGCTTTCAACTTCAACACGCATCAAGGACTTTGACTTGATTCACTACCAGAGAAGCTTAGCGGGGAAAAAGCTGAGCCATGCTTACAACAATAAAGAGCTCAACAAAAAAAGTAGAGGAAGAGAGGAAAGGGAGAGAACATCAGCTACAACAGCTGGCGGCCAAAACAAAACAACAACAACAAAGCAAAGGCAGATGAGCTTACAACAAAACTAAATAAAGACTGAAAGCAAAAGCAAAGCAGCTAAACGGATATTTAACTGAAGCAATACAGCAACTGGTGAACAAAGCATTGTGCGGCCAAAAGTAGTAAAATATACAAAACAGAAGAAAAAGAGAACGAAGCAGCGGCATTAAAAGGAAAATTGCAACACATTCGTTGCTAAAGGAATAGAGGTGCGCCGCTAACTGCCTCTCTTCCCCCGTAATCTTTCGCATTCTGTTGCTTTCAACCGACTCACTGAATAACTAAACAGGGTGTTACACACACGAGTGTATGCCTGCAGAGTAGAACTCTCGTTGCTCCAACGTGTGGAGCAGCTTCGAACAACATCAGCAGAAAGAAGTCAACAGCTCGTTAACGTTAAAGTGGCAAAAGATATGCAGTCAGAGGAAGAAAACAACAACAAAAGAAGACAAGTAAAAAATTAAAAGACAGAAGGCTTCTGCCGAAAAAGGAAGCTTAACCAAGAAATCGTCTTCATGATAATGCTGAAGATGTTCCTGTTGATGATGATGAAGATGATGATAGTCAAAGCTTGTGGTTGAGCGACTGAGAATGGCGGACTGAACTGACCTGAAAAAGAAATTCAACTACATTTAAATGCACCCAGCGGAGATTCAAGAATTGTTGTTCTTTTATGTTCTTCCCTGGCCCTGTTAGCATCCAACAATGGCGAGCAAGAAGTCGCTTAAGCTGGTGTCGCCACTGTAGCTGACTTCGGAGCTCCTAGTCAAAAATAAGTTGAGCTCGTCTTCTGTTCCTTTAGGTTCTCTCGTTGAAGTGCAAAATTGCTGTGTTGAAAAGTAAAAAAAAAAAAGGAGAATATCTTTGACCCAACGCCTTTTGTGGCAACTTACTCTAACAACTCAATACAGTTCAAAGATTGACTACTGTAAATTGAAATGGTGGCCCACAGGAGCGTATTTTCTTCAAAATTTGTCAGAGTGAAAAATCTTGTTCTTGTGTGTTTTGTGTATTTTCGGAGGGTGGAATAACGAAAAGATACAAATTAACAAGTACAAACCTTACCATTTTTTCCATTTTCTCTTGTTTAGGAGCTCACAAGTTTAAGGGATTGCAGCATTTAGTTCACCTTTCCTCTGAGTGCACAAAACTGTAAAGAGAAGCAAAAAAAAAAAAATTAGTAAATAAATAATAATACTAGAAATTTTGCAAAGATAATGTATTTCAATTATTAAAAGCTGAGAGGAAAAACAATCACCAATTCATCACTTTAGCGCATTCCTTGCTGTGACATAAAACACGCTTGATTAAGTAATAAGTAAGTAGAGAGGGAGAGCCAAACCCCAGATGAGATACTTCCTTTTTTTCGACAAACTTCATTTATGCAAAAGTCAGAAAAAGGAAGCGAACGTCGCGCGAAAAGATACAAATGGCGGCTCGAATAGTCACAAAAAGAAATAATGTGTTTTAATTTAAAATGCCGGCACAAAAAAAATATATATATTCTTTTGAAAGCTTCTTTCTCTGGTGCTTTTTTGTGCTATTTTGTTTAACCTGGCTAAGCTGTGCCGTACAAACCAAGAGTTGAGGGAGAGCATCACTAAACAAACGGCATTTGTTTAATTTACATTTTTTTTATATTTATGAAGTGTGTCCAAAGTCAGCAAAGCAGCATAAAGAAGCGAGCACAAGAAGAAAGAAGTTGCCGCTTTGCTTACACAATCGTATTTAGGTACAAAAATTAAGTTAGAGACAAAATGAAAGCTGATGCAAATGCAAATATACAGAGATTTACTTATGCAGGCCGAAAATTTACGCTTCTACTGGCAGTTCTACTACACTTCCTACACTCGAGATACCCTTTACTTACCAGATACATCTAATCTTAATCAAACCGCGAAGAGATTAAATACAAGCAGCAGCAGCAGCCAAAAGCGCCGACGAATTTACAATTTAATTAACTTTTCGTTGCTGCGATACTTTTTTCTTCTACTTGTTTGTGCCTTTTTTATTTGCTGTACTTGCTGTTCTGGTACTCAACGAACGCTCTTTTTATTAAAGATGTCGTTTGTTCTTGGCATTTATTTACTTTAACGGCAGACGCTTTTCTGTTTTTCTTAAGTACGCTCAGTGGATGTGTAACTAACTATCTGGGCGCAACAATAACAACAACAAAAATAATTACAACAAAACTGTCTGCGTGGGCGTCCCGCAAGTAGATTTGCTGAAATTCTGAGATAAGCCATAATATGGTATGGCGTAAGGCGTATGAGGCGGCGCTTTGATTTGTTATAAAACTGAAGGTGTAAACCGCAAAGCCGACGAGCAGTAGGCAGGTACAAAAGCTAGCGACAGATTGTGAGGTGAAATGTTAGGGCAAAGTTAAGCAAAAAAAAAATAAGTAAATAAAAAAGAAAAAGAAAATAAAAAAAGGATAAACCGCTCATCAAGCACTAAAGACATTTGTCTTTTTAATATGGTAGGTGTTGTTTAATTAAGAATTTCGTAGATACTTTTCTTTTGCTTGACTTGCCGTTTAGTATTATAGATAGAGATACTTTGTAGTCAATGCTACTGGCGTATTACATAAATTCTTCTACTCCTCACAGACTATCTCTCTCCGCTCTACTACTCTCCTTTGATTGCTCTTTTAATGAGTTGCAATGAGCTGTGTGCATTAAGCGGTGGAGAGCGGAGCGGTTACGGAAAAAAGGATTTGATTAATGAGTTTTTAAGTCAGTAAAGTTCCACAGAAACTGAATTGCTTGCTGTCTTATAGATACTTGTAGTTTGAAAGACAACACAACACAAGAAGACAAGATCAAGTTTATTGGCAATAATTAATATTAATCAGCGTAGATTTATGAAGCAATAAACTTATAGATACATTTCAATGGCGCACAAAAGATATATACACACATATACACACACAAACATACGAAAAATTCTTAGTATTAAAAAATCAAATTCAAAAGAAATCTAAGCATAAATTTAATTATTATTTATTTTTTTTTTTTGCACAACAACCTGTCTCAACGCGGCACAGATTTTACATCTGCAAGTATGTATCTGAACTTTTGTTTTGGTCACTAATCGAAGAGGTGGGCTGCAGGGGTTTCAGAGGGCAAATGCGCGTCGACATTCTGTGCCGCATATGGCAAGCCAATTAATTAAGCGCGTAATTTATGAGCAGCGCAGAATCATCCTCTTCATCTTCATCTGGATCATCAGCATTATCGTCATTGGGGGCAACTTTGGGTGAAATTAGAGACGTCGTTGTGTTCGTCGCCGAAATGAAATGATTTTCAAGTGAATGCCAACTTGTGCAAGCCATATAGATATGGTACTCTTCTGTTCTTGTCGCTGTTGCTGTTGTTGTTGTTCTGAATTTTGAATTGCAATAAGACCGAATAAATTAATAAGAAGAAGCAGAGTGTGCATTTAACAAAAAGCATGCCAAGCGAAACAACAAAAAGGTATCAACTTCCAAATGTTTAATTTATGACTGTGCAAAAATTTATGAGCCAAGCCAGCGGCAGATACTTTTTTCATTTGTTACTGTAGAGTAGTGTAGCTTTGTTTTGTTTTTGATGTTTCTGTTTTGCTTTGCTGGTGCTTGCAATTTAAATTTAAATGATGCACAAAAATACACATTCACGCAAGCCACATGAAATGTATCTTTTTTCATTGAATTGAATTCCAACGAAACGAACTTGATTTGCAAACAGGCTCTGCTCTGGAAGCAGCAGACGGAAGGCGGCTGTCAGAGGTATCTACAGGAAGACAGGCACAGCGTTAAACAAACAAAAATTAATTATGTTTCGATGCGCGAAGCTGCACAAGAATAAACAAGTGAAGTGTAGAAAAGAAACGAGTCGAAGGCGGTTACTGCAAGAAATATACAAAAAAGATATGTCAAAGGAAAAAAAAAAAATGAAGTACAAAAATTATAGGCTTTCGTTTTTTTCCACATTTTCGACTGTTTTGTTGTTTATAAGAAAAAAAATGTTGTTTGTTCTAATGTCCTTCCTTTCCCGCAAACGCACACACACTCATAAGCCTGCACAAACTTAGACGCACACAAAGTTGCAGATGCAAAGCAAAGATGCGCATCTTTATTACGATTCTGTAAGCACAACAAGCCATGCCATAGTAGAAATCAAGACAAGACATTCAGCTCAGTTCGGAAGAAACTACTGCTTTAGATACTTTTTGTAGATACTTTATGTTGCTGTTTTTGCTCTAGTCATTTTCAGTCAGTTGAGCGCTGCAAAAGTTACTCATGACTGCAACAGCAAGCAAGTACACACAAATCGAGCCACAAGAAATTCATGTGTGCGCGCCTGCAAAAGTATCTTTTTCCTTGGCAATGCCATGTAGATACATAGGCATCACTATAGGTGTATTTTTGGATATTTCATTTAAATTAATTTCACTCATGCACATTTACATGTAGAATATTGTAATACGCACGCAGATACCTACTTTCTGCTGTATCTGTTTGTCGTTGTTGAATGCGCATTTTTAAATTTATTTCATTGCATTTTGTCGATGTCTTTTTTGTTGGTGCTGTTGCGGCTTTTTAATTAGTCTGACATTTTTTCGCTTAATTTTCGAAGCACGCTCAGTTTAAGTATCTTTCCCTTGTTTTGTTTATATTGCTTGTGGTTTTTAGGGTTAACTGCGCGTAGATTGATATCTTCAAGTTCATTAGTTTGAGAGCGATTCGCTTTAATTGGAAAGAATCTTCCGCTTGCTGCAAGCGCAGAACAGCCGCGGTGACTTCTTGATTTGAATCTCAAGTTCAGCATCAGCATCAGCATCTTCTGTGCTTGGGTGAAAATTAATGTGCCGAATTCTTGATAAATGTCAGGGCTTTTAATTTATGCGCTATACGCGTCTTGCTATAAGCAAATAAAAAAAATAATAAATTAAAATTAAACTGATTTCTTCTGGTTTTATTTCTGCCCAACATTTAGATACGACATCTAACCTAGAAATGCATTAAAAAGCTACCTTTTCCTATGTATACGCTTTTTATATATCATACAAGGGCCCCGCATTAACACCTTCGTGCTACAATTCCAGTTAAAAAATACCCCACACATGAGCTACATAGTTGAGATATAACTTGGGCCATTCGCTTACTAGGTTCGTTCGCAATGGCAAAACTAGAAAATATCGTAAAAATTACATCAACAACAACCACACAAACGACTAGTTTCCATTGAAATGCAAATTATGAGTTACTTTTGCATCTTTTCTGTTCTCGCTGCTAAACATGGCGTATGCACATTATTTGCTTAGAAAATTAGCATACAACAAACGAAAATGCTTCGAACATGCTCTTAATGCTTTTTGCTTTCTGCTCAGATACACGTATATTCTTGCTCAAATTGCTCAATAAAGCAAACACAACAAGAACAAATCAAACAAAATCAGCAAAAGCTGTATGTATTTATATTACCGCTCCGCTCCTACTCTGCTTCAACATAATCCGCCGCCGTTTGTTTGTTTGTTTGTTTTTCTATGGATTTTCCGTCTCCGGGTGCCTTCTGCCACATTTCAATTATATGCGTGCCAACGCACCGAAAAGTATCTACAACTAGTAGACGAGCAATCGCTCACTCGCTCACTCACTGGCTTCTGTTTTATTATAGTAATTTTTTACTTGACTTCTGACGAGTATAAATCATCATCAGGTCGGAGTGAGCGGAGGAGATAGCGTCAAATATTCAGCAGGTAGCGGCAGCGCGAGCGTTTCTATCTACGCTTGTAAAAGCGCAACGAGTTCTATTGTGTGTTACGTTTGATGGATCTGCTATTCCCGACTGCTCGACTCGACAAGACTAATCGAAATTGTGGCACATGTGCAACATCATTGATGGCAATCACGATTTTTGTGTCGTTCTTTTTGGGTGCCACTGAGAGCAGCCTTGAGCGCGGCGCGGCAAACGAGTAAAAAACGTATCTTAGCTGTTTGACGCCTATTTAGTTGAACAAACTCAAACAAAGCTAAAAAGTTCAATAAGCTAAAAAAAATTTTACGAATAAAGGCAATTAAAAACGCACCACAGGCGACAAACAAAAGGCCGAAAGAGGAGGCGGTCGTTAGAAGAGTCTCCTACAAATTTGAAAAGCATAAATGAATAGTAGACGATACTTCCCTAACACGGAAAAAAACTATAATAATAATAATAATCTATATATTAATACGGAGACATGATTTTTGTAACCCTTTTTACCTTATTTAACATCAATATATTTTAATGATGTGGAGACGGCAAGAACTAATTTGCATTGTGGCTATTGTGGTTGAATTTTAACACTATTAATAACAGAGAATTATCTACTATGAGCTGCTACCCTAGGGACAAACTCTTATTTCGGACCTGTACTGTCAACAATGGATCTGCCTGAAGGAAGCACTCGCACAAAAGCGGCCAGCTTTGAGCAATGGGACAGGAATTCAGTTACACCAGGCCAACGCCAGGCCATACACATTGACAGTGATTCGTCAGAAGCTCCAGGAGCATGGTTGGGAGGTTCTTATAGTCTGGATCAAGCACCAAGTGAAAAATAGCTTGTGAAAATTGACTGTCCCAGTTTTTTGACAATAGAAACTAGGCTTTCTATGAGAGAGACATAATGAAATTAGCTTCAAAATGGCTACAGGTTATCGAACAAAAGTGTAAACTTTTCTGGTCGTTGGGTTTGGCCCAATGACCTTCTAAGCGGAGGGATATATCATATAACTATCGTCCCCACCGCGATATAATCGTCCCCAAGTCCATATGTGTTGTAAAAAAAAAATTGTGATAAATTAATTAATTGCAGGCTTTTTTGCCGTACATAAACATATTATTCACTGAAATATTTCTTTTCAAAGGCACTCGCGCTTGAAGCAAATTTTTAAATTAACATTACACACTTACACACATACACCGATGCAAGCAACTGATGAGTATTCAAAAATGTTTTTTCATGTTTCATTTAAACAAATAGCTAAACATCAAAAGCCAACTCAATGCAAAGCAACAGTGGGCCTGGGGCTCAGACACGAGGAATAAGTACTAATTGCCTGTGTGAGCAGAGGCAGTGGCGGAGGCACAATTCAAACGAGCCGTGGCTAAGTTGGGCTTCATAAATAATCAAGAAAATCAATCAGAAAACAAACAAGCAAGCATAAAAATGACATGAAAGATACAACAACACCTCAAAAGGTACAACAAACCCAAGGAGATACAAAAAAGATGCACGACAACATTCAAAACGAAATCGAAGGGCTGCTGCAGGGCATTATTGGATAACGTAGTGGAGTGGTGGTGGAGCGCGAGCATTTGTGCCACGAAAATTATGATCAATGCAATCATGTCAAATTGATTTTGAACCCCACAGTCTCGTCAACAGCAACAAAGTCGCGAACAACCAAAAAATGAAGACAACAATCACGATGAGCTGAATCGAAAATGTGAAATGGCCGAAAGCAGCAGCAGCAGTTGAAATGCCACATGGCCTAAAGACTGTTTGAAAATGAGCCATGAGATACAAGTTAGAAGTATATTCATTCAACTAGATGGAGGAACGGAGCAAGAAGCCAAAAATTTAAGAAGTTGCAAAATAAATCAAACAAACGAGGTGCAACCAACAACAAAAACGACAACATTTGATGAAGTACTCGAGACCCAGGACGAAAAGCAATAAAGATAAAGTATGAGAGAAAGAGAGAGATGTAGAAAGAAAGAAGAGATAGGAAGCAAGCCAGGAGCAATGAAGTTTGATGAAGGCTCACTAGGTACAAAGTGTACTGACAGAAAGGTAGATGAAGTGCAGCAGCAACAGATGCGTAACAGTGCAAGCTATGTTGACGACAAGTCAACAAGCGAGGGTAAGAGATGCGCGTGCATGATGAAACTAAGTGCCTGACTGACTGGCTGACTGCCCAACTGTCAGTTTGACTGATCGATGAAAGGTTTACTGCTTAAACTGCAATCAAGTGCAGTTAAGTGAAGCCAAGCAGTCCGGCAGACAGGAAATGCAACCAATTTGACCAAAAAAGTACAACTTCAGTTAAAAAAAGATCGGACCGATCAGAAGCGTAGTATAGACAGTAAATAAAAAATTAATCAAACCCAACCCAAGATAATGAGTTTATAATGATGTGGACATTAAACAAACAACGAAATTATTGGTTAATGTTATGGGCTGGTTGGGCCAATAATTTGTTGACAAGTGTAAGGCTGAGTAGTTTATAATTGGATAGCAATCATACCAGTGTATTTTAGAAACAATGCTCCTTTGGATAGAAATAAATAGCATAGATAGAGATAGATACATAGATGGGTAAATAAAAATACATAAATGAAATAAATGGCAAGCACCTAGATAAATAGATAGGAGTAGATAAATCGAAATTTAGGAACATGTACCGTAAACAGATACTTCAAACATAAAAAAATTATGAATAATGGATAAAAAGAGTACCTACAACCAAAGTGTCGTATGTCTTTGCAAATTAGCAAAAAGCCGTGCAAAAATGGCCTACCTCAATGCCAACTTTGAAAGGCAGGCGACAAATTGACAACTCAACTTAGGCCAATCAATGCTTAGTCAAAGCGCTACTTAACCAAGCTGACCATCGACCAGACGATCACATCAACATGATCATCGTTAACATGTTTCTGCAAAAGTCAGTGAAACTGTCAATCGACTCAATAAATCTGCGCGAGTGTGCAGCAAAAAGTTACAACTCAAGTCTCACATTTTCAAGATAATCCTTACAATAAGAACAACAACAACGACCAAATAAAGAAAAACAACCAAGAAATCGAAGGCCGTATGAAGAAGTGTATAAAAAGTGTAGAAAGGAATTTAAACGGCAGACAGGTAGGAATGACCGCAGCGCAAACTCAAAGCGCAAGGTGATTTGTGAGGTGGGGTGGATTGAGCTTGAGTCAATGTAAGTTGAGTTTGGGAGAGCTGAATTTTGATACGAAGGCACAGGGAGTATGTGAGTAGAGTGAGAAAAAAACAAAATAAAAATGAAGAAGTGAATTTGCAATAAGAACCAAATAAAGACCACTAAAACATAATTTATTGTGAAACCGGCATTGCCAACAACAAAAACACCTCGCATTGAAACATTACCAAAAAAAAATCAATATGAAAAGGAATACATTCAGTGATATCGGTTCGAAAAGAGAACGAAAAATAATTAAAGGCACAATCAGATACAAGATACAAATACAAGCGCAGGTAGCGGTCAGGATACTTTGTAAAATGATCACCTGTTTTTAGGCCAGGCCAATACGCAGAATGAACGTGAGCAGAGTGCAGAGTTGAATGAAGAGAACAGGGGAAATGGCAGTGTGGTGAAGAGTAAAGAGAAGCTGAGGTGAGTTGAATCAAGTGACAACTCTGACCACTCAAAGTAGGCGACGGCAACAGCAGCAAAGAGAACAATGGCGAAATATAATAATTTCCAAATATTCAAAATAAAATCATTTTTGGGGCAGTTAAGCGTTTGAAGCAAAAAGCCAGCGGGCGGTGCGAGGGAAAAACATATCAAGATAAAAAAATGCAGACGTGTTCAAACGCAGTTTTTATTCCTCTTTTTTCTTTTTCTTTTTTGAGTGAGTTGTGCTGCACAGCAGGCGGCAGACGATGGTCGACGATGGTCGACGATGGCAGAAATAAGGCAGTCATGCAACATGAGTGCGCAACAAGGCAGGCAGGCGCAGCGACGTTTGGTAGCGACAACAGCAAAAAGCCTCGGCTCGAAAAGTGTGTGACAAAGCGCAATAATTCGAATGCGAATGTGATTTAGCTTCTTCTCTCCGCCAATTTGCATGCTGTGCCACGACTGAACTTCGCGCTTGCTGTTATTCTTGTTTTCTCTTCTTTTTCCCTTCCAACGGTTAGATGTCGCATGTAAATTGATATTTCTTGCAGCGTCGGACGCTGCTGCTGCGCTGCTAAAACGACACCTTTGACAAATGCTTCCTTTTGGCATGAGACACGACACGAAAGCCAGAAAAACATTCAGAAAATCCTTTTTGATCGTGTATCGTTAAAAAGTTTATTACTTCAATCTAAAAATAACGCATCGATTTGTGTTGGTCCAAAAAATAATGCTACGCTCAAGCATTAAAAGTATCTACGAGCGTGAAATTAACTGAGACTGAAGCTATTAAATTACGGCTAAGCTTCTAAATGAGCTTAAAAAAATTATAATACTCAAAAGGCTACTCATGCATAAATAAAACTAAGGTAATGAAAATGTTTCTACGAGTTTCAAATTCGATGCCATATGCTAGTAACCGAAGAAGTCATTTATTCCTAAAGCAAAAATAGTATTAAGAAAGTGTAAGTGTTGTGGGACACCCGGGTAGAACGAAGCTGTTTATGAATCCGTGGTTTATAATAAGGTTAAACACCCACTTAATGGTCATAAAACATTGATTTGAGTATAAAAAAGGACCAATGATTTATTGTCGTCAAATAAACATTTAACGAAAGTTTAAATAAACGACCACTCTGCTGTTCAGGAGAACTAATTTTCTTTGCTTAAATAGCTTCAATTTAAACGAAAACATGACATTTTTTTATAAAAAATTTACAATTCGCCGACTCAACAGATTTACATTTCGCATACTTACATTCAGAAAACGTTGGCTCTTTGAAAATATCTGTCTCAGGCGATAATTACAGAAATTTGGGTCAGCAAAGAGGATATCCTACTACTACAGACTACAAACGGCTTGGTATTGTAGGGAATGTATTGAGATGGATTGGACATCATTCTTTAGAAAGAAAATGTATCAAAAAGAAACCTAGAAAGTAAAGCTCTACTCATTAAAGTCGCCATAGAATAATTTGGCTAGCTGTAACAGAAAACTGGACAGCCAAGTGCAAATATGACCATGTCTTTTTAAGCATTACTCAAACATTTTTTTACTCAACTTTTTTGAGTGACAACTACAATTGTTGTATAATTACCACGTTATAGACAGACTATTGCCTCCTTGTAGGTTTCCCCGAAATTTATAACAACTACTTTCTGTATTTTTTTAAAATCTTAGGCTCAGTAGTTTCGGCGATCAGATAGAGCAATGGTTAATTTTTATTTCTTTTCTCAAATAACTTTAAAACATTTTATTTATATGTAATATATATTTGCAACTCGCCCTTTCATTTGATATATAATAACCTAATCGGTCCAGTTGATTCGGAGCAATTTGGCTGTAAAGCTGGGACAGATAGACACACGAGTGATCCTATAATGATTACATTTTCATTGAAACATACGGAAAGCCGATGATGGTGCAAACAGGACATCTACTAAAAAGTAATGAATAGTAGAGGATCTTTGTTCACTCTTAAGCTGGTCATACACGACGAACAATACTCCTGTGATTTACTCGAGCAAATCAACAAAATTTTAACATCTGTTCGTCAACAGCACCATACACGACGAATATGCCCTCAACCATAAGCGAATCACACGAGCATGTTCATGGTGTATGGCCAGTTTAGTAAGCTTAAAAATCCACATATAAGTGCGCGGTTACAGTTGGAATTCAAAAATTCGAATGACTTTTCTTAATATCGAAAGTTATATCATTTTTTTTTTCATGTTTGAATGTGGTCTTGCCTAAGCTACAACAAACAAGCTAACAACGCGTGCAACATACATTCAAGCATATACAAGCAACAATTTGAAGCCGAGCCCAAGTCGAAAACCTGTTGCCAAATGAATGAGCAACCAACCAACCAATCGCTTTTATCGGATCGTCGATACACTCCAGCAACTTTTAAACAACAAACCAACCAGCAACATTCGTGGTAATGAGCAACACGAAAAAGGTGTCACGTTACGCGTAATTTATGACCACAGAAACTATAATTTTCCAACCGAAGAACACAAAAACAACAAGCAGCAAAAAGGAGCGTAGGCAAAGAGAACATGCGAGCTCTTTGGCCAACTTGAAACAGGCAACAACAGCACAAGAAACTGAAAAACTGTCTCCAAATTCATGTTTAACGATTTCATTTCGGTTTAACTGCTTGCCCACCTGCCTGCTTACCTGGCTGCTTGCCTGCATCTACGCTAAGTCGGCCTAGAGATACAACTACAAGCAACTGCGATACTTGTCAGTTATTGTGGTAACATTTTCTGTTTCCCATATTTTGTTGTTGTCGTTATTGTTTTTGATAGAAACGCTCTGATTACCGACAATTGAAAACTATCATTGGTTAAGCAATAACATGCTTGACTTTGAAGTAAATTAACAAAAAAAAATTCGAGAAACAGTCAACAATAAAAGTATCTGCAAATACTAATATATAACCCCCAATAAAAAACGGTAAAACCTATCGTCAATTTAAAAAAAAAAAACAAAAATAAGTCAGGACTAATTGTAAAACATTAATAATTAAATAGAGTAAAAAATAATAAATAAAAAAAAAGAACGTAACTAATAAGCGTACATATCTGCTTGACTTTCAACACATTGAATTCCAAGACATTTAAAACTGAACTGGAAAAAGAATAATTCTTTCAACTGTCAACCACAGTAGATACAATTTTTCTCCTACTGCTGCTAGTCATCAGCCGCAAATGCCCTGCTGACAACAAATAATAATGAAATAATGTAAACTTTCATAGATAAGATTTCGTCAGTGTCGATGTCGTCGTGCCTTTTGCCTGAAATATTGATTCCAATTATAACAGGAACAGCAAAACAAAAACAAAAAAATGCTTTGACAAAAAATAATTTTCGATGCAATTCGAATAAAAAAATAAACAAATAATAAAGAATATTAACAAACAACCAGAAAAAAGAGTAGTCAAGAGCAGTAAGTGAAGTACGAGCATGTGAAAAGTGAGTACGCAACGACAATGTTAGATAAGACTCAAGTAAAAAACTTTGTGAAATTAAGGTGGAAAGAAGTTGTTGTGTTTGTTGCATAAATTTCAATGAAACGAAAATTGCGTTGAATGAAGAAATCTCGAAGTAGAAAATTATTCACCAAAAATAAAAACCTTGAAAATGTCGTTCAGGTAATTGCAATGGAAACTGAATCAGGTTCAATATTGAATCACAGAGTACATCAAAAGGTATAGTTTGTCAAGAAATTCTTTTGACACCATTAAAGCAAAAAATTTTTTTTTAACCTTAAGACGAAGGAAAATTTAAGTATATCGGAGTTTAGCAATTTTTTTTTTTTACTGATTATGATTTATTAACTTAATTGATACGTATGTGATCAAAAAGTTGCACAGTTTTAACAAAGAAGCAACGAAACAAAGAAAACATGTTTCGTCAAAGAATATGGAGAATAAGTAAAAAAAAAATAAAGTTAATAGAAAAATTGTAAAAATGTGATTGTAAATTGTAATTTCCTTTGACTTAAAGTTTAAAAATATCCATGTTTTTTTGATGAAGTCAAAACCATTTTTAGAAAAACTGTATCTCACTTAAAAACGATCTTCGAATTTTTTGTTCACTCTTACAGAACGTTTTCAGTTGATGTTGTAAGTACACCTACATGAAAATGTTTATAAAATATGTAGAATATATGACTCTTGGATTTAAAAAATAAATAGCTTTAATCATAAACAAACAATATGTTTTAGACGCTTTCGACCACAGAATAAATTAGCAGTAGAAATAAAACTAGTTTAACATTTTAGGAAAGGAAAATCATATATACCACTTAAATATTGTAGTTTTGAACAAAAAAGGAAAAAAAATTAGAATAGACAAAACAGAGCGATATCAACGTATGTCATTCCATGCGATTGTGAAAAACTCAAAAAGAACTAAAAATTTGGGTAGAGTAAAGATGAGTCTCTCCGTCGAAGTAGCCAGAAATCGTGACTTAGATAAGAGCCATAAATAAATCAGAGATGTCAATTCAAAGTGCGTTTACTTTGACAAATTGAGAAAAAATATTTTCGATTATTGAGCTGCTCTTAAGCGAAATTTGATTTTGCAACGGGTCTGCATAATATATAACGTACATATAATATTGAAGCCAGGGTATATTCTCGCAATTTGTTATGCTCAGGGCTATTCTTATGTTGTGAAACTGTAGAAATTTTAACCGGTCTAACCGGTGTAAGAAGAAGAAATGATTTTAAAGGAAATCGATTACAAAAAGTTTCGAAAAAGGTCAAAGGACATAACATAAATATTAGGAGAGCCAATGCGTCTTATGGACATATGCATTTGAAATAAAGAAAATGTGTCCACACCACGGCGAAGAAATTATAGGGAGCAGTTGGTTAAGCGGCTATTACACAAATTGAAAAAGATACTTCCCACATATAAAAAATTTGTAAGACTTAGAAATATTGTAAAAATATTTCAGATTTCCTTAATTGGGAGGACTATGATTCAATAAGTGAAACGAAGTCCCCTATGGAGAGAAGAAGACGGAGAAATGAATTAAACCCAGAATCACTAAATTTATAAACCCTGAAAATATTAAAATCCTAGGTTCACTGCATCGTAAGGCTCCCATACAATCCGTAGCACAATTTATATTGTCATCAATGTAGGCCTTATTTGGTAATACACGCATATAATAAGTACGTTCCCACTTAACGAGAAAATTTTGGTTTGGTCGGATTTGGGGGGTTCCAAAATATGACTGTGAAACATTTCATCTTCAGATCAAAACGCCAGGTACTGGTTTGGAATAGTGCAGACGGACAGAGAGATGTGATTATATCAATTTGCTTCGTATTGCTGATTAAGTACATGTGTAGTTTATGAGGTTTCCCGTGTCTCTTACTTAGAGAATGTTAAGAGCATAAAATATTTTTAGTTCAAAGTTAGACGTGTTCTGTTTCTTAACCTGCAGGACATGAGTAGATTGGGTAGGCTGGTAGGCCGTGGAAAACTAATTCGTACTTGCCAACACTGCTCAGTGTATGCATTTTGAAAACTGATCCATTGAGAAATGTTCTTAATCCTAATTGGATCTGCCTTAATTCTTAATAATTACATAAAACGCGAGTCATACCTGCTTCGCTCCTATCCTTGTCTAGCGGAGCCGTATAAGCCAAATCGTTCAGCAGGCATTAGTAAGGCCGAAAAGACACTTTCATTTTGAAGAGCAACTTCAAATTTGATGCTTACAGTTTTTTATCTACTATTTGTTGAATATTTGCGTGTACGGGTGTTTTTCGACTTTAGTCAATTTCGAGTTTGTTGCATGGCGGAAAAGTTGCGAAAGTTGCAACAGCAGCCAGGAAGAAGTAACTTTGCAGAGATTTCCTTTGTTGTTTTTTTTTGTTTACTTGTTGTTAAATTTTCTTGTAGGAAATTACGAAAGCACGAGGCTAGATTTTTTATTTAAAATTTCATGTACGGTGATGACGTTAACATGCGACAAGCAACAGGAAAGCAGTGGCTGGCAAGACGTGCTTCTGTTGCTGTTGTCGCTAATGTTGGCTAGTATGTGTTGTAGTTCCTGTTGTTGTTGCAGCCAGCCACAGACGCCGAAATCCACTTTGAGATTCACGTTTCTGACATCGATCAAATCAAAACACTTTTTTTGCCTTACTGCTTATTCGAATTTTCTTTAAATTTTTTGCTTTGATTTTGCATATAAAAGGAAACAGATTTTCATAACTTGTCTTGACTTCTTTGTTTGTTGTTCACGAGGCGTTTAAAATTTTTGGCATAGTTTTCGTTATTTAATTTTTGTTGTTGTTGTTGTTTTACTCTTAAACTTCTTAAGAGGCGCTTGCTTTTACAATCACAAAAACAAACAATATTGTTACCACATCAACATAATCAGCATCATTGATTCACTCACAAAGCTGTTAGAGAAATGTGTTAATAAAGTAACATATTGGAAATGCAAATGAATAGATCGTTTGCAATACACACACACATGACACACACACAGTAAAATGACGTTCTTTATAGGAGTTTAGTAAAATGTTTTTATTTATGAACGTGCTGTCCTATCTATTTGTACCGGTTAATTATGCCCTCAGGCCCAAAGGCGCTGTTAAATAGTGAATTTAAGAAACACGCACAGCTTCCAGAAGAATTCTGAACGGAGCAAACGAATAAAGGCAACCACGCAACGCGATCGTTCGTGAAGTAATAATCCCAGAAGTGCACACAACAATGACAACAAGCAAGCAGCCACGTTAAGGTGGTGAGAAAGTAACATTAAGTGAAGACCAACTATGAGTGTAGTTGTTTTTGAGCAAGAGAGTGCTCGTGTTGAGTGTGTGTAATGAGCGAGAGGGTGAGAGATTGTTTCAAATGAGTGTATTCTTTTCAAAGTATGAGTGAGAGCGCGTACACTAGTACACGAGCGAGTGTAAACATAGAGTAGGAAGCCGTTGTTGTTTGCGATGTTCCTCCTGCTGCTGTTCAAAGGAAGACACTTTTTCAATGGTTATTTAATGTTGTAGCATGAGAGAGTGTCTAATCGCATGAATATTCCCGAGATTTATACAATTAGTTTTCGTTTTAGAATTATAAACAATTGTGTTCAATCAAATTAAGCAAAAATTCATTTGCACGTATTCTGTTAAGAAACACATCAACACAGAATATTTGTTCACTACTTTCATCGCACGTATAAAATATATCCTGACACGAGTCACAAATGAAACTGACTGTATCGTTTGACAGGTTCAGTAGTTTTTAGAGTGGATATATTGTTGTTGTTGCTTCAGTTTCCTCTTTCGACATCGGTACATTTGACTTCATACATATGCTGAGAGTGTATCTGTGTATCTGCTACGTGCGTAGTTTATTGAAAAACACCCCGTTTAGCGACAGATTTACGCCACCTTGTCAATGTGGTGGTGATGATGGTGGAGAGAAGTAACACAACGATTGGGTGTACGACAGTCGTAGCACTCTGTGTGACAGTTTGTAAGATAAACTATAAGCAAGTCATGTTTTAAATACACACATATAAGGGGTGCTACCTTGGTTAGCTTAATTTAAGTAAAGCCAATCTCATCGACGGAATTTAGATCATCGCAACCTTAGTTACTTAAATAATTTAACAACAAAAACACCAGCTAAGTCAATCTCATCATTGTCATTATTATCAATGCACAATAATCATGTAATCAAGAGAACTGCAACTGCAACAACAACTGCCACTGTTTGCTCACGAACACTCAAATGCACACACTCACTAATTGTACACTCTACACCACACTGCCATTCTCTCTTCTGCCCAAACACAGCTGCTGCTCAATAAACGCCAATAATCACGTTTCTCTCTGGTTTCTTTGCCGGAGACTTTATTATTTATTTATTTTTTTGACTCATTTGTAAACTCATTTTTCCGCTCGAATGTTGTCTCATTAATTAGATGAGGAACGCTCTCAGTATTGAGCAAACATGAAGTGTGTGAAGACGAGCTTTAAAGATGCATTTCTCTCCAATACTTAGATTCGCTTGCTCTCTGACTGCCTTTCTCTCAGCTGAGCAAACGAACCAAGAAACCAACCAACCAACCAACCGGTTTATTGGTTTTTTATCTTGCTAAGGGTCTTGTTAGAAGTAATTCGTAACACGTTGTTATCAGATAACGCGCCAACGGGTTGCGCGCTGCTTCTCAACACGCTAACGATGTAGGACGCCGGAGCAAGAGTTGCGCGGGCAAAGAGGCGTGACACTTGCGAGAGCACCTAACGAGTTTTTGTTGTTGCTACCTTGTTAGCGCAATCGTCCGGAGGTTGGAAGTTTGCTTGCTTAAAAGAGCAATAAAATGAAGACAAACAAGAAAACTAAAGAAAGGAAAATAATGCATTAGTGAGTCGTTGGGGAATAGAGGGGAGTACGCACACAAGCTTGACTCACTCACGTTTTGACTTTTGGCTTGTATCACCTCTGTTGCTGCTTGCTGCCGATGATACACGATCATTCCATTGGAGATTCGCTCTCTTTCTCTTCTACCCAAATTGATCAGCATGATGTGTGTATTGATGTATTTCGAGTGGAGCTTCTCACGTCTGTCGGGTATCTGCAGGGTGCCAGCGTTGTTTGTAGTTGACTTCTGCTTCTTCGTCTACTTCCATGCGGCTGTTGCCTCAACTGTTGCTTTTACTTTCCTGTACTCCCCTCCTGCTCTTTTGGCTAAGCATACACACCACACGACAACCAAAGCAACATATAGATCTCCACTCTTTGCAAGTCTACTTGCAACGTGTGGCGTGGCACATGGAATATGGTATCCTTCCTATAGCGCACAATAGGAGCCAAACAAGACCATCAGAGTTGTTATCGTTGTTCTTGTGTGCATGCTTCGTCTATGATTTTGCTTAGTTCGCATGTGTGGAATTTACGAATACAAACAACCACACGGAAGCAATGGTGGGGACAGGAGGTCGGTGCCGATGGAGGAGACTAGAAGTTGGCGCTGGATGTTGCTGCAACAAGAAATCAGCGTAGGAAAAAATCTCATGTTTTTATGCATTTCGATTGTTTTCTCCCTACTGTTGTTATTGTTTTTGTTGTTATGCTGGTGGTTGTTGTTGCAACATGCTATTTTACTGATTGGAACTCCAAACGTTTCTGTTGGTATGCAACTTTGTCTATGCGCCCGTACAATTCGCGCCAATGCAACCAGCCAAGAAACAGGAGTCTGGTAGAGGCAGCCACAGAAGGAGGAGGCCGTTGTTGATGGTGGCATGTTGAAGCAGTCTTAGCAAGCCGTACACAACAAAAACAAGCAAGTCGTGAGCATTGTGCTAATGAACTTTACAATGAAAAGGAAAGAAGCTTGTTTGGTTTATTTTTGGGTTGACAACACAACGCACGACAAACGAAGGCACGAATGACGATGACGATGGTGAGGACGTTGACGACGAGCCCGGGGGGCATAAACACAGGAACCTGATACAGAATGCCAATTTGAAACTTGTAAGACAAATATATAAAATTCTGAAGAATACATATTATCTTACTATATCATGTTGATCGAATGAGCTAATCTCCGAAAATATCCAAACGTTTTCAATGAACTTTTGGGAATATATATGGTTGGGTCCCTAATCCTGAATAGGGTTTTTTGGACATGATAGGTGACGCTGCTGTCGAGATCTAGACACTTTTTTTCGTCAATGTTATATCAATTGTTTTGAATGCTGTTTCCTTACACGAGACTAGTCGATTAAAGATCTAGTAATTTTAAAAATACATCAAGCAGCAAATAAGTCCGGAGGATTTGGCAATATACCGTAACATTCGGTTTCTTTCTTATGTAGCTTAAAAAGGTTTTGATTTTCATACCATTTACTTCGAACCTTTCTTGTAGTACTACGATTTTTTTTTGCAATAATATTACATTGTGTATAATAATAATATTACATTGTATTTGTTTATAATATATGAAGAAGAAGAGTTCAGACTATTTAAATTCTTCACAACTTAATTATGGATAGGATGGTATTATTAGAAGTTTATATTTTAACAAACAATTGTAAAGGCAAAAGTTAATAAAAACCTTACGGTTTTAAGTACTACTACTTATATACCTGATAATATCACAAAGAAATCAACTGCATTTCTTCGTTCTGCAACCGTTCACTTACATACTACCCTGTTAGTCAAGTCCCTTGGGGCGTATCGTCTAACAATCAAATCATGCAAAACTGCAGAAACACGAAACCCACACCCACATTAAAGCAAAATCAACAATTCCAGCTGCTAAAGACCACGACGAATAAAGCAAAACTTGATCAGTGATCTTGTCAGCAGACAGAAATAAAGCCAGAAATCATGAACATTGCAATCACTGCGGAGTGCAGATCAAGTTGCATGCCAAGAGAGCCGCAAGCAGCGAGAAACATTTTGTAGCAAGTACCCGCAGCAGTCAGCGAAGTTGTTTGTTTTCCACAGTCGTGTTCAGTTGAATTCAACAGGATCTAAGATCATAACGACGATAATGAGGACGATGATGATGAAGTGGAAGATGATGAAATCAGTGAAAACTAACAAGAGGTGTTGCTGGCACAACAACGACTTTAACTACCTTGCTGCACATTCATCGTGGCAGTTGCATTCACCACGCAATCGGCACGGCTTGGCGTGGTATGCTGGCAGCTGTAACTGCAACTGCTGTTACTTCCTCAATGCGAGTTTCTTGGGTGCAACTCTTTCGAATACCTTTCTGGTCTCCGCTTTTGCTGTGGTGGGTCGCTTTGTTTGCACAACAGCGGTCGGAAAAATTACCCGTAGGGAATTCATGCGAATTTTCGCTCTCATTCGACAACTGTCAATAGGCTACTTCGATTGGACAGTAAACAACTTATTTGACTCTCTCAAGGTAGGCACACAGCCAGTAAGACAGGCACGCACTACTTGTATCTGAGGTCATTGTGAGGTACTATGCGCAACACTAACACGCTGTGTGGCATGCAGTTGGGGATGTGCTACTGCTAGTGCTGCTATCAGTGCTGTTGTTGTTACTGTTGCGTTTCAATTAGCCACAACTCATTTGCTCATTTCGCTGTCGTTTGTTTATCAATGCAAAAATATGTAATGTCAATAAACCCGAGACAATTGAGTTCAATGCCAATTGTTCAATTAACAAATAACGGCGATAAGTGCTTCTC
The DNA here is from genome assembly GCA_035041755.1 of Cacoxenus indagator. Lineage (NCBI taxonomy): Eukaryota > Metazoa > Arthropoda > Insecta > Diptera > Drosophilidae > Cacoxenus > Cacoxenus indagator. The sequence continues at coordinate 32,239 of JAWNKX010000885.1, forward strand.
TTCTTCGTCTGCTCTCGTTTCTTCCACATAAAATTAGCACAATTGTGATTACTTTAGTGTATAAATAGGTACATATAATAGATAAAATTATCGCCACTATTATTACAGTTAAAAAATAGTTCTGTCTCTGCCAAAGCGTGCGTCAAATCATAAAAAACACTAAAATGGCATGGAAAGTGTCAACGCTAAAAAATTTGTAGCATAATAAACTATAAAAAGATACATTAAAAGTGCAATCGGATGTTTGAAAAACAAAGAGTCTAACAAAACGGAGAAAATTCGTTCACCTCGAATATTTGTTACGCTACTTTCAACTCGCGATCATCATTCAATTTAATATATGAGCCAGATATTCGTAGTCTATAGTTCGCTGAGGACCACCGGAACAAAACCGTAGTTAAAATAGAGAAAACTGAGAATAGGAAGTTGGACTGAAATATAATGTGCCGGTTGCAGTGTTAAAATTTAATTTTAAATACTCTTCTGTCTAGTCTATGAAACAGGCAGGCATATACATATCAGAGAAGAAATTCGTATTTTTAGAAACATTCAATCCAATTCGTCCATTACGTATTAGTATAGTCTAGTTAACCATAAGATGAAAATTGGTTTATGCTTAATGGAATTTCTAATGCGCCTCCATGGCGTCAGAAAACCAATAACAAAATAATAGTACCCTGTATTAGGTGTAAGGGAAGACTATAAAAATAGCAATAATTTACACTATTTTCAACGTCACTTTAAGTACAACTAACAATTACACACACACACACACACACACACACACTCTCAGACCGTATTCACGCTTACAAATTCTGAGAGAAAAATATAACTGAACTAGACTAAACTAAACTAACTGCAACTTAATGCGTGCCCTCACTCGCTGTCAATCGTGTGCATGGATAACCTAAAGCAACGTCACTGATAACCCGCATAGATAATGGAAAAGACGAATATGGGGAGAGTAGCGTGCGCGTCATTCAATATCATATCTACCGAAAAGGCATACAAAAAATATTAAAATTTATTGCATCGTAAATTGACAGGCGAAAAGTAGCAGCACACTCCTCGACACCCGCTCCAAGACAAGGGGCCCAGTGGACTGTTATTTTTTACTGTAGTTCATTTGGAAATTTGTATAACCAAAAACTCTAATAGCAACTATAAAATATGGCATAAGATGTGCCGAAAATTTGTCTAAATAATTTTGTGTTCTGTCCGTGGCTGAGGTCGGCCGCCTTCTGAATGAGTCCCGATGTTGGCAGCGGTACTGGTAGCGGCAGTGGCAAAGGCAACAAGTAGACAGTAAGCCAAATAATTAAGACCATAAATTATAAAGCCATAAATTACGAGGAGAGCAGCAGCAGCAAGTGGGTGTGAGTACGAGAGATGCGCTGTGCGTGCTTGCATCTTTGATTAGTGGAACTCAAAACAGACAGGCAAACAAACAGGTAGGAAGGAAGGAAACAATCAAATAGCACATGTGAATGTCCGATGGGACGAATGTTTGTTTGTGTATGTTTGTCAGTCTAGCGAATTAAAGAGTTACCAGCCACATTGCAGTATTTACATAGTTATTTAAGTCGCATAAAAAAGAGGAAGAGAGATGACAAAATAACACAAATATAATAATAATGATAATAAAAAAGCACCCAAACACTCACACACAAAAACACATACACACACAGAAGAATTGGAAAATTTTCATTAAAGCGAAAAGTATTTTTCCAATTCATTACTTGTTTGCTTCTACAAGACACAATAAACATTTTTCTAAAGGAAAGATAGATGAGAAAAAGAAAGTTGCAAAACACACACACACACACACACCAACAACCAAATAATATAACAATAAGAACAAAACAAGTCAACTGAAAGTAAAGGATAACCCAGCTTAGTGGCGCTGGTAAATGAAAAAAGCTAAAACCAACAACAACAGCTGAGCTTAACGAAAACGAAAATAGTTGTAACGCTCAAGTCGAAGAGAAATTGTGCAGAACAATTGCATCCGCAAACAATGTTGAGCGTTACACTGGCAACAACAACAAACACACAAACAAGTAAACAACAAAACGCAATCCGTTTAAAGAGACTAGAAAAACAAAATGCCAATAAAACAAAATGGACTCCTTAGTCAGCCGGCATCCAGCCAAAGCGAAAACGTGATTCAGCAAAGTAGAGCAAAAGTTAAGCCATGAGCGAAAGAGCAGACGGCAGTATAGATCGAGAGGATAGCAGCATAGCACGGGGCAGAAGAGTATAGCAGCTTTTGCCTTAAGCCAACACCAAATCAAGATAATACAAGAGCGTTAACAAGCAGCTTTGAGTTGGTAGAAAAAACTGGCAACAAAAAACCCGACAAAACCGAAACGCTGATACCCTTCACTTGAGTATATCAATTCAACAATTGGTATGATCAAACATTGAATTAGAATAAAAATGATAAGGTATAAGTGATAAGTGATGTTGATAATAGTTGAGTCTGATAACTAGCATCATGCCCATGGCCCTCCACGTTCAAGGCAATTTTGAGTTTTATCAAGCCGTCTCAATTGCTAAATCTATATAATATACGATACTTGTTATACAGTACACGAATTTTATTCATAGACTTTTTTAGAGCTATATACTTAATGTGGTAAACGATTAAGATACGATTCAGAAATCATATCGAGTCGACTGAATGCAGGTTGATGTCCCAAAAATTTCTTTTAACCTAAAGGTGGTCAATAAAGCGGTCAATGAAGAGCGAAGAGCGCAATACTTTTGTGCGTGCTCAAGAGAGAGTAACGTTTATACTAAGCAACTCACAAATCCACACAGAAAATTTGAACGTCTGCGGTGTATTCCTTCTCTGTTTCTCTTACGCGTCCCGTATCAAAATATTGCAAATATTTACTACCAAAGCGACCTTAGAAGTTTCACTTAAAAAAAAAAAATCTTTCAATCTAGTGCTCTGTAAATATAAATATGTATATGGGATCATAGAACTCATTAGCCTCATTATTTCACAAATCTCACCAATAAGTCTTAATGCCACACAAAAAGTGAAGAGTGCAAACGAAGTTTGGGGCACACACAAAAAGCGTTCACTGACAGTGTAGCGATGATCTGAATCTTTAGAAGGGTTTCGTTTTTTTTTGCTTTTCTTCTTCTTTAATTTGTTGGGGTGGTACATTTAACTTCATCATGTAGTTTTCCATGTTCGAACCATGCTTTTTAAAGTTTTCACTTGAGTAGTATTCCTGTTCATTTATTGTTTTATTTTAATTATATTGTTTTTTGCTTTAATTACGTTGAATCTCACAAGCGGCCAAATATGTTATATATAAAATCCATACTCAATTGCAAAACGTTTTTGTTATAGTTTATTTTCTTCTTTTTTTTACAAAGTTTCGCCGAAATGTTTTTGTTCAACAAAGTTCGAAAACATGAACTTTTTTTGGGAAAATTCACTTTGTTCATGAAAATTTTGGCTTCAAGTTTTCTGCCGCTTGATTGCGCTTCTATTGTTTTTAATGTAGTTCAGAGTTTTTCTATTTGAATGCCAAAGTTTCATTCCTTTGTATTGCAATTCGATGTTGTTGTTTTTTGTTTGTTGAAAATAGAATATCGACCCAAGGCAAAACTACTTCATGAGTCAAAGAAAAATGGAGAATTGCACTTGAAATAGTTGATGTGAGTGGCGGATTTTCAGACTTGATATGTCTAAAATATAAAAGATATGAGATATATATTGAATTTCCCCATTACGGACAGCCCCTATAGTCGAACTTCTCCCCTAGCCGAACAAATTTCGGCGACACAACATTTCATAAAGTTTTCATCAAAATATTTCTCATAAATGGACAGAATTCTTAAAAAGCATAAGCAAGACTTATAGAAAATTTGTAGTACCATTTTTTACGAGTCTTATATATAGACTTTTGGAGATCTAACTTTTTATATTGCATTTGAATTATATAACAGCAATGAATTTAAAAATGATTTAGAAAATGCGAAAAAAAATTGAAACTGTTCAAGATGTAGAATATTTATTATAAAACTCCACATATACGTGAGTCGATCAATAAGTACTTAGAAAATTCGAGACATGTCTCGTAAAATTGAAAATGATTATTTATTTATTTTAATTAATTTATTTTTTTTGATTTTCAAGTTTAGATCATCACTAATCAGCTGTTAAAGTCTCAGTAATATCCAACATTAGTGAATTAAAAAAATTTAATTAAAATTTAAAAAACTGACTTTCAGGCGGTGATTTAATCCTTTTATTCGAAAGGTTTAACACTGAAAGAAATCACAGGTGTGTTTTCTGCACCTGTTTTGCACCTGTTTAAAATTGGGTAAATGAGCTTAAACCTGGCCGAACATCCACAAAAGTTGAAAATCGTTGGGGACGTCCAGTGGGCGTAGCGACCACAGAAGCGATTGAGAAAATCCACGATATCGTTTCGAATAAAAGTGCGCGAAAAAGTTTAGAATATGAGTACACTACTATACTCCAGAAAGAAATGCTCAGTCAAAACAGTCCTCAAAAGCCTATTTTAAGGGAATTTCGAAATCCTACTTTTTGGACGGTTTTAACAAATTTGGACTCTTGATCGAGCCACGTAACATAGAAGAAGTACGTATAATTTACCTAATTATAAAAATAGGATTAAGAATAACTAGTTTTTCGCCCAGTGCAGACTGGTCCCAAAACCAAATCTGTTGGCAGAAACTCAATTTTTTTATTCAAGAGTTAAGCAAAACCATATTTCATTTCAATAGTGTGTTCTCAAAAGCAGTTTAAGATTATAATGGTATAATTGAAATTGAAGCCCTGACGATTTAGGCAGCCCTGGAAGTCAGCTAATCATTTACAGCAAACTTTGCCTTTGTTAGCCTTGCAAATAAAAGCACATTTCAAATTAATGTAACTCAGTATTTTCTTTGAATATAAAAGTATAAAAATATGGAACACAAAGTTGAATAAATGAATAATATAAGTGTTATCACGTAATACTTGCTTTATGTGTTTCGTCTTCGTTTATATGTGTTTTTGTGATGTGATGTTTATAGCAGTTCTAACCTAAAAATTGTTGTGTTCCGTGGAATAAAAGTATATTGGATTTACGTAACTATTAACGCAATGTTGTTCTTTAATGTATGTATAATGCGACGATATTAATCTTTTTCACCCGTTTTGACCGCTTTTCGTGAAAATTGACTTTTTCTAGACAACAAAGATTTGAGTCACGCTGAAATGCAAATGGTCGTAATAGTCAGCCTTGCTAATTTTGTGCTGCAACAAAGTAAAAGGAATATAAACCAAAATATAGAGGATTCGATTAAAAAGAAAATCTTTGTTGCATTTGTTAATGTTTATTTGAATAAATGTAATCGGATGGTTTCAAGATTTAAAACAAAGTATCTAAGTTGACTTGCATCACGTATGTAAATACAATTTCAAGCATGTGACTTTGTTGAAGAATCCATTAAAAATGTAGGACGCCCACGATTAACCTATGATGAAGGAAGTTCTCGCTTGAAACGCCAATTAGCTACCGAGGTTTCAGCTGTCAATAATAATAATACAAATCTTCTTGTCCATGCAGCAGCGGTGTCTTCAAGGAAGACGCACTTGAAAAACCGAAGGCTGAACCTATACACTTAACTCCAGAAGAAGCCTTAGACTTTTTACTGGAAAATAGCTTGACAAAAGGCAATATATGAATATATGAATTGCGACATTTCCCCGAGCTACAAGAAATTGCTTGCTGCAAAAGACAAATGTAGACCTAATGAAATATCAATTAATTAATTCAATAGATTCTTGTCTTGAATATTTTTAATATTAAATATATTGTTGGTGGAGAGGAGAGGAGCGGGCGTTTGTTACATTTTATATTAAAAAAAACATATATATTATATGGATTTGTGGGATATATGCTGGTTTTAGATATTTTACAATTTATTGTTTTCCATAAATGGGGCGGCGGGGAGGGCGTGGTCCGATCGGTCTGAAATTTACATATACTATGACTATAAAATATTCCAAGTTTCAGATCTGTATCTACATTTTTCGAATTTTTGCCAACAAATTTGAATTTGGGACCAGTGTGCAGTGGTTGAAATTCGACCACATAGAGAGCCAATTGCCGAACTTATTGCTGAGTTATTTAGTTATGAAGACTTCTTTCTTAAAACACATTTAGAATCATCATCAGCATATTGCCAAAAAATAAGAAGGAGAAACAGAATATAATGTTCACCCAGAACTGTTGTATTGCGAGCGCGAGCTTCGCAATTCTTGTTTGCGTTCACTCTCCTTTACTCGCCCTCTCAATCATACTAACTCTCCTTTACACAAAATCTCCATCACGCAGACTCTTCTTCACTCACACTGTACATAACACTAACTCTCACTCATTCACGCTGTTATATTGCCAGCGCATGTATGATATTTGTTGCAAATTCACTGTTTTTTAAAAGTCTTTTTAATGTACTTAGACTTTTAACAATTACACTAGTTTGTGCACATCTACACAACTATAGCTTTCCATTTCTGTATGTTTCATATTATTACGTTGTGTCTATAATAGCGTTAGCTTGATTTCAAAAAATGTGTTTACGTATTTATATATAGAATATAAAGATAGTATAAAATAAGAATATCACGGAATAAATGTTATTAAAACAATTTTTGATAATTTGTTTAAATGTTTTCTTATTTAATTTATTCTTTATGCTTTATTTGCATCCAATTCAAAACTGAAAATTCTTCAGAGGTTTTAGAGCACGATAATAATGGAAATCGTAAGTGCACAGGTTTACCTGGAACTCTGTTATCCATCGACTCTTGAAGACATCGCCAAACACAGCAACCCATACCTCATTGGGTTGGTCAACCCCCCAGCAATCAACCTGCTGGATAGTATAAACATATAACTTTTTTATTGTTATTCTAAACCAGCACTCAATCCTACTTTCTAATTATATTAACTTCAAGCTACCTAGAAACACAAACTTTTGTCTTATGAATTCGTTAATTATACAAAAATCACTTGACCTCAGCGCAGTTTGGGCACACATTTTTTCACGTCGTATTTGGTTTTATCCATACTTTACATACTTGTTTTCTACTCCATGAAACAAGAATAGAGAAAGAACCTTAAATTTAGAAGGTAAGCGAACATTCAGTTCAAATATGGGCCAAAACACAAAGACAATAAAAGTCATGGGCTTGACAAGGTCAAAACAAATGGTGTGAAAAGGCAATGGCAAAATACAAAAAGAATAAGATAAAGACAATAAATGACAGTTGATGAAAAAAGGGTTAAATAGTCTAGAGACATTTTTGCTTTGATTTTCGTTTTGAAGCAGTGGAAAAATATCGAAATACTGTGTGCGAAAGAGACAGTAAGGAATAAAGGCCGACTTTCCTGCCGACACTTGAGCGCTGAAATTGGAGGCCATTTCTGGAAGTACGAGTCATGATTTGATTTCAATTCATTGGTTCGGCTTTGTTTGTTTTACTGTTGATAATTTTTTTTTTTTGGCGCAGAAGCTTTCAATTTATTAAGTTCAGTGGAATCACAATAAATCACGATCAAAATAAATATGCACAACGAATTTCAATAACAAAAATATCAAAAATATCAACGAAGGAGTGAGAAACGAGATCGGGTTGCGAGGAGCAAGAGCGCGTTTTCGTAAAAAGGATTTTCAATTTGATTGCTAAATGGAAGAAGCAGCAACGGTACAGACACCGTCAATAGTTGAGGTTGAATAACGTTTTTTTTTTTAATTTACAAAATTGCACGCAAAAGCGCCACAAATCAAAGGAATTGACTCACAAACTGAAAGCAGAGCGTAGAAAACTATAACGAAGTACTGAAAAAGAATACAAGTATCTAAAGCAAATACCGCCCAACGCAGCAGCAGTGCACAATAAATTTCAATCTAAACTTAAATAAAAATAGTCGTACAATCTATAAGAATGGTATTGAGCAAAGAACAGTGTAGTTAGCTGAGGTCGGGTGTAATCGGGAGGTGGAGCAACGTTAAGCACGTGCCTTATAAACGCAGCTATGCTTCGCTTTGCATGCGGGAAAATAAGCGAGTATTAAAAAAGAATATATATGAAAAAATAGTAACGAAAACAGAAAGCCAGCAAACTAAAAGTACGCTGCAATAACAACAACTACTTGGCGCAACTTCAGCTACAAAAGCTAAAGCAACAACAACAACTTGCAGCAACAGTGCTACTGCGATAAATCTCAATTGAAATGCTTTTTGTACAATTTACTTCAGCTTGAATGGTGAGCGAGCATGAAAGTAACCAACTTTGAGGCGCTTTACGCACTCTATGAACCGCAATTCGCATTTGTATCCGTAACAGTATCAGCATCTGCAACTCAAACATCACGCGGCACCGTTGACTTTGACTGCCTCTGCTGCCATCCCTGATGTTAAAGGCTAAAAGAGATAAACAATTTTCAAGGCATAAAAAATTAAAAGAAATCTGCTGTACGAATCGTGAATCAAACGATTCAGTTCTGATTGAGAGAGAATTTATAATTAATAAATGGAAGCCCAGTCAAAGGGAAGCGTTAATGACAAAGCAATCAAAGCCAAAAAATTGAAGACAGGCATAGATACAGGCATAGATACAGGTATAGTGAACTAGTTTTGTCGACTGTTAGAGAGGGGAAGATTGAGAGAAATAAGTAAATGACGTCCAGTTTACCAATTAAAATGCACAAAGGCGTGCAGTCAATAGAGCAGCGCAACCACACAGGACGACGATGCCAAAAGTGGACAACAGCAGAAGCGGCTGGACACTGCGATTGTATATCCAATCAAAGTTGTGGTAATCAGTAATAGAGCGAGAAGGAGAGAAAGAAATAAAAAAGAGACAAATAAGGCTGCGGAGAGTATGCAAATACGAACTGGCACGTAGAGAGAGCGACCGTGCTTGATTGATTTGTTCGTCGTATCGTTCGTTCGATGCCTTTGCTGCAAGTATTTGCAGATTTGATTGTCGCCTTTGTGGTTTTAGTGTTGTGTTGTTGTTGTGAGCTGATAAATCATGTATTCGCATTTGCATTTACAGGACATGATCGATGAGGTGTGATAATCATGGTGTGTGTGTGTGTGTGTGCGTAAAGTCCAATTGAGTTGAGCCTTTTGCGGTTTACCCCGGAAATGTGGGCAAACAGAGGAAGACGACAACTATTGACAGTGGCAGTGATTGCGGCTGCCTGAAAGCGTGAACCAAAAGCGACTCAAATTGAATGTGTTGCGTTCGAGCTGCCACATTCCTTGGAGCGTAGTTCAAAGTTGGTGAAAGTGCAATAAAAACGGGGAGAAGATATGCGAAAGAAATTCTTGAAAATTACTTCAGCAAATGCAACCGAAGTCGGGCATAGGCAAGTTTTCGCAATATCGTAGGCGATTCATGGTTAATGGCGCAACGACGCCTTCGCTTCTCACTGCAACTGTCAGATGCCGTATTACGAGTACTATTTGCTGTGTTTGTGTGTATCTTTGTGTGCTTAGATGAAGATGCAGTTGGCTTATTTTGCCTGACAGCCAAGTGCATTCAAGTCCAGTTAAATGGTTTACTTTGATTGTCAGACAAATTTAAACGCAGAAAATGAAACGGTTTCCGTTGAAAGTTGAAAAAAGTTGAGTTATTTCAAGGTTTGTAGCTTCAGTATCGCCAAGGTTAGCGAAAAACTAATTAACGACAGCTCAGACTGGTCTTACTAAATATTAGTGAGCTTGCACAAAGAAAAAGTAATTAGATACAATTTCTCACATTTGTGCTCAATTCATTGCTCAAGTCATAATGATGCATGAAATTAGTTTAAACGATTTAAAAGGACAATTACTACAATGGAAAAGCCGTAGGCACAGCTGTCAAAATCCAATTTCACAGCATAAGCGGATGTAGACGGACACTAAGCACCCTTGTTAAAGGGAGTGTGGGAGAAGAAAAGAGTAAGTTGAATATATGAAAGGAAATCTGTAAGGACTAAAGCAAATGCAGGTCAACAAAAGCGACTGTGAGTTGGGTGAACGCACAAAAAAAATACAACAAAATCAACAACAACAACAAGAATTATCTAAGGCAGTGACTCGCTCAGATGCAGCAGCAGGCTGTAGCCCTAAAGTGGCATTTATTTTGACGCTTTGTCGCTATACACATTCTTATGATCGCTATACTCATTGAAGTGCTTCAGCGAAGCAGAGCGTCTCTCTCGTTTGGTCCCGTCGTTAGTGTTACTTGCTAGGATGAAAACCGAGTCGGATTCTGAGGTCGAGGTTCTCACCCATCGTCGTCACCGTCATCATTGAGCTCATTGTTGCTATTTGAAGCGTTGCAGTGATTTATTTTACTTTTTTTTGTGAAATTTCCTCACACACACGCGTGTAAGAGACGATTTTCTATGGAAAGATTGTTTAGTTATTTGGCTCAGCTCCATTTTTCTTTCATCACTCGTCGGTTATAACAAAAAAACAACTCAAAGGATACAACATATTTATTTCCTGTGCTTACCCAAAATATTATGAAATTTCAGCATTTCACAAAATGAATGGGATGAAATACATTTTATTCTGACTCGCAGTTTTTATTCAATTTTTTTATGTAGTTCAGATTGTGTAAAAGGACTCTACGCACATATTCAGCAAATAATTGCAAAAACATTGTAGAATGTGTTTATTTGACTTAAATTGCGTAATTTTATCGTTAAAAATTCTGTGAAAAGGTTCATCATCATTGAATTGCAGTCAATCAAAACAAAATCGCTTTAAAAAAGGTCAGTTCAATAAACTCGCGTGTGTACCGGAATTCGAAAAATAATTTTGAATGTTAGCCAAAATCGCATTGACAGAACATTCATGTCACGGTGTGACGCTCCTACATTTGCATCAGTTTGAACAAGTTGGCTGGCTCCTCTGCAATACTTTCTATATAAATACAGGGTTGCTTATGTGAGCGATAGCAGTTAGCTTGCCATCCAACACGTAAAGTGTATATGAAAATTTATTTGGGGCCTCAATACTGCTCTATACCTCTACATTGACTGCATCAAAAAATTTCTATACTTTTCCTTTTCTAATACTGTGAAGGAGACCTCGGACACTGGCAAGCTAAAATGTTGAGCAAATACTTATTTTTACCATACGCAGCATATTTGTCGTATATGATCTACTCCATCTATTAGGAAATGTACGACTCACACAAACCAATACTTTGGTTCGATTCACATCCAAATTTCAACAACCTTAAACATAAGTGAAGTCAATATTGCAACACTTCTGTACATCTTTTTTTGGGAACGCGTGAAGAGTAAGAGTAACCTTCCACGACACTAATTGTGTCAACGGATATACAGACTGATTCAGTTTACGACATTTCACTTATTAGTGCATCTATATAATTAAACTGCATCTATATAATTAACAATATTTACATTTGCGGCTCGAGCCTTCGTTATTATACTCCCCAGCGGCTCGCGTTTTGCACACGCTATGACAGTCGCTACTCTGCACACAACACCAAAGACGTTCCTTTCCACACGACACCAAAGACGATCCCCAGCAAACGACATGACCACGAACAACCACAGACGACACCCACAGACGCTCTTTAGCGTTTTCATATGGCACACTTGCAGTTTTGCTGTTTGCCTGGTAGTAAAAGTAGAATTAGCTTTATTAAACTTCGATTTCTCGACATATCTAGCGCAAAAAATAGCGCAAAAAAATGCAATTTGGTTAGTTATTTAGTTATTTCTTAAAAAAAAAAAAAAAAAAAAAAACAACGACAGCGTGTGCGCTTTCTCTTTTTGTTGTTCTTATTAGATACACTGCAAACGAAGAACGATAATACGATGATCAAAAAGACCAATTGAATGATATTCTTCGCCAAATGCGCACAATCAATTTCTATCAAAATCGGTTCAGCGGCTTAGAAAAGGTTTTGAAGATAATTGCGTTACAACAACAATAACAAACCAGAGCCGTTGATGTTGTAAACGAAGTAGAATGAGAGAATATATAGGTTTGTCTGCCTCTCTCATCTTTTCCTCTCATATTTTTCTTTTTTGCACTTTTTTAGCAAATGTCTTTTCTAGATTGTGTCGGCGTATTTTTTAATAACAATTCGAGCTCCACTTTACCTTTAAATATGAATACTTTCGGGTTCAACACAAATAGAAAAAGTTACAGGTTACACACAAATACATATAAAACGATCTATTGCTGCCATTGGATAACCCTGTTTCGATGAATGCCAAGCTTGTCTGAATAAATAAAACTCTAAATGTAATCGTGTTGGCTTTTGTTGTATGTCAGTCACCCAGTCAGTGAGTCTAATGACAACTACAACAACAACAAGAATAACATTTGCCTATTACACTATAAATAGATACAAAATATTTTTTTCCAACTCTTCCTATTTATGCATTTAATAAAAGAGCACAATAAAACATGAGCAAAAACGTGAATATGGTAGAATGCACTGTCAACTGTCAAAACTCATCAATTTTCCATGCATTTAAACAATTACAACTTTTTCCATGCCTTTCACCGCACTTACATTAAAAACTGACAAAGCATCATTTTGCAAAAGTGAATGACGGTTATGGCATGAATGACGTTCAAATACAAATATTTACTTGAGTATAGAAAAGCATAAACATTTTTTATTATTTATGTCATGACATGTGAATATTTACGCCGGAATACAAAATACCGAAGCATAGGAGAAATACATTTAATGAGAACTCCATTATCGGATACTATATGCGTAAGGTACATTTTGTTATGCGTCTTGACATCTTTTTGTGACATGATACGCAGACACCTTCGAGCACTCAACTCAAATAGTGTTTTCAGGCTACAAATTCAGCGTACACACAACTTTAATCTTAATCTAATATAACCGTACAAATAATCTCAAGCACAGCTGGCTCGATACTTCGATGCGCGGTCTTCGAATGGCATCCATTTGATAAGATCAGTGGTGGCGACTCCAAGAGACACGATTCATATTTGAGGCAACATGGAAAATTCATGTTTACATAAACCAACGATATCAACGATCACAGAGTGCGACGCAAGTGGCAGGGCGCACATTGGAAATGCACGCATTCGAAGGCAAACAAAGCAAACCTAAAGAATGCACAAACAAATCGACGAAATGTAAACCCTTAAAAGTAAAAAAGATATTTGAGAAAATATTGTACTTGCATCATAAAATATAGAATGAAATGTAATGTTGAAAAAAAACTCGTTGACAGTTTTAGGCAAGCTGTCTGTCAAAGAGCGACAAATCGTACAAATGTTACGGCTGAATGTCAGCGTGCGTATCTGAAAAAAGTTCTGGCTTGTATTTGCCTGGATCGATCGTAAAAAACTGCCAACATTATCGCAATATCTGTTGAATTGTGCTGAGTGTCATAGTGTAGGGTATAAATTGAGAATTCAATCAATTTGAGTCCTTCGAAGAAATTATCTGCGGCCGCAAAAGATTGAAAAAACTAAAGAGTCGACGTTAATTGGTACAGTAGACGCTCAGAGATTAGAACTTCATAAATTCGAAGTGTCCAGAAATTCGGACCTGAAAATGTGAATGCATTGAATAGCACTGAAGATATAATGAAGAAGCTTAATTACCAAAATGTATCTTTGGTTGTGTCCATTAGGTCATTCTTTCTTAATAGTGATGCACAAGGGAATTGTTCGGCCCTACAATATAATCTACCATAACTTACAATAAATCGCAGAAAATAACTACATTTGCTGCTGTTTATTTACTTTTAAGGATGAAATAAAACCTTACACAGTGCTGAATAATTTAATAAATTAGTGTACGAAGAACAACTCGTTTCCTTCTGATCACATGACAAATTTGCTAACCGTACGTAATGATATTATTGATTGTGTCCTATGTAACAAAACCAAAGAAGCAAAAAAGAACAATTCAATATTTTATGTAATAAAACGTAATAATCATTACACACAACTAAATTATTTTTATATGAATAAAAAAGTTCAGATATTAGAACTTTTCACAAGTTCGAACTACCGAAAAACGAAGTGGTTACAACAAAATTAACAGCAACAAAAAAATAAAAAACTAAGCGTCAAAATATGAGGTCTTACAAAAATGGTGCAATGAATTAACTTAGTACACCTAGAAAATGTAATATAAGACTTAACGATCGATTGGTTGAGAAAGAAAATAGACAAAATGTGTACTACTTAAAAAATTGGTTGAAAACTATGAGATAAAAAAATTATATAATGGTATACTATTCTAATGGAAATAGGGAACATTAAGAATTTAACCTGGTCCTGTAACCTGATGTTTTATGACAAAACTACTTAAGAGTTCCCAAACGCAATATTAACATTTCAAAAAATAAGCAGTGGCTGAAAATAAGTATTAAAACATGGGTGGTCCAAATGCCTTTTCAATAAAGTTCAGAAACCATTATATGATAATGATTCATAAGTTCTTTAAGAACGAGACTTGTAACTCTTTGACCATCATAACTTAAGGTCACGTAAAAAATGTTGCTATTCAAACTAAATCAAAGTGTATTCATGCATCGTTAGAAGCTAACTCATTTTTAACAGCGCATAAACGGTTGTAAATTGCGCAATCAGTGCTTTAAATCTACTAAAGTCAACAAAATAAACTCTTGAAGCAGTTCGAAGGCGCTGTCGGTGACGCTCTTGACGTCGGATACCAGCATGGTGTGTAGGAAGTTATAAAAAGAAGTATAGAGTAAATTATAAATAAATAAAATATGAGTTTTCAAAAAAGGTGAAATAATATTTTGCTTCTATGCGTATTTGTGTGCGTTAGGGGAAATTTACAATGCCGTCTTGAGGAATCATAAATGGTGCTAAAGGGGTCGACGCGAGTACTTCAAGTCGAGAAAAGCAATACATTGGCATGAAAAAGGTAGTCTACGAGCTTATAAAGATAAAAAGTATATATTTGTATATAGTGGAAAAAAAGAGCAAAATTATTTAATAGTAAAACTAATAAACTATGGAATTGTAAGGGTCTGATTTGTAGTAAATCAGTGCATAGATAAAGTCGATACTTCATACTCCAAGCAGTCTTATAGCCGAGAAAGGCACTTTTTCTTTACTATAACACACATAAATCAATGCGCCCTGAGTAGTTGATAAGCATTGAGGTCACAGTCTGGCAGCACAAAGCACCTTTCACCGGGTTGAGGTGGCGTTTGTTATATCTTGCATCAAAGCCATATCGAGGAGCTGAGCGACAAAATGAATTCTAAATATTTTATCAAAGCCCATTTGGCTCCTGACTGCCTCTGCGTGACTCATTCGAGTGCTGACAATGACAACTAAAACAAAAGAAAAAAACTGATTCATAAAAATATCTTGAGGAAAATCTATTTCAATTGGTGTTGAGAAAAGCGCATGCATCACCCATACTCGCTTGAGTAGAGCAGTACTGGGCAAACCACGCCAACGAAAGACACCAAGTCAAGTCGAGTTGAGCTGAGTCCGTCTGGAAAGCTGAAACCTCCAATCGTGACAACGACGAAATTTGAGTCACGTATGTGCGCAAGGCATGTAAACGACTTGGTTGACAAAAACCCGGCTAATGCTGCAGTAACCTTGAGTTGGTGACTTCGTGCTCCGAGAAGCTACGTGGGGCGGATGAAAAGTAAACGGTCTTAGGTCAAAAATATAAAATTAATGTTGTGATTCATAAGTCCGTAGGAGGATTGAATACAGAATACTTCAGGTGCAGTTACACATGCGAATTTAGGTCCCCGATAGGCCCAGGTGAGGAGGTTTGACTGGCATGGATGCAGACACTTTGGTCTTCTTCGGTAAATTTTGTATTCTCAATAAGATATAAAATACTGATCTCTCCATATAGTTATCTCTATACCTAATATATCAATCTATCTAAACCCTGTATAACTATGTGCGTCTAACATTTATCTACGAATCTATATATCTGCATCCCTGTCTATGCATCTTTAACTGTAGTCAGACTTTTAGAACTAAATAAATAAGAGTTATTGTTCAGGTTGCTCACTTTTCATCCGCCTCTCGAATGTCTGGGCCAGAGATTGGAACCATCACATTGTCTTGAAAATTTAACGAAATCGTTTGTGGAAAATTAGGAGAGTAAATAGTTGAGTATACACGACAGAGACCAACAGACAGAAAGACAGACATACAAGCGATATTGAGTGACATTGCTCGATTCGAGATTCTTGGCACGCGCTCAGGCAAACATAAAATTTTCCGATTTCTGCAATTGAGGAAATCATCGTCATTCCCAATTGGGATCTGTTGGAGGCGGCGTTGTCCTCGTTCAAGGCTCAAAGGGCGACGGCAACGGCCTCAGCGATGTCGGCGACAACTGCCTTCAACTTCATCGGCAGTAAACGATTTTGTGGTAAATTCGAAATTAATAATTAAGTAGGTTGATAGGACGACGCAAACGAGTACTCATAAAGGCTGGCGACGAAAACAAATTATTGCAATTCATATGTCACAGAGGAAGTTAACGAGATTGTAAAGAGTTTGTGGGGCGTGTGTGAATTGGTTGGCGGAATTGTGCCGCGAGGCACAAGCTAAGTGCGACCAAGGAAATTGGTTTTCCGACAAACATTTCCCTACCCCTCTATAATAAAAATGGCGAGAATACACGTAAGAACGCTTTGGTTTATTTAGCCGTTGTGCGGTGCAAAAAGGCAACCAAAAAGTCTGCTAAATTATTAGTGCACGAAAGTATCTGCCGACTCTTTCCATCAACGGACTTATGTCAAAACACAGAGAGCTGGAAAAGGCGAGTGAGTAAACCAAGAAACACAAAACTCGACTTGTGCATATTCAATGCCTTATTCATTTCTTCACTTGGTACCCGCACACATCGTGTATGTGTGAAATTTATGTGCGAGTGGACTTATAACTTAAGATGAGATGTGCATAGTGGAGCCCACGAGCCTACGAGATACGACTTACTGTGGAAAGGAGACTTTTTGAAAAATTTATTTATGCCAATGACACATTTTTCATTCTCTTGTTGGTAAGTTGAGACTGGACTGAGTTGAGCGCATTCGGAAAAAAATTTATTTAATTAACACGCAATGTTGCAGCTTTGCAAGTGAGAGATGGGGAGAGGCATGGGATTAAGCAACATAGCTCTTTATAAAGCCATAGAACAGCTACAATTCCATTAACGAACGTAAGTATAAAAGGGCATGCTTGGACAAATAACTGAAAAGAATAATCGTAATAATTTCCTTGACACCACACAAACATTGAGACAAATCTTTAACCGTCGGCCATGGGAAGCTTAGCCTGAGTCTGGGATCGAAATCGCAGTCTGAGTTTTGAGATACTAAGATGGTTGTCGCTCCCGGCGATTATGCTGAGGCCGATCGCCATAGGCGACACTCTTGTGACATGTTTGTGCACTGAGCGAAGGGATAGCAATTGTTTACAAGTTTAGGCACTCTTTGGAGAACCAATTTTGGTCAGAAGACAAACTGCAAGAAAATTATATAAATATGAATTCACCTAAGTTTTAAATAACATATTGCTTGAAACTTCATGAAAAGAAGAAAGAATATTGTGAATTCGGTGTAGTGCCAATTCAATAGTGACAATGTGACACTGTGTTATTATGTAAATGTAATGAAGCTATTGTTGAAGAGTCGTGGACTTCAAAATTAATATTAAGAATCGAACAACTTATAGAGCTTTTAATTAGAGTTGGGTACATTAATGAGAGAGTTTAAGAATATATTATTTAATTATGGCACAAAATCAACTTTATATTATTTTGACAAAAAAAAGTGTAAAAGATACTTGTGCATTATATATTGACTAAATGTATGAAAGACTTAAAGACTTGATGAAATGTGGAGGTGTTTTGATGTGCAGAACGTTATAGTAGATTATCGGTGTTAACCAATGCATCCATAAGACTGCTGGGTACACTTGTGAAACTTTTTTTGTACGAGACGGATAGCAAGTATTTCATGAGACCGAAATTGGCCTATATTTGTCCTAAGTAACAGGTACAGGTACTTATCGAACTTTACTAATTTCAACAACCGCCAAAGACTAAATGAAATATCCAAGTCATTTGTGTATTTTAACTGTCATATTTTTATTTCAGAACCGGCATAACAATTTTTCCTCAGTGTGCCTGTTGGAATACCCTGCACTGATTCTACTATGTCCCTTTCCCCATGGAAGTGTGGTGTCTAATTCACGCTCTTCAGCTCGATTGCTTGGGCTCTTGATCATATGACTGAGTGCTGGTAATTTATTTAACAACATTTTTGTGGTGTATTCGATTTCAATATATGTGTCGTGGTATCTGTAAGACTGTATCTGACAGAGGGAGCAACGGCAAACCAAAGTCGTTAGTGTCGCGCTGTGTTTGCTTGTCGCTGTTATGTTAAATGTTTCATAGCTCGCTCGTTTAAAAGAGACTCCTTTCATTTTGTTTTTATACGGTTTTGGGTTTTGCTTTGGTTATTGTTCGAATGAAAGAACGACCGAACGACAGATTAAAGTGCGCTTTGAGATGTTAAAGATACCAACAAGGGCAAAAGCAACCAAAAAAAAAAAATAAAAAGAATTCAATATCAGTATAAGCATCTGAGCAAGGAAAAAACAAAAATACTTGAGGCATGTGCAACTTGAAGTTAAAAAGTATCTTTAAGATGATGCTGGCCTGCAGCAAACAGCGTGTATCATGTTTACTTTCTCAATACATGATGAAGTCGCAGGTAGGTAGATCAGCGCTGCTGATGGGTGCGATAAGGTCGCTTCGATGTGTATTGAGAATATCCTGCTTAGCGCTGTTGTTGTTTCTCTTCTTGTGCGTGTGAGTGCGGCAGCCGCATCGGTCACCACCGTCGATTACGGCTGAAAAGAAATATAAATATTTATATGGAAACACAGCAGGCGTTTTGTCAAAATATTTGTTTACGGCCAGGAGAGCAGTTGTTGTGGTTTGATTTTCATCCAATTTCTGTTTAAGTGCAACGGAACGCCCTGTCAGTCAATGAATATGTACGCTTACAAATTTGTTCGTGAGTATAAAAAAATAATAACAATAATTATAATATTTGCTTTATGTCTTTATGTGTCCCTCTTTCCTTTAGGGACAAACCTTTGGCTGTCTGCAAAGGAGAAAGGATTCAAAAACAGATACAAAAATATAAGTTCCTGTTGTTCCTCTTGTTGTTTTTGCTGTGGCTGGCTTTGTGGTTGACTTGGCGCATTATGCCTTTTATTTACTGCTAATGCGACTGTGGCTGAGATACTTTGTTGTTGTTGTCTTTGTTGTTTTTGTTTCCTTTTAGTACTCGAAACGCATTCAACATAAAACACATCATTAATTTAATATGAAGGAAAGTATAAAAGTAATAGAAAAATAAGTTACTTTTTTCGTGTCTTCAGCTCGGCGACTTATAAGTAAAGCAACAAAAAAAGTCAAAGTTCGGTAAACTTGAGTTAACTTCAGAGGAGACCAGGCAGGCCATCACGGAAGATAAGTTGGCAGTACGAGGAAGTGGAATAGAGGCAAGCACAAAAATCAATTTAGCTTAATTCGTCCACGAAATTGCTACTTTCAGTAACAGTAACAGTTAAGAATGTAGCGTAAAGGCAAAGTGTATCCCATCTATCTATCTATGTAGACGCAAAAACTTCTATCTCATCATCGTGCAAAACATAACGGGCAACAATAACTACAACAGTAATAGCAAATACAAAGCTTCACTACTTGGCATTACTGCTTGCCTTTGAATCCTTTAATCCCATTTAGCCAGTTTAATTATGTAGTTTATTAAGCGGAACTGAAAAACCGAACCGCACACCAAAAAATGCAGCAAAAGGAAACAAGAAGCTCGGGCGGCGGCAAAATGGCGACGATGTCAGCAATGGTGATGGCAGGCGTGCGCCGCCTGAGCAGCTTTTGGGATATCCGCTAAGAAATATTGGCGCAGCAACCAATACTTGAATTTCAGTGAAAAGGTTGTTGGCTTTCGCACATTTGTTACTTATAAATTCAAAAAAGGACACACTGACTTTATTTGTATGTTATAATATTGTACTTACCGTTAGATTATATTACTTTGAGGGTATATAGTAAACAAAATTGAGGCTACTGCCTTGGTAGTCAATAAACCAGCAATGCGCGGCCTGGAATAAAGAGGAAAACAAACTTGTGTTACGTAAGGGTTAGTTTATTTTATGAATACAATTTTTCACTTTGGATGTCAAGCTTAATTGGTTAATATTTATAATATTGCGTATACGTGCAGTTGGTCGAAAAATTCGCAAACTGGGGATACTCCGTCTCGGAGTGAGCATACCAAAAAGTCACATAAATATTAGGAAAAAAATATCTCATCAAAAATGTTACCTTTTTTTTCTTCTCATAACAGAATTTATTATCTTTATTTGTAACACAAATAAGTATATCTTTATCGAATACTGTGAGGACTTGATAGCACAGAGGACAGACAGCGTACTGTGTTAACATATCATGTTTTCTTCCTCGACATTGGGCGCGTTCAGCAGAAGTCATCGATGAGTTTTTTTTCTGACTTGCTAACCGATTACTGATTTGTCTCTGCTGAGCGCAGTGCTGCTAGATTTGTATAATTACGGCGTTAGGAAATGCATAGAAGTCTGACGCATTTTAGAAGGGACTGGCCAAATAAAGAAAAATTAAATAAATAAATATTATTACATTTCACTTTCGAAGCAAGTAATAATTTTCTTAAAAATTTCGTCTTTATTACTTTGTTTACAAATGGAAAACATTTGATAGAAATCTAATAACTTGATTAGCAAAGAATTTTTGTGATGAATTTTTAGTCATCGCAATCACTAAAATTTCAACGTTTTTTCACACAAACTGCATATCTCCCTTTCTCACTACCTAATGGAGCTTCTGTATCTCTGCTTGAATGATGATTTCTCCAATAGCGATGTGCACGGCGAAGCCACCAATAATATTCATCGAGCCATTTTACGACGGATCGCATCAGCAGCTTATCGACACTTTGGTCGAATGTTTAAATCGCAACGACTATGAAATATTTAGTCTTCGCGCTAAAAAGTGGCATCTCTGCTTTGTACTTTACGCAGCTAGTACCGATGAATCATAACTACAAAGCATTCTTCACCAGCTCCGTGCTCAACTTTGCCGAAATGCTGGGCGTGCGTCCAGATTTGGTGGTCTGCCGTAAAATCGTCTATTTCCATGGGAATCAGCTCGTTTATCTCGTCCGTGAGTTTAAGAATGGTGGTTGTAAGTAAGCGCGCAATCCGATTATGACTTGCCTTGACACCGACACAGTTCTCTTCAATTCGAACTTCAGCCGAACCTCATTTCTGGACAACACTCAGTCCTTTCTGAACTTCCAACTGGATATGAAGCTGAAACACATACGAGAACGCCTCGAGCAGAAATGCGAAGTGCTCCATATCCCAATAAAATTGTATGCATTCTCCAGTAAACAGCACATCATGGACGCCAGCTATGACATACAGAGTGACACGAATTGGCCGCATCGCTGGGGGCACGACAAGAATCCCAAGTTACTCTTCGAAGTGCTGTTGGAGTTGGTTAAGTGTCAGGTAGACTTTAAGATCACAATTTGCGGTGAGAATTTCCAAACGGCCTCGGAATCTTTCGACGGTCTCAAAGATTGAAAGTCATAAGCCCATATGTTTGGCTGCTTCAACTCCGTCTACAAACTTTTAAATTTACTACCAAACGGGCCAAGTACCACACGTGATTTTTTGGCTTACGAATCGCCCACCTTCTCTTAGTTGTCGTCCAATTCATTGGACTTTTCTAGACATATAATTTTTTAGTAGGTCGATGACTGTTTTTATTCTCCTTGAGCTAACTTACATATACAAAGTATATATTACTTTATAAATTGCAGTATAATCAGCATAAATTCAGAGCTAGCTGCACAGCACTGCAAGTTCTTTGGACTTTGGCCAAAAAAATAAAGCACTCAAGAGAGAAGTAAGAAAGATAAATAAGTGTAAGACTGAAAAAGGATACGGGAGCAAAAATATTATTTTAAGATGGAAAATCCCAGCTAAATTAAAATGAAGTTGTGAATGCGATCCACCGTAACTGAGCTCTTACTTGAGGCAAGTAGCACATAAAAAGGACCTCTTCCGCCATGCAGGCCAGCTGGCAATTAAATTTATTAACATTAATTAGTTCCCTGTGCCGGGTCGTAGTCTCCGTCATCGTTGTACTAATTGCCGACAGAAACACTTCAGTGCCTAAGCAGGTCATCTGTTAAAAGCTTTTGCGAGTTACGCTTGTTCGAAGTCGAGGCGAGTCATAAAACTGGTACACTCGCCTCATTAACTCAATGTGTGAGAGAGGGAAGGCCACATATAAAGCTTTCGCTTAAAAACTCTAACGTCAACTTGAGGTAAACTTTAAACGAAAATCAAGTGGCAAGTGCACCCGAACATTTTTAGAGTGCTAAGCCACACACAAGACACACAGTCTAACAATGCTACAGCAGCCGGGCCGGGTGTTGTTTGTGATTGGCGGGAAGTCTGTTGCACACTTCACAATGGTTATTGAAATATTTATACGCCTCACACAAACATTCCAGCATGCCACAGACAAACAGAAGGGCGCACACAAACCCATAATCGATTGGACTATAAAAAATTTTTGAATAACATTTTAGCCCCATTCGAATATCTGACTGAGTCTCGAATTTATTGGTCGTAAGTGTGAATTCCGAAGGTGCCGAGGGGAAGGTGCTTGTCTCTCTATTATTGCTTGAAATATATTTGCCAGACAATTTGAAGCGCATTGCTGTATGCCGTTGCTGCGAATTTGGGAAGGCTCGTGGCGCATGAACACAGAGAAAAAACTTTGTTAAGTTCCTTAGATTTATAAGTGGCGAGTTTTTAATAAATTTGAGAGGACAAAATACGTTATATGTATAATACGCTAGTGGATCTGACAATAGAATCGGTAGGTAACGGGGTCCAAAACTATTCTGTCTTTCAAACTATCCTCACTATCCTCCTCCGCCTTCACAAAACTTCATTTAAATCGGTTTGTGATTTCGAAGATCGGCGGGGACGAGCAAAGAACTTTTTAATTTTTTCGAAAGTTAGTTGGTTATTGGACTGGCTGTTACAAAAAATCTTTATGAAGCCAAACAACTATAAGTTTGACTAATTGCCTACCCTATGACTGGGAACCATTCGTTGATTTTACTAAGCAGACATAAGCGGTCAATCTTTACATCATCGCACCATTGATTCCTTCTTAACATAGCTGCCTTACAACTTCTGAAATTCTTTCATTCAACATTTTTGTGCACAGTGTATCCATTATCTGATATTTCTACTTTCATATCTATTTTTGTTTGTTATAGTCGATCGGCAGACTCGATTCACCGTTGCTGGCTCGTCCATTGTTTGTTATTGGCGTCCCACTGTGCAAAAGTGGGCGCGTGTGTTTTCATGCCTCTACACCTTTTTTGTGGCTCTAAAACGCAAGTCTATATTGTCCGTGATTGTGTGTGGCACTCTTGCAATACGATTGCAACTCAAATCAACCAACAAAGACACGATTCAAGTGGCTATCAATCGTTGCGCTGCACTTTTGTTGCACTCGTAGCAACGTCGGTCTACATTAGGGACTTAAAAATTCGGCCCGGGCGAGCACACAAGTGTTGACGGAATTATTTGCAGTTACAAAATATTATTTGTTTCTCTTTGGTAGAAATAGAATTTTTGTATCTTTTTGAACTGACTCAAATATATTTACACAATTCCGTCGTGTGTTTGTCTGATATGTTTTAAATAACCTAGAGTAGTGCCTTATTTGATGGCTTCAAAAGCTAAAACTTCGCTGGGAATGCTGAAATTGGTTACAATAAAAGACGCATATGCATGCAGAGCACGTGGCAGAAGTAAGCCCAAAAGGACATGCGCTTGCTGATGCCGTTGCTAAAGTTGAACTTAATAGACAGGCTTTGGGTCAGGTGCCCCATACTTTTATCACCTTCCTCTGTGTGCTGCCACTCAAAACCAACATTGTTTGCTTACGCTTCCTCCTATTGGTAGAGCTACCGTCGCCACAACTGTCACACCTTAACCCCACTTTAGAACCTCTTCACAAGTTTACCGTCATGGTCGCTGTTCTTGTTTGTCAACATAGAAAAATTGTGTAAATCCTTTTTTTACGTACTCGCACGTTGATTCTCTTCTACATCTCTACTTTGATAGCTGTCGGCATATAACACACACGGCTCATCTGGCAACCCTGCAATACAATAAATTTCGATTCATCCTTGACGGACCGCCAGCCGCTCCCATTCTTCGATCGGCCATTTTAGATATACTCATCCGCATAAGAAAGCACACACATTCCTTTCTGAGATAGACTGTGGCAACATGCCGAGTAGTCTTGTGGCGCTTATTATCGTCACCTTGTTGTATCTGTGAGTTGGTGTGTATTCGTTTGCATGTTTGTCTACGCTTCTTCATTTGCTTTTATCTTGTTTCTTCCGCTTTTATGATATGACAGGGGAATGCATTTCACAGTTACACATTTTCTTTTCCTACGCCATTTTCTTCTTTCTCGTTTTTTACTCTTTTGCGCTTTAATGACATTTTAAGCACAACACCCCGCTGTCAATGAGTATGAGTTTGAACAACACTTAGGGGGGACGTGGCAGTTGGCACAGTGATGTTGGCAGCGTACGCATTGACAACAAAGTCTGCGCTGCCAAGTTCACAGAGCTGTGGCAGACAACGTTTTGTGTGTCTATCAAGCAAAGTTCGCCGGTATCTACTCCTCATGCTTTCTTATTCATCTTCTACGCCATCATTTTCTAAGTCCGCCTTTGCATTATCCTTGGCTGCGTTTTGGCGGTACTTGCTTTCTTCTACGCCTGTCTTCATCGTTGGAACCAGCATGGCACACGCCTTAACGCCTTTTTTGCAAATTACTTTGCAAAAATGAAGAATTTCTCGCGAAACTTGCCTGCAACGTGTGCCAAACGGACAGACGTCAGGTATTCTGGAAGATCTATCATCCTCACCGCAATACATGTGTGTGTAAAAATTCTCTGCACAAAATGCACAGGACAAAAAACACTTGTAACTCTCTCTATCTCTAAGCCTGAATACCAGGATGCTTTGTCGTTTGTTGAGCTTGTTTTTGCATCGGTGTCCTTTGCTTGTTCCCCGTCTGCCCCCAGGCCGAAGTCATTGGTAATGGCGTCGTTCGTTAACTTAAAGCCAGCCGACGCTCTTTTATATCTTCATCGCTCCGCCCCCACATATTCGCCCACATAGAACCAACGATATATTTTGCTGCTTGCCGACACATGCTACCTATCTTCCACCAAGCCCGATATCCTTACTCCTTTGCTTTCTTCGCCTCAGATCCCACTACTGTCGCTGTCGCTACACATTTGCCGCAGCTGCTGCTGCACCATCAGCATCGCAGCAGCATCGAAGCTTAGCAGACATAGCAAATGTGTTGCTGATGTTGCACATGCTGCAGGCAGGCAAGCAGAGAGGCAGACAGACGTCAACTACAGAGGAAATGTTCTTGTAGCGACTTACCTCGCATCGACTCGACTGCAGTCGCCAGCCTCAGCTTGGCTGTCAGTGCACACCTTCTGAAAAACAGCAACGTAATCACCTTTTGCAATTAATTTAAGTGGATTTAGTGCAATGGTCTTCCTCGCACACACAAACGCGCATACACATACTTGCTCGCTTTCCTAAGTCCGTGTTCTGCTATCGTAGCTGCTGCCTTTGCATATTATCCTGAATAGAGTGTACACAAATGAATGTCCTGTCGGCAGGTGTTGATTGCTTCAAACTGCAGCTAAACTAGAACGGCTCTTTTTTGGGGGCTATACTCGTAGCTCAATGATTTCGTTGCATGATTTTTGAGTTTTTCTATTTGCTTTGGTCATTCGATGCTATTTATCTTTCTCGTGTCTAAGCTGGCTATGTTACCTACGAGTATTGGTAAGTGAAAGCTTAGGCGAGATTGTTCAAAATTAATGGTTTTTGGCTTGGAAGATGGTTAAGCTAGGAGTTGTTCAAGTTGTTATTGTTTTAATAACGTTCTTTGGCCTGGGAGCAATTAAAATGGTGTTTGGATTAGATGATAGATGAACCACTATTCAAATAGATCATTTGAGTATAATAAATATCTTAGGCATGGACTCGTTAACCGAAGTTGCAATACTCAATGAACTTAAAAAAATGTTTTTAGAATATAAAACTATTCGATCTAGTAATCGCAAATTCTTGAATTTTATGTGTATGTCACATAAATAGTTATCTTGGATATCAGCTAGACACATTGCAGTTAAAAAAATTCTTTGAAACGTGTCTTTTACTGGGGCTAAGATCCGATAGTCTTACCGTTAACATTCAGAATTGTGTGCACAGTCACAAGTCGTTTATATATAGGCTGAAGAGCCACAAATTAAAATGTCTTGTGTTTACTTCAATTTTAGAAAAATGTCTCCGAATAATAACTTGGGCTAGTGGCGGATTAGCAGCCTTGCCCGCCCCTTTCTCAGCTCCAATCATATAGGGACTTAGGGCAAATCCGCTGACTATCATGTAAAATTCTTGTAATTTATAAAAATTTCACGCTAATAAAATTTTCACGAAGTCACTCTTATTCTAATTTATGTGTATGACCCTGTGTGTAAACCCTATTATTAACGGGTTTGAGATAGGAATATATTGTCTATATACATAGCGGAAAGTAGGTAACGTCGTTTCGTCGAGCTGATCCAGAATTTCTTATAAAAAGCAACAACAATAAAAATTGTAACACATTCTTCTGGGAAGTACGAGTACATGAAATGAATCATTTGTTTATACGTTTTGAGAATAATTTCTTTACTCAAATAATTTACGCAAACAATCAACTAAAAAGGCATTAATATCCGTATACAAGCAATAAATCCATCAACTCTAAAATGAGTACAATCGGCAGGAAGTGCCGATGCAGGCCTCATACTTCGTCGTTCCTTATAGTAAAGTATTCAGGAAAATTACATATGGCAAGCATATACATTTTGAGTTATTTTTTCAAGACCATTCATTCAAAATGTGCACTAGTTCGTGTGTTATTCTAGAGTCTTTTTCAACTTTAAGGTTGTGTTTATTTTGATTTCAAGTGCATTTTAGGGCAGAGGGAATTTCAATTTCGGGCAGCTGAGCCAGAAGAATATTCAGTGAAGATTTTGAGTTGACGGTGCAGTGAAAACTATATGAATGTCTGATAGATATTTATTTGATTTAAAGTCATTGTTGTTGTTATTGTTACAAATTGTTGCTCGGTTGTTGTTGATGCGCTGCATTATTTACAGTAAAAATTCACGACGTTTATATTGACTGGAAAGTAAATACAAATAAGTAAACAAATCAGAAACGGTGAGCTGAGGAACTTAATGCGTTGTTGAGTATACGCCCTGTTGACTCGCAGCGGTGGAAGTCTTGCAGTCATGCTACCATAAAGAGCAACAACAGCATCACATTCGCCTCATGACGACGATGATGACGGCTATGATGATGAACTCAACTCGTCTGCAATTGAAGTGCCTGAAAACGCATAAAATCAACTTGAGCAGCGTCCAAGTGGAAACAGCAGAAGTACTTCAACAAACCAATCCCGTCTCATACGAAAGGGGTTAATTTGTAGACTCACGTTCGCTTACACTGTTGTTGTTCTTGTTGTTGTTTTTTCTTGCGTTGTTGATTTTAGCATTTTACGTTGTATTTCCTTTACATTTCTTTTTTTGTTTTCACAAGGTTTCTTTCGTGGAATTTCCTCAACGCCTCTCGGCGTAGGCGGCTAAGACCCCTTGTTGGCCAACTTGTTGGCACTTTTATTGTCTCACAGCTCAATCGCATGTGCAATGCGATAATCATTTTTACAATTTCTTTTTATTTATTTACAAATACCAAACGACACGATGCGATACGATATAAATGCGTTTAATGAGAAAAAAAAAGAATGAATTCAATTTATTCTATTTATTTTTTTACTACAAAAGCTAATTGCTAGAGCTGGGCATCCCTTTCAGAATTTACATAAATATGAGTCGTGTTGCTTATTTCAATTCTTATGCTAATATTGCTTCAAAATGAACAAAGTAAGATGTTTGAGTCGATTTTAATGAGGAAAACGCAACGAAAATTAGATGCGTTTTAAACAGAAATTTGACATGTGTAAATTTGCTCAGGTTCTTTGTAGAATTACTACTTGTTTTGTTCGGAGTCCAAGCTATTCCAATGTTGAAAACATCTTGTTAAGTCAATTAATTTAATGCTGCATTTCTCGTGAACTAGTAAAAACTTAGTTAATTTACACTAGTGTACAAAGCCTTTTGCTCTTTACTCTTATGTAAATTTTACATACAAAATGCGCTAAGTAAGACGTTTGGTTGACATTACTAACGAAAGTGCAATCACAACTTAAGTTGGAGCAGTTGTAGTGTGTTTATTGTCTTGTGTACATTTTTACAAGTTTGTCAGAGGATTTCTTTGATTTTTGTTTGAAGGCAACAAACGCATAATAACAAACTACGAGGGAATCCCATGGCAGAAAAACAATGTTTTTTTAAGTTCTAAAAATATATAATATTCTTTGTAAAAGCAAAAGGAACAACTGGGCAAAAAAAAAAAAAAAACAATAGGGAAGCAACATGTTCATTTGCTCAGCTCATGAGCGACCTCATGATCTCTCCCCACGTTTTTTATGAAACGAAAATGGAACAAAAACAATAACACGGATTCACAAAGCCGATAGAACAGAATAGAGAGGCACACCACCACTCTATTCTCCCATTCTACTGCGCTCACAATATCACAGGCTATGTGTTGTTATTATTGTTGTAAGCACTGGCCCGATTTTTCATTTTGAAAATTTGATTTTCACACCTAGCGGGGAATACTTTTCAATTGGTATTTTTTTCTATCAAAAACGGTTCAGTGGAAAAAAAATTGTTTGCGTTTAATTATAGAGATTTGATTTATGTAAAGAAAAATCCGTCACATTATTTAAGGTGTTACCAAGTTGGGTCCCTACGAGGTAAAGAAGAAGTACTACTCGTATATTAATGTTGTGTTAGCCAGTAATTACTTTTATTGGATTTATAACTTTCTGTTAAGGAAGGTCAGTTTGCTTTCAAATAGTCGTTGGACATTTGATTTAATCACTAATTCGTTTAACCCAAGTAATTTGATTACTTATCAAAACTTGGGGAACGTGGTTATTTCACATAAGTTCTCGATTGGTTTCCGAAACTGATTTTACTTTTACAAAATCATTAGCTCATGCCAGATATTCGGTACTGGATTGCACCTCTTAATATAAATCTTGGTCATTTTACACGATTGGAATTATAACTGGTTTAAAATACACACGAATTGTAAACATCAGACATTTTTTTTCCTTTCCACTAATTTTATTGCCTAACATAGCAATTCATTAATTTATCAATCGTTTGGTGCAATCATTCGATACTTTGTACCTTGTATCTCGGCCTCTTGCAAATCATTGATTGCACAGACACCGTACATCGTTTGTAACTATTTAGTTTACTTAAGTTTGATGAAGCTACACACACAATTGGGTACTTATGTGCCTTGGATGGCGAGAGTGTATGCTATTGATGACGATGAGTGTGCGATTTATTGGAGGTTTTGCATACGCTTCACATTCTATGAATAGTAACCGAACTTTGTCATGAAGTTTGTGTCAGTGAAGGGCATATTGGCGACCCCTTAAGTAGATGCATTCTTGATCAGCTTGACGAGATTATGTGATATAGCCATTATTACAAAAACCCTTTTCTTTGTGTTGTTCGAGCTCAAATTTAAACAGATGTCTTTAAAGTCCACATAAACTCTGAACATTTCAATATTCTTGCTCTAGTCTCAGCTCTCAAACGTTTCAGGAACATTTCTTTTTTTCATCACCAAATGATATGCTAACGCCCTTTGCAATTATTCAGACACTTTTTGGTGCGGAGTCTGATTTTTTTTTTTTTTCATTTTTGAAGTAAAATTGACTTGAAGCCAGTGAATACTTAAACATCTGCTTTGGTACCCGAATAGTGTTTTTGTACCTACCCGTGGAGATAGATGAAAATGTTTGTCTGCAAAATGTATTCCTTGTATAAATTTAATATCAAATTAGACGCCTTCGGTCACCTAAGGGAGCAAACCATAGCTTTGATAATGTCCTTGCATTGTAATAACGAGAAGCACACGAAAAATATATGCCCAATGGTGCCTACAGGAACAAACAGGTAACCAAACTAGCCAAGTTAAATCCAGTCAAGCTGGCAGGACATGCGACTGTCAAGGAGTAATTGCAGATGTAGTAGTAGCCAAAGCAGTAGCAATGCATTCCTGTTGTTGTGTGCAAACGAAGCTAGATAAGTTGGGATACTTCATAGGCAGGAGCCATGCAGCAAGTAGGAGTAGCCATTCGGACAGACCGCTGAGAAAACAAAAACTTGCAAAGACACGTCAAGCAAAGCTGCTTGAACTGGCCGTCAGCCTGTTGTTGAACCCATCAGCTACCTGGCCCACAGCCTAAACGATGTTGATACATAAAGTTGGCAGCCAAATATTGTTGTAGGCAGGTACAAACTGCAACGGAAGTGTGGCAAGAGCAGCCAACAAAGCAAGCAGGAGTTGCAACACATCAACAACTCGACAACCATGGCTGAAGATGCAGAAGAACACGAATACGAAATTTCGTTGTCATTGGTACGTGGTTAGCTGGCTGCTTGGTGGGTTGTTGGTAATTGGCCGACAGACAGAGGCACCTTTGGGCGATAAAGGCAACAACAAGAGTAGTAGCAGAGCTTACACTCTGTGTGCTGTTGCATGCCACCTGGTTAACTCGGACGTTATGCTTGGCTCTGCTCTCAACGCAACTTTTTCCCAACACACATTTCCTTGGTTCGCATTTGCTTTTACGGGTTTAGCGCGCTGGTGATGCTATCTAGATTTTTTAGACGTTGCCAAGCAATAATTTTATTTTTAGTATCATTTTCGTATTTGGTTTCTTTGCTCTGAAACATACAACAACTGCAGACTCGCAGCATCATTGACTTCAACAACAAAAATGTCTGGAGTCCTGAGGGAACGTTGTGCCTTGGCCACAGCCACAGCCTTCGTCAGTGTAGCACGTTTGTGATCGTTTTCTGTTTGCCTGCAATAACGAGTTGACTGTGTATTATTATCTATCTGAGAAACCAACGAGAACGTCGACTGCACAAGTATAAAATAAATTTAATGGCAATATTCACAACTCCACCTACTGTTGAAAATTTGTACTTAATGCCCCACATAGCGCGATTGCGGCATAGCATCCAGCAGCCTGGCTGGTATGCTGGTTTGCCAATTGGAAAATGATTGCTCGACATCATCAATATAGGTAAACGAATAATTTGTTACATTTGAAACGTAGCGAAGCATAACCCAATGATATGCAATCGAGTCAAGTGCTGCAAGAAACGAAGAAGACACATTTCATTTGCGATTTCACTCATCGTCAACCGATTAGCTCAACTATGTTTTCCTCACCTCTCCGGCACAGCACAGCACAGTACAGTACAGCACAGCAGGTGAAACGCTTTCCAATTGATTTTAAAAAGGCGCCCACTGTGCGCCGTCAAGCTGAGCTAAACTTTGTCATTTTGACAGCTTTTCGCGCGGCGCGGCGCCGCCGCCGTACAGAAAATTGTCTAGCGTCGTATTGCCATTTAAGGCTACTTTGACAAAGTCGTCTCTGGGGTGCGCTGCTGATTCACGGCATTGTCTGACAAATAGAGTTGTCAAAGCACGATGTGAAAAGATACGAATTGAAATTGACTAGCTGAGTGGTCAAAGGCATGTTGAGAGCTGAAACTGTCATTGAAATTGGTAATTTTACTGGTGGAAGGCGAACTATTTCTGAACTTGAACAGCTTTACTCAGTATCACTACTTGTACTGTAAAAAACATTAATGCATACTCTAAGCTTTCGTATATTCTAACATGTTACAAGGTTAAAATAAAATTTCCTCTCACGGTTTGGGTAAGACTGCCATAGATAGGCGCCATTAGTTTTTCGGTGTAATATATACTGCCACTTGTCCAACTTTTTTAAAGTCGGTTAATTTTTACAGCGGAGCCATATACTTATATTTATTTTCTTCAAGTACTGGTTTCAATTAATAAGCATTTGACGTTTTGCAACCAATTAACCAACTTGTGCCAATATAAATATACTTTGCCAGCAGCGCATATAATTACAAGAAATTGTAACAGTGGATTACAAATCAAGTCTCTAATAAATAAAAACCAATAAGTATCCAAGAGATATTTGGCTTATTCAAATTTCTTTAAGTCGCAAATGAGAACATTAAATTGTTGAAATAAAATATAAATATTGGCATTTTCACGATGATTCACCTTCAATCCTCAACTTTGCCAAGCAAACTTCTGCAAATCCGCTAATATAACTAATTAATAGTGCCATTGTTTCTTAGGGATATACTTAGGTCTATTGCCTGTTTGATTCACTTAGGGTTAAATGCCATATATGATGTCTTCTTCCGAATTTTCAAAGAAAACATTTTCCAGAGTGGTTTCCACCTTTTGGGCATGTTCTGGATTTTGGAATATTGGTTTGGTGAAAAAAAAAAAACTTCAAAAAAAACCAATGCAAGTCCTAAAAATAAATACAGAAACAAATAGGTAAACGGCCAGACAAAAATAAGCGAAAAACTGATTTATTTAACTAACTCACCAAGCGCCACTTGCGCTCAATCAGAGCTCAAATATTTATACAAAATTCCAACTAAAAATGTATTAAATGCCAATTTATTTAGATTTTTCTCGCCAATCTGATGCTGCCACAGCCACAGTCACAGCTACAGCCGGCATTGCATAAACAAGTCAAGTTAAGCTTGTTTGCGTTCAATCGCTGGTCGATTCGCAAACGCTCACTTTTTAAATTGCCTGTGCTGTCGTTGTGATACGTGTTATTGTTGTTGCTGTCTGCAGCAGTCAACCGCAAAACGAGTTTCAATTACAAATTCCAAGTTTCAAGCTGAATGAGTTATTAGAGTCGCTTTAGGTGTCACGGTTGGGCGAGGAAGGAAGGCAGGCAGAAGCAAAACTTTACAAACGTTGGCAAATTTTTTATGTATCATAATTTTTTTATTATTATTTTTCTATAAATTTTTTTTTTATTTTTATATTTGTATTTTTGTTTATTATTATTTTTAAATTGTTGAGATCACAGTTGTGGCTCGTTTCGGCATTTGCCAGTGTTTGCGTGTGTTGTGTGCTTATTTGCGTTTCGGTCATTTTTCATGAAATGGCATGTCGTTGTAAATAATAAATCTATAAGTACAATAAAAAGTTGCTAAATTGACAAATAAAATTGCTTAGAGCGACATGTGGCATACAAAAGACACAGTCGAAAAATGGAAAAGGCAGGCAGCTTCATGACGTGCTCAATCAAAAAAACCAAATAAAGTTGTTTCTTTTGTTGGGTAGAAAAGCCTCTTCTATTTTTTTTGGCGAGGACTTCTTTTTGGTTTGTTCGTTGCTGAGTGCCACTTGTATTTTGATAGCTCTGATGAGTGATGATGACATTAAGTGGTGTGAGTGGCCTGGCAATTGTGACTGGAGTGCGTGAGAGTGTGACTAACACTTGGGTCAGTGATTGGAACCTGGGCGAGTCTCTATGAGTGGTACCAAACGTCGGATTAGAGTCTCTTATTGAGTATGTTATATTTTTATATTGCTCGAGGTCTGGAACTGAGAATGCAATTCAATTTATATTCAACCTTTTCGTGCAAATAGTTTTATAGTAGTAGACGAAGGTTTTGCTAAATAATATATATATACGTTGTAACTGAAAGATAGTAAAGCGAATAATTGCTGAAGTGAAAATTTCAATTTAAGACGCAATACAGCCCACAGCTCCCTATAGGAGTGGTTCAATTCTCACTGATGGCGTTCCTGAACACTCTGTGAACAGTCAGTTACTGTTTAAGCTACCAACTTAGACAACTGTAGACAAAAGTTTCAAGGTAACGACGGGAGGTTGGGCCAACTTCTGCCACAGCAATGTAAACTGATACTAACACTTTTCCTATAAATATAAAATGTTTAAGAACTGTGGGTCAAGCTCAGTCCGAAAATAAATCTGTAACTGAGAGTTAAGTATTAATCTGAATAGGCTGTGACGCAATTAACTTTACGGAACCATTATAGGATCACTTGTGTGTCTGTCTGTCCCACCTTTATGGTAAAACCAATTTGCTACGAATCTACTGCACCGCCTAAGTAGTGTCAAAGGGCTTGCTGCAAGGGTCTCAAATAAATCTATATATTATATGGTGGGCCCGCTACCAGTCCTTGTTGATGGGAGTGTCAAATGACGCCGGAAAGGAACAGCGCCCCCACAAGAGGTTGGCGGATGCTGCGACATTTTATTTTTTCCCGAACCCATGACTTTTGGAGGTTCAGGCTTAGTACACTAACTCTAAGCTATAGTCACAGTTAACTGGTCTTTGTTTAGGACTAAAAAATTATACTGACTCAATATGAGCCTTAGGATATAATTGAAGCCACGTCTAAAACTGTCAATATACTTTCAAACGTTGTGTTTAGTACTTTGGTGGTTAGTGCTTTTATAAAAGCTAAAAGTATGACTAGCTGAAGCAATAACCAATATGGATATTTCAATTCAAGGCTAATACTGTATCTTAGCCCTACTCATCAGTGTTAAGTGTTTGTTTATGTGTTTGTACATCAAAATGTGCCTTGGAATTGCCTAAAACACATAATAATGATTTATTTAAAGTGAGGGAGTCTCAGTCACTGCTCCATAGACTTAAGCAATTTTCTGGAGATATTCGACAAGTTTTCCCATTACAGAAACGCTGCTGACAACTGCAAAAGGTCACCAATACCAAACATTTATTTTTATATCTTGTTACTTTTTGTTGCTTTTCCTGAATTAATATCAGAGAACAACTTTTGCTTAAAAAAAAATTATAAAAAGTTGCCTTGCTGTACAAAACCACAAGGACACTCGTACAACGACGAAGACTAAAATGTGACTATGACGTTGAAAAAATGCCATAAACTCCAAATAGCAAAAACAATTTTCCAATCGCACACACTGACACGGACTTCTAAAAGAACGAGAGCGGCACGCTTGTGCTCTCAGCAAGGCAGAGCTTGCTCCACTCATATTTTATATGGCATATAGTTAAACGAATGCACAAACAACTCACATAAAAGCCGAAAAAAGGAAAATTGCTTGTAAAACATTTGGTGTGACATTGGCAGGACGAGCCAAAACCATAACCCGACGCGACGAGTCGACTCAAGGCGAAAAAGAGCGAAAATATATTAGGGAAAAAGAGAAAAAGTGGTAGGCAGCAGGCAAGCCTATGAAAAGTAAAAGAAGAAGACAAAAAGAAAAACCCACATGCACAGAAATCTCCCGCATGAACAAGCGCCATAAATCACCAAAAGTATTTCATGCTTTTGCTCTGCTTTGCTTACTTTGCTTCGTAACCCTGCTTCAATTGCCGTTTTATACGCTACAACGGTTTACGAATATAAGGAAGCAAGGAACTAAGCATATAAAAATTAGGACCTCATAAAGTAAATGCGGATAAATAAGGGCCACACACCCAGAAGGGAATTGTATAAGGTTCTCTATGCTCTATATATAGCCATATTAGTGATAACGAATTTTATCAGACCATGCATACGTCTACATTGACCAAAACTACCAATTTGGAAGTAGTCACAACTTTACCGGGTTCGCACGATTAGGATCTTTAGTATACGAAATTTTAGCTATTCCTTAGTGGAGAAACTTAATTGAAATGGAGGAAATGAAAGCGCTATATGGGCCGATTTAAAAGCTTTCTTTAAAATGTCTATTAACCATATGTATTCTCAAACACAGATTTAGATACAACTAGCTCACCCGGCAAACGTTATTTTACCCTCTCTAGTATGTGGTGCACGACTGACTCACGTTTAATACTCTGTGCCTGTGCGTTCTCGCTGTATTTATAAGAGCGCACTCATTGCCCTAGCAAACATTTTATGCTTGTTGTCTTGTAGTTGCTTTAAAAAACATAATACTAAAAAAAGTATATTTGCCTTTAAAAACAAAATAAAAGGTATGCTCCGACCTTCCTACGGCAATAATTTATATGTTAAAACAAAAAAAAGGTAAATTGGTAAAAAATTACGGGTAGCAGAGGGAAACACAGACTCTTTGCCACGTTGTTTTGTACATATATATATATAGATGATATGTTACGTAACCGCTTAATAGTATCATTGTGTATTATGTACGGATGTTAAACAAGCACTCGAAGAAATTATATTGTACTGAAATTTATATAGAAAACTTCAAGATGAAGGGTATAAAATTGTCAGTTACAACCACCTCTTATACTTTATACCTCTTACTACTACTGCCTGTTTATCACCGCTTAGACTGACATTTATTTTCTACTTTACTCATCTACAATGAAATTTTCGTCTGTGCTTCGCATTAATTCGCCCACACGCATGCATCCGATGGGTGGGTGGGTGTGTTTGCTCGGTGGTCGATAGCTGGCTGTAGGTAATGTAGGTGATAGGTGGTGACGTCGAATAGCATGGCATTCTATCAGCCTATTTTCGACTCAGCACTTGCTCGCATGCTCGTTCAGTCGAGGCTCCCGATTGGCGCTACACTGTTTATCCCTCGCCACATTTTCTTCTTCTTTGGATGGATACCTATTTATGCTTTTCGCGCACATTTTTATTTCGATTTTATTATATATTTATATGATTTTCGCCACAGTTTTTCGGCACTTTGTCGGTGTGCGTCTTGTCTTTGTCTGCTTTTAATAGCAACGTGAGCTGCGCTGAGCTCTGACGCGTGTGGGATGCAAATTTCTCTCTATCTCTGTACGTGTGTGTGTTTGTATCTTTTTTCTCCGTTTTATATAGTTCCACTGTCCTCGTTGAAAGCTTAACAAATGTGTGAAATTTCTTCCTGTTGTTGTTGTTTGCGTTACTCTTGTTTGTTGCTACTGTTTTTGGGTGCGTTACACAAACGCTGGGGTGGCGCACGAATCGTCTGTCCTTTTGCATGTATCTGTGTTAAAAAGGCAGGAATAATAAAAAAATGTCCCTACATTCGTCGAAATCTGTTTTTTTTTGCTGTGATTATACACACAGATTTCATTTTCACTCATTTTTGTTGTTTATTGTTTTTGTCATTTTTTAGTCGTCGCCCCTGCAAGAACACCAATTTTTGGGGGTCAGAGCTACTCGCGGTTGTCATCGACGTTGTTTGTTTTTAGTCTTGTTTGTTGTTTAAAAAATGGTTTAATATAAATTACGCGTTTGCCTTGTTTTAATGGCTCTCGCCGACGACATATGGAAACGATAGAGTGGTGAGCTGTACGCATGCATGTATGAGTGTGTTATTGAGGTAGGGTTGCCATCAACCATGTAATCTTTTATTTTTTTTTTACAAAAACGTTGCTTTGCACACGCAACTCACGTCAGCTCAACTCTGACGTTGCCGTTGCTATAATGATCGGAAGTCATATTCATAAAAATATGTCAATGAATTGTGAATTATTTATTGCTGTGCGTTTAAAACGCATAAAAATTAAATTGCGCGCAAACATTTTCACATTGCTACATGAGTCTGTCGGAGCTCGGGCAACGATGCCTCATCAAGCAGCAACTCGATCGATTGAGTACGTTAGTGGTAGGGTGCCAGAGCCAGTGTGGCCTAGGTAAGTGGGTGCGTTGCTCATGTGGCATTAAAGTAGTTGCGTAGTTCTTTATTCAGATGAATGGATAATTTATCCAATTAAATTAAGACGAATATTATTCAGATTTTAGGCCTACTCGATGACTGATCATTGTTCTTCTGAAGATTTTCATGAGGAATTTCAGACGCTACAATTTCCTTTACATTTAGGAATACTCAGATGTTGTTGTATTTCAAGCACTGGAAAATTGAAGTGAATGCCAAAAAAACGGGCGCAATTTTCTTCACAAGAAAGCGCAGAGTGCCATTTTCCCACCTACTCCATGGAACTAAACATCCCTTATCCCCTCCCCTGTAACCCTTTATTAACCACAGATCCGAGTTATCAATTAGAAACAAGTTTTTGATTTACAGAACAATATTCGCCCCCATTATTTTATAAGGTTTTGTAGTTTGGGGTGTGTGTGAAAAAACGTACAAAAACAAACTACAAATTGCTCAAAATAAACTACTCAAAATGATTCTCAACGTTCTATTATTCTATTATTCAACATCCAGACTGCATCTTAAAACGAACGTCCAAATGGTCCAAATTTTAACATTAAGAATTTTCATATTGCACAATTCAGTAGTTAGATTACTATTTACTTGTTAGTACTATTAAGAATTGTTTAAGGCTTTCCCATTTTTCCTTAATATTCATTAGATATTTTAAGCAAAATTTAAACAAATACACATATTAAAAAAAATGTACAGTAGATAAGTATAACTAATAACTTACTAAACTCTGTAAATATAAATATAAGTGAAACTTGTAAATTTTTAGAGAATAAAGCATTGATTGGTTCATTCATTCACTAGGTTTACTAGCTTGTGCATTTGTTGTCTATTAATTACTGAGTAAGGGAGTGGGGATAACAGAACAACAATTTTCAATATGGTAAACAAAAAGGACGTACTTTACTTACAAGTTGGATCACAAAATAGAACAAAGTGCAATTGCTTTAAACAATTCATAAGATTCTATAAAGTTTAATGAGAACTCGGTGCCTACTTTGTTTACAATTCAAGCAATTTGTTATATATAAGTAAATCTGAATAATTGAAATATCCCCATCCCAAGGCCATCCACCTGGTCAAAATAAAATGTTGTATTTAGAATAGGTATACATTGTTTATTTTATCAGAATTTCAAGAAACATATCTGGATCGCGGATCGCTTCACTTGTTTTGATTTACATAGATAGATTATTATCATTTTAGAAGAACAAAAAAATTTTATTTAGAACGGATGGGTGTTTGCCCTGATAACGCCAATAGAACGTGGCAGTCCTTACTGGTGTCGTTATCCTTACTAGTTTCAAGTCTCAGTATGGTAGTATTCTCACAGAGTATTCTGAATCAAGAATTTGAGTATAAGAATCTAGTCTTTCTCATGTGATCACCACTGCAATTTCTGTCGTCAAAATGATTTCCAGTCAGGGATCATTATGATTTTCAATCCAAAATGTTTATTTTTAATAATGAAAAATTGTATTCCTTAAGTCAAAAAGATTGCTGCTTTGAAGTCGTTTTACATTAGTCTTTACTGGGCTTATGAATTAGTCTTTTATTTGAATACCAGCGAGATATATTAAATTTATTGTGACTTCAAAATGTTTGAATCTACCTAAAACGCATAGTTATCTATAATATTGTAGAAAGCTAAACGAATAAACAACAAATTCTAGCCGAAATGTGTTAGTATAGTAATTTCTGAGAAAGAATTACGCCTTAAAAACCGGTATAAAGTTAATTTTTATTTTGGTTCTAGATTGAATAATTTGAGTTATATAAGGAAGTACTTATCTTACTACAGTAAATCTGGCCTTACATACATCTTAAAGTAGGGACGGCAGGATACTGCTGTCAGCCGTCACAATCTATCTTTGATTTATTTCTGAAAGTGAAATAAACTGAAAGGTGTCCCTCCAAAAAATGCTTTAGAAGCACATTTGCTTTTATTTAGTTAAACTAACACATTTTCTTAATTAGTTTTAAGCTGCGTCTACACGCCCACACCAGCTAAAATAAGCTTTCCCTTTTAGACGTCAATGGGCGACTTTGTGAAGGAAAACTGTTGGGGCAAATACGCGCCCATTTTCTCGTTGTGCCATTGAATGCCGAAGTCTTAAATTTCATGCGACAATTACAAAATTATGCAAATTACGAAGCACAACCAAATAACATAAGGACAAGAAATAATTATAACTTAAGCTACGACGACTTTTAATATATGTATTTAAAGAATGGAGTTCAACAGTCAGGTCCATGGACTTACTTGGGGATATGATCCAGTAGAACTGGAATCTAGAAGTTGACTGTACATGCACCAACATTATGTATAATCTGCATCTATCGTAGATACGTCAAAAAAGAAAACCCTTCTTAGTGGTCGAATTCAAACTTCATAGAAGGAACTCTTCGAGGAAAATTTCAGGCCTCTAGTTCAAAAACTTGGTCTAGACCAGATGATTTTATTGCGGCCTCCGATGACTCCATCATTGTCTTTCAAAGTTATTGACAAAGTTATAATACTAATTACTTACTACGTGTAGAGTACAACAGGCGACAGCAAATATATAAAATCAGACACCTGCCAAGTTGACGACCACGACTCAGACAAAGACATAGGAAAGTGTAATAAGGGAAAAGACAGTGTGAAAATAGCCGAGAGAAACTTGTTACCTGTCGTCGTTGTTAGGTTGAGAGACAATTTGCAACACTGTCAACGTCATTTGGTTTGGTCTCAGCCCCAGTCATCGTCGTGTCTCAGAAGTAGTCGCGTTTATTCTAGTTCAGCGTTCAGGCAACGTTAAATTACGACAAATGCGAGGGTGTTAAGTTTGTAATTTTATGCCCACGTAGACCCTTAATTTCTGAACTAAATTTGTGGCTTTTATACGACGGCTATTAAAGTCATAAGTGTCGAAGCGTGAATGACAGGGACTTGGGAAGTTCGGCAATTCGGGAGGTCGTTGTTCGGGGAGTTGGTCGCGCTTAGGGAAAATCAAAGAAGGGGCGTTTTCATTATAAAAGAAATTCTCCTCTTTGAAATGTTTTATTTGAATAAAATTTTCAACATGGCACGATGCAGTAAATTAGATTTCTAGGCCAAGACGAAATCAGCAAAAGAGCCAGCTAGACAAGCGATCAAAGCAGCTTTGCTACTAATGCCTTTTGATTTGTAGGTCAATCCCAGCCGCATTGTGTATATCAAGACAAGCCATGTGGAGGAGATCATGGACTTGTTGGCGTCACATAGTTTTTACCCCTCACAATTTTCGGTTAGTCGACAAGAGAAGTGGCCATTAATTCAACAAGCCTCACTTGAAATGATTTGAAAATTCATGTCTTTCACTTTTCACTGCTTGCATATGATGAAGATATCCACAAATCATTTCTTTGCGTCTCATCTGATTGAGTGAAGTGTGCGGGTTGTCCGTCATTCTGTCCGTCGGTTTGTGTTTGAAGTGCTCTGCTCTTAGTTTTGCTTATTGTCATAATTTCAGTGTCTTCCGCCCGGTTTTAACTACTTATCTTCAAAGTCCATCTTCCATTTTTGTTAGAAATGCCAAAAATTTGTTTAAATATTTATAAACATGAAAACAAGTCATACGCAAAGCTTTATCGACTTTTCTTCAATTCGTTCGTGGTCAGTCCAGTTTAGTCTCATTCTTCGCGGAGTAAATAGTATTTAGAATTTGTCAACGTCTGTAACACTATGTGGGAGCATATATATTCATATCCGTCTGCCTGTCCAAACTAAAAAATCTAAATTTGTCGCAACATATCCCTCACGAAGTGTTGTACATTTGTTGGAACCGGTTGTATCCTACCACTAGGAGAGGTACCTCCCTTCAAACCAATAATTATTATTATATGGGGTACCCCTATACAAACATATAAATAATTATTATTTTTGTTATTTGATGAACCATAGCTTCATATAAATCCAGGAGTCCCTCAGTTGCAATATGAGCAGTATGAATATAAAATGAGACTTCTCTACAACTAAGTCAAATCCTGCTCAAACACATGACCGTTGTCAAAAATATTTTGTAGGGTACCTGAAGAGAATAATAAATTTCAAGTAGCTGAACCTAACGTTTGTCTTATTTTAATGTGACACTTTTTCAATGCTTTCGTTGAGGAATATTTTTTGTATATTTTTTAGATCATAAAAAACATTAAAAAGTTTTTTGGCGCCGCACATTATTAATTTTCTCTTTATGACACACAAACGAGTTGAGTCGTTTCGAACCTCCTCTTACTCCAATCACGGCGTTGGAGTCTATGCTGGCCGGGTGTTTTGACTTGAAAAACTGGTAATTTGATATTGTATCAACAAGAATTTGTTATGGCCTTTAGTTTTTGCATAAATTAATATAAAACTAAGTTAGACGCAACGAATTAAGAACGACATGGCATTTAGATGGGCGGGCACGAGGGCGGCCGACGAATGACCTAGTTTCTTTCTAAAGACTAGCAGCAAATAAAAAGTTTTTCACATAAAGTTATGATTACGAAATTGAGATTTGTTTAGTCAAGATAAAATTAAGAATTATGTCTATCCAACAGTCTCACCCCAAAATGAGACAAAAAAATGTCTGATTTACTGCTTCATTTTCATACATCACACCAGTGAGTTCGATTGTCGCTAAAATTAGGCTCTAAGTCTCCGGAATTGATAAGCGACTACAAAAATATTTTAATACCTACGTAAATAATTGATCAATCAATATTCGAGGTATAAACTACATATATAGAGAAACAAATGTTATCAAAAAATATAATTTGTCTGAGATATTCTTTCAAAACGATAGATATAGAAATCTCATGATATATTTGTATATCAAACACCTTTCGGAGTTTTTAGAATACAAAATTGAATGATTTAATAATACATAGTGACATAGACAAATATTATAGTGAAAGAGGTAGTGGCAAAGAGTGACGACAACGATTACTTGTATTTCTTCCCATAGCCAGGCGTAAATCACTTTCAGATGACTGCACTGTTAGAACACTATCCAGATGAAACTCGAAACAATGGAACTCATGTCGGCGGTATGAAATATTGGTAAAAGATCAAAAGAGTTGTTACTGCTAAGTAAAAGATTATGTCCTTATTGTAGGCACAAATTAACTTTTCAACTGCTACTGTTTAATGAGCGGAAAGTTGTAAAGTCCACAAAGCCAACATGGTAAAGTAACAGATACCGGTACAGCCCCGCTTAATTGCATTTACACATAAATGCAAAACATGTTGTGCATTTAAAAAAAAAAAATCCGCTGTGGTACTCTTAAATGAATAGATTGTTATGCTGGTGTTAAGTTGCACGTTCAATGACTGTCTATTCATCTTATCCGGGCTTCGGTGAAACATGCATATTTTAGAATCATCGTAGTCTCACGTTGTTTTCAGAATTTTTCGACACAGTGTATTGTTCCGAGTGTATTATTTGTATCCTTTGATGCCGTTCGCATAAACAGTATTTAAGGATGATTACTAAAATATCGTTCCTTCAGGCATTGCATAAATAAATTAAAAATGGCTCGTATCGTAAGCATTCTTTCTTACTCATTAGTAATTTCACAAAATATAAACAATACGAATATTAAAGAAAAAATTCCACGCGACATGGTTCCAAATTTCTTCGAATCATTATTATTAATATTTTCTCTTATTTTTTATTTTTTTTTGTTTCGCCTGCACGCTTAGAAACTCGTTTTTAATTAAAACATTTCGTTACGCTTTTGCTGATCATTTCGGGCGATTATACTTTT
Source organism: Cacoxenus indagator (assembly GCA_035041755.1). Lineage (NCBI taxonomy): Eukaryota > Metazoa > Arthropoda > Insecta > Diptera > Drosophilidae > Cacoxenus > Cacoxenus indagator. Next base: position 75,971 of record JAWNKX010000885.1, read on the forward strand.
ACATTGAATGTTTGTGGTACAATATACGACAGATAAATGCTTTTTTAATGAACTGCAATTTATTTGCATATTTAGTGATCAAAAATGGAATTTTAAGCATTCGTAAAATATGCATTGGAAAACTGTATCAGAAATTAGCATAAACGGAATTAAGTGGATTCTTGAACGTACTTGAGATGTGCAAACAGCTCAACGTTATTAGTAAGATTGAGGTGCTTTGAGCAGTGAGAAAGCGGATGCCAATTGAAATTTTTAGTGTGTTGTGTTGGTGGTTGACGATGACGTTAACGTTGGGCAGCTCAGAGTTTACCATAACAAAAGTCGCATTCAATTGAATTTCTGCAAGGCAAGTGTCAAATGCAGACGGAGTGAAGTCGCACCGAGAATGCCTTGAAATTGAACACGGCTTTATGATGTTGGCTTACATTCTTAATGAGTTGGGAATTACGAAGCTCTTCAGATGATTTGAAATTAAAACTTTGTTCAATAAGAAAATAAGAAATATTTGGAAATCATACGTATGCCCGAGTGACAGTGGATTGATTAATTTTGTGTTGATGAAGTGTCTCAAGGCAAACGATTCCACATTTTAGTGAATAATACACATGTCAAGTGTGTATATTGAGCCTAAAAATAATAATAAATAAAACCATTTCGAAAAACCATATATACATATTCTTGGGGAGCTTATGAACAAAAGTGTGAAGCGTTGTAAAATAAAAAAGGGGAATCACATGTTTAACACAATTTACATGAATTGTATTAAAGGCTGTCTTTGCTTATGGGAAATAAAAAAGTGGTCAAAAAACTTATGCTGGCTCATTCGGGATTTATGTGACTATATATTCCGTAAGATTTTAAAAAATCCGCATGTTTTAGAAGTAGTAGGAATGAAGGGATTTGTGGTTATCTTCCGTAAGTAAGCATTGTAAAAACGTAATTTTGGATAACTTGTAGCCTTTGACAGAAGTAAGCATGAGGTAATGACGGCCGAGGCGGGACTAGGATCCCCAACCCATACTTCAACACGTTCAATAGCCTGTATGGCTAAGAAGGAAATCAAGAAATGTTCTCAGTGGTTCTAAGTTTGAAAACATAACGATGTTATGTTATTGATTGTACTAATTTTTAAGGAATGGTCACTAGTTGTCTCCAGTTCAATGCTATATAAGAAAATCTACGAGTATATACATATGGTTTCTCCGTCGTCTCCTTCAAACTTCAGGATAAAGTTATAATACTGTAACATTGCGTAAACAATACTCGTATACAAGGAAAGTTAAATTAATTTTTTCAGGTGGTTCGACCTTAAATACTAAACACCAAGCTAAAACGGTGCTGGGATTAGGAAGGGATCAGGTTCCTACAGCGATTTAGAAACAAAAAAGCTGAAGGCATATAAAAGGGTTTTCAAATTGAAGGCAATTTTGAGTTAAATGACCCACAACTGAAGTCATTTTCTAAGTTCAAATGACTGGCAAAAGCGATTACACGGACAATTCAAATCGGGTTTTGGTTTGGTTTCAATTGAATACAGTTCAAAATCAGAGCCACAATGAAAACGGTCTTCAAATGTGGTTCTTCGAGACGTTGAAATTGCCGTTACACATTTTCGCCCTTTGTTCTTTTACGAGCATTTTTTAATATGTTATTTGCTTCTACTCTTATCGCTGTTACTCCTTTCCAAGTCAAACTATTACGTCTACTGCCTACTACAAATTCTTTCACAATATTTCCACTCCATTTGAAGAAGTTTGTTGTTTTCGCGCGGAAGTCACGTTCACACTTAAATTTTTAAATGGATTTTATTTTGCTTCTTTCGGTTTGCTCCTTGATTTCACGAAACAAATTTTTAGAAAAGGCACCAGTCTCATGTGGCATGTGGGGACCACAATTGAGACGCAACCGAAATCGGGCAACGACGAGGAAAACAAAAACAAATTGCATTACAGGAAATTTGTAGTCAAAACATTTTGTAAAAATAAAACCCGAAAAGAACAATCATATTTTGAGCGAAATGAGTCGAGTTGAGTTGAGTTCATAAGAGTACTGCAAGTCAAATTTGCGTTGGTACCAGGAAAAGCTATAAATTCATCAATTATGACGGCTGCTGGCGTTGGTGTTGAAGTTGAGTTGGTTGACTTGATATGCAGACAGGCAACTGCAGAGCTCGCTTGCATGAGGATCGAGCATCGACTTGGGGTACGCGATCCGCGCAGATTGACGGCTGTCAACAAATGGTTGAGGCTGAAGATGTGCTGGTTGTCTTCGATTTGATGACGCACTCTTATTTTTGTTGTAGATATTTATTTGTTCATTGAAATTGAGGCGTTTTGCGCTAGTTGATAGTGCCGTTTTACGTTCGCTAGCTAATCTGCAGCTTGGCACTTTAGCCTTCGTGCTTCATGCTGCGCTTGAACCTAAACTGTATCTCAGGCTTGAAGCTTTTGTACGTGCTACACGTGTTTGACGCGCGCGCAGACTCTACATGCCACGTTGAACGGTTAATAAAACAATAATACAGAGGAGAACTAAACTGGCGTCATTTAATTAACAAACACACTGCAATGACATGATCCACACTCCACAGTGCCCTCTTCGAGAAAGCACCCGATTTCTTTTATTTTTTTTGTGCACTTTTAATAGACTCAACTCGATTCAACACAGCGTGCTCCATGTGACGTTCTACTGCGGGCATTGTGCAGGGTGGGAGGAGCTCGACAGCCACATGAATGCAGCAATGCTCATGAACCTCATCGTATTTCATGTTTATGAATGCATTTTTATTAAGCGGTTGTATGTGTTTGTATGTGTGCATCAAACAATTGTGTTAGTTTTTGATGCTTTCTTATATTTTTATTGCTCGAAATTTTTTATGACTCTTAGCTCAGTTCAACTCAGCTCCGGTTGAAGTGCGTGTGTGGTGTTTGCTTGTGCTGTGCTTGTGGCATGGTAAAGGCGACAGAAGGGGGTCAATAAAAATAAACCATGCACGATTTACCACTGCCGCCAATCAATTAATGATTACACATAGTCAATCGAATTGAATTGATTTGAGTACAGCGGCGCATGGTCATAAAAATGACTCAACTGACTCCGCGTGCGTCCAGTGGTGTGAGATATAAACAACGAAGTTGCTACAGGACAAAAGTTATAATAAAGTTGTAAATATTGAGTTCGTGTTTAACGAACGACAGTAACAAACACATGATATAATATGATATAATATTAATATATTATACGCAGGTTTAACTACAATAAGAATTAGGAGTAAGGCATACAAAAAGGGTTCGCCCACACTTGGATCAAACTAAGCACCCTAGATTAGCTTCGGTTTATTGAGACATTTTCACTAATTTGCAGCAAACTATTAAACCTTTTCGTATGGCTGAGTATAACGTAGCGGAAAAGTGGGAAAAGGGAGAAGAGAACTCATCGAAAAAGGAAAAAGCAACGGGAGCGTGAAGAGACAGAGAAGCACACTAATGAAGCAAGCAAGAAGTGGTGCGGAGCACAGCCCAGCAATCGTCATAAATCTGAAGCCACCCAAAATACATACCATAAAGCAGTGGAGTTTCAGAGATGGCAGCAGCAGAGGTTACAAAAATAGTAGAGGCCAAAGTGGCAAACTCAAAAGCAGATGAGGTGTTCAATGTGCTGGTTGGTTGGCCGGTTGCCTCTACACACACATACACACACACACAGCCACAGTGCAAAACGGCAGTAGTAGCAAATTACCGAAGAGGGTAGAAGGATTTATGATGGCAAATTTAGTTGGGCGAGGGGTGACGTGGGGCTAGAAAAGCCAGAAGTAAAGCACGGAAGAGGCAAATATAGCATGACCACTAGCAACAGGAGGTGGCTCCTTCCACTGCGTTAGCAATTTATGTGCCAAAAATTTTTCGAGCAAGTGAAAAGCAGCAGCAGCCGCCGCTGACGCTGTTAGAACTGCTGAGCTTGAATTGAGATGAAATGAGTTAAGACTGGCAGTCAGCGTGCCACAAATGAAATCAGGAAGCAGCCATTTATTTACGTAAAGCAAAAATTATGATTTCCGTCTTGTGTGTATGTGTGTGTGTATATATATATATATATGTGAAAAGAAGTGCGCTGTAGCATCAGTGGCAAGACAACAATCAAGAAAAGGACAATGAAAAGCACTGGAACAAAAGGAAGAAGAAATATCTTAAAGCAAACCCGACCAATGTCGCCGCTTGTGTTTATGATGATTACGTGGATAGCTATGACCATGAGAATAGTGGTAGTGGTGGTAGGCAGCGATAATGGTGTTGGTAAGCTGCTTCTCACGCAACATAGCACCACTTTACACAATTTCTATTTTGCAGTTGGAGCGAAAATGCCGCAGCATATTTTCTCATTCGCATGGGTTGCGGTTAAAGTGGTTAAGCCGTAGTGGTGGTTGTTGGCAAAGGTGGGTAAAAGAAGACGTAGTGTAGCAGTGGGGCTGAGCAGCTGGGAAAATGATTTATGACAGAAAGGAAGTTAATTTATTAATTCCAGTGTTGCTACGCCCAGTGGGGCGGCGGTAGGAAAATACATAACAAAAGACGATTATATGCGGCAAATGTTGGAGTGCGACGGTCGACGATAAAATTATAAAAATACCGAAAACAAGGTCAGCAAAGATTAGCGTTATGGCTAATGGGCGACACCATCCCTCACCCCAAGAATAGAAAGGCGAAAGCATGTGGTTCGCGCAAGTTTAGGCGCCAAAAAGTATGCTGTTTGATTAACATATTTGAGAAATGCTTTGTTGTAAATGATTATGGTTATTAAACCAAAGCGAATATTCCCATTGTTCGCCGAATTCTGAATTCAACTTGAAATTTAAACTAACATTCAAAATTACTGAATTAAATTAGTTTGAAATCCTTGAACTTCCATGTTCAATATTTGGGAGAGGAATAATTGTCAAAGTAGACTTACATAATCTTTACTTTTCCAAGGAAATAGAAACGTAGCAAATAGTCATAGTCATTATCAACCTTATGTTCCATTTTCGTCCACGCCGGCTATATATATTTATAGAAATGGTAATGGTATCACTATAAGCTGAAAAAAGGATATCTTCATAAATTCAAGGACAACTTTTAATTGCTATAGCAATTCGTGATGCTTTGAGAAAAGCGAAAAACGATTTAAAAATGAGTCCTTACACAATCTGAAATGAAATAAAAAACTAGAACAGAAATCTAAATGTGCAATAAATGAAAAATGTACATTAGTAATAAACACTATTTCAAGGCGTGATAAGTCCATCATGCTCTATAGTGCACCAGTTTGGGCAAGCGCATTGACGAAGAAGAGCTACTTCAAAGTAATGGAGTCGGTCTACAGAAGACTGGGAGCTAGCATAGTTTGCTGTGCTTTCCATGCAGTATCAGACAATGATGCTTTAATGATTGCTGATCTTATGCGACCGGCAATGTTCTTCGGTGGTACCGTAGTGTAGCGCGTTCACTGTATGTAACGTTCTTTTTGTGACGTTATGAAATAAAAAATAATATATAGTTTAAAATATTTCAAAACCCGCTGAGCAAACCCAACTAAGAAGTAAATAATAATGTCTAATTAAACAAAATTATTTTATTGTGAAAAAACGATATACCGACGCTAAAATGCGTTCCTTTTTTTTTGCAAAAGTAACGGTCAATTTAAAAATTTTTAAATTAATAGTTAACTCAATTGTACTTCATATACCAACTGAACTAGTAAACATCGACCACATTTTTATAATATTTCTCCTACACTTGCATGGACTTTTACACCAAAATTTTTTCATTTGAAGATTTGAAAAAGACGTCCGTCCAACTTAAACTTAGTCGCACTGGGTAACCTGTGCATAAGCAGTGCGAGCAAGAGAGGTAAATGTGGCCCCAACATTCAGCTGTGTTCTTTCTTGTAGAGTAGCTATGTGGTGTAATTATTTTGATTTATTTTCATTTTTTTAATGGTGTTATTAATACACTGAAAAACCATTGTAAAACGTTATTAAAAATCAAGATAGGCCATATACATTTATATTTTATGTTACGCTAGATGATTTTTAAAAATAACTTATTCTGATGGTTAAGCAACAGTACATTTTATGCGCATGGCAACTCTGCACTAGTAAGCACCCCAAAGCAAACAGCTGTTCTTTAAATATTTTATTGTTTATTTATTCTCAGACTTATATTAAGATTAAGATACATATTGTACGTTATTGTTTGTCTAATTTGGTGTTCAGAGAATTCTTAAAACTTACTACAAAATCTATATGCAGATTTCAAACGGACTGAAAATTGTGATTTGGTAGATTCTAAGTGCCACAGTACTAGTACAAATAATGTAGTATCATAGGACACACATATAAACAAAAATGGCAATTAACGCCGAACTAAGAAAAATCCGCAAAGGAATCAGGTGATTAGGATTGGATAGAGAAATATAATAGAAAAGGATAGAGATTAGAGAAAATTATTTGGTATAAAACAAATGGGTATAATTTGGGTATAAAATGGCTAAAATTAAATAATTCTCATGAAATATGTATAATTTAACAGGAGTTGTATTTCTAGTGACATCGCTTTCAATTGATATCGAATCATATATTGCAATACTTCGGCTAAATCTTTAGTATTTCTTCGGTTAAAATCCCACGTAGAGCAACAGAAAAATCAGTCAACCGAGGAATAACACACATTATGCCAAAAAGTGATATGAAATTGGAAAAATAAAATGGGGTGCCGATAAGTAAAGGGTGATGTGAATGAAATAGGTTGCGACGAAGACAACTCAATAAATGCTTGGTGAATTCTGGGCATTAACAACGTGAAAATTGATGGGAAATGATTTACTTTGATCTGAAAGCGAGCGCGGCGCAGCTAAAATGCGGCGAACACAAGCGAATCGTTGAGTAATAAATCCGCGCGCCTCGAAAACGATCGCGTCTAAAATATATGTAAATAGAAAGAGGGGTGTTTGTTGAACGGGGGACGGTGGGGTAAGTGACTTTAAATTGATGTAAAGTAAATGCATAGTAAAATATGTGTGGGGGAAGTTGAGGCCAAATAGGCGAGAACGAAGGAACAGAAGAGGTGAAAAAATTAGTCTCATTTAATTTGAATGATTAATTAAGAAAATCTTGTGGCTAAAGTAGTGAAAAGTAGGAACGAGACGAGCAGGCCGAAAGGAGTGAGAGATGTATTTACCTTGACTGAAATTCCATCAATCAACAAATGAGGCAGAAGTAGTAGAAGTGAATCAGAGGCGAAGTCATCTTGTAAACGAAGCAGAAATTAATGAGACTCTGAACGTTTGGTGGGATGCTTAGGGGAAATATGTGGCTGCCGTGCAGGCGCCATTAAAATGCGATGCTGTTGAAAAATCACACAATTTTCCGAGCCTTGCCAACACTTACGGGGGAACTTTCAAATGGCATGAAATGTGTTAAAATGCAAAATTTTTTGCTATTAAAACTGTCAGCGCTCAGCGTAAAAGGCGGATATGCTTATATTGTAGCTAAAAATATTTGAATACTTAACAAAATTCGATTTCTGGTGCGAAAAACATGGACGAAAAAAATAATATTTAGAGGATGTAAATATTGGAAATGGAAAATCCAAAATAATAGATTTTTAACCTGCCTGAACTTTTTTTACCCTGAACTAAGCTATTGGAAAGACAAGAAAAAAATCTTAATTTAGGCTGAGACGAAGAACACCACATTCAACAAAAGTTTGTATGTAAGTCAATTGTGACTTGAGCTTGACCAATATGCGATCCAATACTATATATGCCTTTTTGATTTTTTTGAGAGTTTTACATAAAAGTCTTAAATTTGAGACGTATACGTAGACGTAGAGTAACATAAACATAAAATTCCGTGCGAAGTCTCTGGGTCTTCAGCTCAATAAGTATGGAGCTTGGCCTCAAAGGTATTCTTCATATTCTATGCATATCAAATATATTGGCTATGCACACGTCTTTATATCTCCCTATATAATGTAAGACAGATGTAAGTCTGGATGTTTTGCACTTTTATAGTAATGAAAATAAGTTAAAATATTTTTTTGGCAAATGTTTTTCAGCCATTTATCAGTTCAGTTTTTCAAAAAAATAAAATTTTAATATTAATTCCTAGACAAAAATGCAATAAAAAACCAAAAGAGCCTCAATTTATACATGTGTGAATTATGCACTTGGGTGACTCACAACGTTTACAAATTAAAATTTGTCCAAAGTCCTTTATTTTTTATAACACTTTCAACCGATGAGGTTTCAATCTGAATGTCTTTGTTATGGAGCAAAGGTTCCATCAATCGTGCATCGCCATCAGAAACTAATCTTAATCGGCCTGCAATGTTGTTTGCGCAGATAACATTTCGGCGTTTTTTAAAATGTTTTTAACTGTTATTTTGCTTATTTTTAACTGTGCAACAATTTCACGGCATGAATGGTTATTTTTTAATAAATTTACAACGCTATTTTCTACCTCGATTGACGTCTTTTTCATTTTGTGTTTTTTCTTATGATTACTGAAATATTTTTTTTTTCGCAAAACTGAAGATGATAACTAAATGAAATAAATGGTTGAAAAACATTTAACAAAAAAATTTTTGTTTACTTATTTTCATTACTTTACTATAGAAGTGCAAAATATCCGGACAATTTTGCTTCCCACTGGATGTATATATTATATACTAGCAGGGATCCGGTGCGTGTCTGCCTTCGCGTGCGTTCTGATCTTCGGATGTTTTAGTTGCTCTGCGCTCTGTCTACTGCTGCGATTTTCTCGTTGATCTTCCAGTGTTTGACTTTTTGGGTGGCATTTTGAATTCTTCACTTTTTTGTTTTTTTTTTCATTCGAATATTTTAACATTTCGAATTTGTACAATTTGAGCAGCACTGCTGCTGTTTTATTTGTGACTGTACAGTTTGAGACACATCTGAAAATTGAGTTGGTTTTAATACTTAGCGAATTCGACGATTTTTCGCACAATACTTACCATCTAAAGGCTATTATAGAGGTTCTCTGAAAATTTCATCAAAATCGATGCAGCGGTTTCGGCGTCCATAACGGACAAACATACAGACAAACAAACTAACAAACATACTTCCAATTTTATATATATAGATAAAACAAAGTGGGTAAAGGCCCTTTTCAGATCTTAATTTTCAACTAATTTAGATAAATCTAGATAATTACGGTACGAAGTGGATGGAAATACATTGGAATAATTGGGGTTTAGCTAGTAAGTTTATAAATTACGCCAGTTTTAGTTATGGCGCCAGTGTGCATTTGGATATAATTGATTCAAATAATTTGTGTCACACCCAATAATTAAATGAAATCGAAAATTATTTGACCAAGACTTGAATTTGAATGTGGCATTAAAATTAAATTACATCGACATTTTTTACATTGATATTTGATTTGCGTCACTGTTCGGCCCACTCTGAAATGACATTGTTTAAACACCTACACGCATAATTACTTCTTCTGTTTCTAGAATTAAAGAAAAAGAAGAAAACAAAAGCCAAAAATAAATTGCGGACAGCTTAAATTACATAAAATAAAGTTGAATGGAAATTTCAAGCTTATCTTCAAAGCCGCATGGCAAAAGGAAGTGCATTTATGTGTGCGTGTATGACTGTGTGACATACGGTGTACGTAAAGCAACCCTTAAATCACATTTTGCCTAATTTTTCGCTGTCAAAAAAACTCATTAATCTTGCACAAACGCTGAACACTAACTCCTACAACGTAATGCAGGGCAACGTATAAAAGGACAAAATGTCACTAACAGAAGACGAAGAAAACGTGTGGTATTTGAGAAAGAGAAGAAAATGGTGTTTGAAGGCCACACACACACGCATATTTACCTTAAACCGTTGAATGTTTTGCCCTTGAAAAATGACTCAGATCTCACTCATATATCACACACCCCTTATTCATATGAGTGGCAAAAGATTTCCGTATGCTACCGGAAGCAAACAAGGGCAAAGAATTTATGTAAATAAATTTAAGAATTGCTTAAGAGCTGCCACGGGATTTGTGACACCATTGTTTGGGGCGACGAATAGGAGTTGCCTCCAAAATACGTTGAAAATTTATAGGCTCCGTCTAGCGAGATAACTAATATTATTCTTGTAGGGGTGGCTTTTCCTATTGATTATAACTAGAACTAAGTGCACTCCACTTACGCAACCCCCAGGCTCCTATCAACTACCCAGCTTACACGCATAGCCAAGTCCAACGCGGCCAACGCCATTGACGTTTCATATTTATTAATGAGGCGCATTTGTGTTTGGAATTTATAATTTGCCATTACGAAGACACGCCGACTTTGCTGGGTGCTTGCTAGCCTTTTCTATGAAGGTGGTATTGAGCTGGAGAAAAACACTTGATGACCATGACCATCATGCCTGCCACCACATTATAATCATTATGTTGCTTGGAAAGGCTGAGATGGGAGGTAGATGCTCACTTGCTTGCCTCGTAGGCATTTATGCGCAGTAGAAATGTAATTGAGTAATTAACATAAATTATAATTATTTTTTCCGGCTTTGCTTTCTAATTTAAGTTTCTGGCTCGCTCACAAAGCTTCTTGCAGAATTGTCGCAAGAAAGAAGCGAATTCAAAAAATATTGCTTACGGACTTGATAAGGCTTTATGATTGCCAATATTAAAATGATACTGATTAAATCAGGTAGTAATAAGTTATGAGACTTTGAATGACTGAATAGCTCTTTCATAATGCGAACTTTGCAGAACTTTAAAAAGAATAGCGACTATTTAAGAAATTAAAGGCGAGATCAGATCAGTGGGCAGTTACCTAAGTGGAAGATTTATTAAAAGGGTTGAGAAGCCCCGACTCTTTGTTTGTTTGTAACATTCACATTTATTTAACACTAGAGGCCACGGCAAAGGTTGCGGCCCAAATTTATACCTAGGTTTCAGTAATATACCTTATATCACTTGTATTGTAATGACCTCCTACCTACGTACTGCAAGTCACTTATACGATTAAGAAATTGTATAAATTGATAAGTAACTAAGCCAAAAAAAAAAAAACAATTGAAGAACCCGAATGTGTTATGCAAGGTGGAGAAATTAAGCGCGTCTGAAATATTAATTAATTAAGTTGTAAGAAAAACATCGAAAACAAAAATGATGGTGGATTGTAGCGTTAATTACTTGTACAATGGAACAATGCACTTATACAATGGAACTCACAGACGATCTAAAGACATCGAGTGGGTTTTAAAAGAAAGTAAATTGAGCATATGAAAGGGAGTTGCCTTCCATCATGACATTGCTAGGCCACACACATCTTTGATAACCCGGGACAAATTGATGGAGCTTGGTTGGCAAATTTTGATGCATCCACCGTATAGCCCGGACCTTGCACCATTTGACTAGCTTATGTTTCCGCCTCTGCAAAACTCTCTTCATAGCAAAAAATTGGACGACCGAAGAGCCGCTGAAAATCACTTGGCCAAGTTTTTCGCTTATAAACCGATGCCACCAGGGGTTGCAATGCCATCCAAAAAGTCTGACCAAGGCACCCATTATTGGCACGATGCCACGGCGGCTGATGAGAATCAACCGTAATGGACTTCTAGACAGAAGGTCGCCAACTATGTGAATGATCTCCGCTACGGTATAACCGCCTCACGTTACTATTCTTTTAAAATTATTATAATGTTGTATGCACGTCTTAAGCTATTTCAAAGTAGTAGTTTTAGCCGTAAAGGATATCTGGAGTACCTGAACTCCAAAGCATTCGGCACGTTGCGGTTTTTAATATAAAATTTGATGAACAAAGTCAAAAACACAAGAGCAAAATAAGAGGGGCAAACAAGACATAATATGATACAAAAAAAAAAAAAATAAAAAAATACAAACAAAAAATGTGATAATACAAAGGCAGGCGCCTGAAAAATATTTCGCCGAAACACCCCTTCTTTCTTAAAAAGTGTTAAGCCTCCTATAAAGTGTGCGGTACTATTTACCGGCCCGCTAAAGTTGGGGCAGTGTAAAAAACACACACAAATACGACCCGACATCAAATGACACAAACCGAAACATCAGCAGAGCAGTAAGATTTCCATGCTCACATATAAAGCAGCCAGTGCACAACAGCTGTAGTAGAGGAAGCATCGCGACATCAGAAGTAGGTACACACATCTACTCAAACAATTGCACGCCATATTGAAAATTTAAAATTTTCAAGCAAACACACACACACAAGCACATGGTGTAAGGCCACATCTCACCGCTCAAAGTACGTGTGGGCGTTAAAAGTTCTATCGCAAAGACGGTTTCGGTTACTGTTTTTGAACAACGAAAAGCACACTGAGTACACTTTTGACTATTGAAGTAAATGCTAATAAGTAGGAAGCACACAACAATAATAATAACAACAACAACAAATTGAGAATACATATATAAAACAAGCGAAGTGCGTGCTGGAAGCTCAGAAGTATTTGCTACATATGCTGCCACAGGCAAACTTGCGCACAGCGTTTGTTGGATGCTGTCAATCAGTCGTCAGTTCACCAAACAGTTGACAACTCTGTGCATAATTTGTGAGTTGTAGCAGTGTTTCGTACTCATCATAGTAGGATTCGTCGTCGTCATTTCGCATTGCATTGAAAAATTTAAATAATTTTTGAACGCAGGCGAGAGCTTGCGAATTTGTGGGCGGCGTGCGAAATGGTAGTACTGGTTGGGGTAAGCATTTCTCAAGCATTCATTTTATAAGAGAGCCCACATATACACCTTGTTGTGTGTGGGTGTTTCAAAAGCTGGCTTGTTATCGCTCATGTCCTGTGCACATCGTCATAGCCATCGTCATCGTCATTTTGTTGTCATTGTTGTTTAGTCCCCCTTTTGTTTTTGTTGTTGACGCACTTGTGGATGCGTGCGTGCAAAAGAGAGCGCATTAAGTGCTGTTCCTAGGCTTTACCCACTACAATGTTGTTGTTTCCGTGTTGTTATTGTTTTCGCTGTAGGTGTTCTGGTATTCTGGTTTCGCCGCTATTCTATACACAAACAACACTACACAACGCAATGAAAGCAGACGTGGTAACAAGCGATGAGCCGACAGCGGTGCGGCGAGCCGTTTAGAAACTTGTGGTTACTTGGGGTAGGGGGTATGAAAGAGGTGGAAACAGATGACAATGCGTGCAAAAATAATATAAACGACAAAGTTTTGATAAAGTTGAACTTTGGCACTTTGTGCAGCAACACCGACAACAACAACAGCAACACACGTACAGCTGCTCCTAAACGTATGCTGTGCTTTTTTTCTCACCTTTGTTCCTTGTCTCTTTTTCGATTTTTGCGCTTAGCTACCCAAAGTCGCTTTCAGCTTGCTGGTGTTGCTGTTAGTGTGTTTGTGTTTGTGCACAGAAGTAGATAAAAGTTTAAATTGTCAATTGAAAATGTTGGCGGGCTCGCACAAGCAAGTAAAACTTTTTGATTAATTCTCACAGTTGTGTTGTGTATGAGCGAGCAGCAAAGCGATGAAAAGTGATGATGGCAAAGTCTGTGCGCAATTTACATTTGAGAAATTGTTCAACAAAATTATAGCGACACACAAAGTCCCGGCAAAGTGCTACACCATATCTTCTCACCTCGGCAACCGCGCCCTGCGCTTGATAAGCGAACGGACCAAACAATTGACGCGCATTAACAAAGCACTACAGGCACAGAAAAACTCAGTTAAAGTGAATTTGCATGACTTGATGACATTTTGCATGGGCGAAAAATTGAATTTGATGTGGCCATCTTCGTAGAAGGCACAAAAAGTTTGGGGGACGAAATATTAAAAAAATAAAATAAAATTACAAGCAATTCCAGACCCCAGAAGTGCACGCACTTAAATATGTTGATATTACAACAATATCAACAACAAAAGGTAGGGAGGAAAGCCATTAGACTCAACTTCTACACTATTGATTTTACAAATTTCCAGCCATATTTTATGGGTTTTATCGTGTAATATCGCAAAGCACATTAATAGAAACGCTTTCGGCCACAATTATATGCTGCGGAAGTTATTTTCCTATTGGTTTCTTCCTATTGGTTTCTTCCTATTGGTTACGTTTTGACTTGACGTACTTTTGCATCGGATCGGGTTCAGACACAACACAGTTGGAGTTCGTTTCGGTCTTATCTGCGTTACAATATCAACACAGTTAATGCAATTAAGGCTGTTCCCCGAAGCCCAACCACCAGTAACCCAACGCCCGCTTGTGTCAATCCTACTCTGGTCATTGGCAGACCCACAGTTTCTTTCTGTGCTGCAATTTATAAATATTTTATTGTGTATGGCCTGACCTCAAACTTCAAAAACTCATAACTTTTGCTACAACAGCAGAAAAGGAACATTGCATTGAAGGGGTTTTGATGGAGTGACGTTGTGGGGAGGGACTGCGGTAATGTGGCGTGTAAAATGTAGATACACATACGCATTTCCTATTGACCAACGATGAACCCCAAAACCGTTCAACGCTTTCACTACTATACTATCACGTGGGTTATTTGAGAAGTTTATACAAATCATTTAACCATCTGTTTAATTTAAAAATTGCCGTTCGTCATCCAATAATTTGGAATTGATTTACCAGTTGTTTGATTTTAGCAAAAATTAATTAGCAAAGAATTGCTTTTATTTTATTTTTGGGCCAAATAATATTTAGAGGGCGGCAGAGGTGGTGCTCACTTGTCCATAGGAATTAAAATAATTGCTTCAAATATATTCTATTATCTATTTCAAATATTATATGCTAAGGTATTGTAAAAAAAATCTAAATAAATAAAAAAAAAAATAAATAAATCAACTTTTATTATTTACTAGCCCGGCGCGTTGCTGCCTTCGCGTGCGCCACGCTCTTCGGATGTTTAATTTTTTTTTTTTCATTTTTCATTTCATTAGCTCTACGCTCTGTCTACTGCTGCGATTTTCGTATTCTTCATTTTGATTTTTTGTTTTCATTCGAATATTTGAACATTTCGACTTTGTACAATTTGAGCAGCACTGCCGACAAACGCAATTCTCAGATGCTGATTTGTTTTTGTGTTTTATTTATATCTGTACAGTTTGAGAAACATCTGAAAATTGAGTTGGTCTTAATATTTAGCGAATTCGTTAATATTTTCAGGCTATCAGGGAGTAAAAAATTTCAAGTTCTTTTTTTATTTTTTTATTTTAATATTGTATTTATATTGTAAGCCAGACCTATCAAGCAGCCCTCGCAGCTAATATGTTTTAGCCGTTATTACTAAAAACAGAAATGTTCAGCAATTTGTTTTCGTCGTTGGTGTGTTTCTTCTCATTGTTGTTGTTGGTACTATATTTGTACTAGGGTGCTTGTCGCATTAGCATTGGATGTGTTTGCCGCGACTTCCGTTTCCATTCACCGGTTTTTGAGGGGTGTCTCAAAGTGTGTGTGTGTGTGTGTGTGTCTGTCTGTCTCAAAATGTTGTCTGAAAGTATGTCCTTTCATAATAGATGGTTTGGCAACTTCGGTTTTTAGGCAATGAGTCCACAAGCATAAGAAGGGTTAAAAGGTGCGGTTAGCCACGTATATATTATGTATATATTTTTCTATTGTGGTCGAGTGCCATAGTTTGGCTTTACCTTCAGATTAAACTACTGCGAATTTCCTTTAACCTGAGCACCTTGCAACCTTTTTAGGACATATAGGAGGATAGCAGAAACAGAAAGAAGCACAACCCACCACCGTGGCAGAGTAGCAGAAAATGAATTTTGTCCTTCTGTTTATTTGGGGCTTTTCACTTTGATGTGCCAAAAATTAATTGCCTACAATTAGGGGCGGTTTTCAGATCTATGGGCATGTGTGCGAAAAGCAACAAGGCGAATCTGACAGACATCAAAAGAGGTAAGTAAATTATATACAGTATAAGAAGAAATAAATAAATAAATACAAATTGTTACTCACCTTAAATCTTTTTTTTCTGATGCCAAAAAATGTATGACGTCGACATAAATCCTGCAAAACGAGAGAAACGAGGATTTTAGCATTGCAAATGTTTTTATTTTTATTTTTTGTTTTATGCAAAAAAAAAAAACTTTAGTACAAAAAGGAAAAATTACTTTTGGTTTTGTCTACAACATCCGCAATTCAAGGCCACAATATAAAAAGAACATTTTCGAAGCAACGCAAAGTCAAGACAAGTCAAGCCAGCAAGTATGACAACTTTCTGTGAACTTATCTAATGAAGAGCAACACAAAACTTGAAAGTTTTCTGCAAATGTTTCCGTCCTAAAGACTTTTGGCTGTAGATGCTACCAAGTTCAGTTCGAGAGTTCGCGTAGTTCATAGCATGGCGAATGAGTACATCAGCTAGTTTATTTTTATTTTTATTGCTATAAATAAAAATAAATGAACACGCGCAATGCCAAATGGCAAAATAGCTAAATAGATAGACTGACAAATGCCCAAATGGGCAGGCATTCAGGCTGGCAACCACTCAAACTCAAACTCTCAGCCCTTCTCAGCTCACAGATTTGCGGCTCCTGCGAGTAAAGTAGAATAGAGCATAATAAATAGAGAAACTCCATTTCACTTCATGTTAGCTTTTCATGCACAAAACTTATTGACTGCCGCCTGCTTACAAATGTCCTTTTTTCTTGCTATTTTTGGTAGTTGGTCACTTAATGGCAGGAATTTCTTTGTTTTTTTTTTGTTTGATTTTTTTTTTCGCTTTTGCTATTCAAGATTCTTTTTGTGTGTCTCTCAACGACTTTTCTTGTCCTTTTAATTTGTTTGTGCTCTTTTCGTGGCTTTTTCCAAGAGATTTATTATCGCCTGTCATTGCTGCTTTCATTTCAAATTACTTTTTTGCATTGGTTTGTTTGCCGCACTCATGCAATTTTTGGGAAGATTTTTTCTTTAGTCTGTGTCTGTCGCGTACCGACAAATAGATTACTTATCCGAGATTTTTTATCCGCCTTTATATTTCTAACCAAAATAATGTCCTTTTTATTTGTTTTCCTATGCATGCCCAATTTATTTGGCTTAAACTTTGACAGTTCAATAAGCGGTGTATGTAGTTGTACTACTCCCACTCCAACAGCATGCCACCAACAGCAAGTAGAGGGATAGTTAATGGCACTTTTGCAATACGCCTTCAATTTTCTTTTAAACCCAAACTTTGTCGCGCATATCAATTGCCCACTTTATAATAATTCTATTGTAATTACTTATACTTTGAATGTATGTGTGAATGCGTGTGTGCATATACATGAGTGAGTTCCTTAACCTGTCAGAGCGTCAAGCCGCAAAAAACAGCAAACAGCAAGTAAATTCCATACGCACAACTGACTGAGCTCCCACCATTACGCAAAGACTTTCGTGGCGGGACGAGACGAGTCGACCAGGGCAGTGACGAGTGAATCGAGCTGAACTGAGCTGAGTCGTTCATATCATTTTAACATAATTTCTGTGGTAAAATTAACTTTATGAACTGTTGAACATGTCGGCTGGTGGTCTTTGTCTTTACGCTGTCTGTGAAAGTCCCACCACAAAGGACTTGCAGAATGCGAAAAAGCTGCAAGGATAGCAGACCAAAAACAAACCGAATGGAAATGGCGTTGTTAAGTAGCTTCAACCAGCCGTCACTGCAAACAAATAAGAAACTTTTGTGCACCCCGATGAAGGACGATGAAGGAGAAAATAGAGGATGCGCCTTCAGAAAAAGTGAAATTAAGTTCAGCAAGCAAGCAACTAGCGAGAAAACTATTTGCAGCGTACAAAATGTTCGAAATGGCTTGACAATGCGAAGGAAAATTACGAAAAATGTGAAGTACGAAGAAAATTATGACAGACACAAAGAAGCAGGCGGCGTTTTGCTTTCGTCTGAATTCCGGCAGTCTGTTTGTATAACTGTCTGGCAGCCAACCTGACTATCTGTCTGTCTACGTATGTCTATCAGGGTTGCTAAGCTGCCCCTCTATGGCAGACAGTGGAGGAGTATAGTGTGGAAATCATCTGGTGCTGCCGCCGTTGAATAACACACGCGATCTGAGACACGGCGCAAGGGGGCCAAGCAAAACGTTGCATATGAAAAGAAAATTACATGTGAAAAGTGGATTTCATTAAATGTCGAAACCAACAGCAGGAAATTTTCGATAAAAGCCGTTTAGCGACGCATAACGACCTAACGAAGCTTGCCAAAAGGGCGCTGAGCTGGGTTGGGTTGGGTTGATTGGACTGAATTTACGTGGGCTCCGTGCCCGTGGAAGACTTTGGCGAGTCTTGGCTGTATTAACTTCCAAGTAATAACACTGGATGTCTAATACTCATATTATATTAAAGAATGATAATGATAGTAGTCACAACATAAGTAGTGAGCGATTGTGGCTCATGCAAGCAGGCGTGGCTGTCTTGACAGACGTAACGACGCCATACATATGAAAGGAACCACGGACATAGTCGGAAAATGGAAATCATTGAAACCCATTGACTAATAACAACTTTAAACCAGGATTGAAATGTGCATAAAATATTAGAAATTGTTAGGCACATATACGCTGAAGGCCAAAAGGGCACAAAGAAAATGAAGGACTTTTGTAAATTATCTAAGCTTGCAAATAGCAAAATTAACAATAGTTTAGGATTTTTTAGTGCTGATTACGTTGTACGAGAGTAAACAGAAAACAGAAAAGACTTGAAATAGATCATAGGTACAATCAGAAATATATATTACAATAAGAAGATGCTTACTAATCAGGATAACTCAAATTTTGAACAATAAAGGCTCAAAAGCGAACAGTATTTTCATAGTTTATGGAGCAAAGAATTTAACGATTGCGCTTGTCCCTCTTGAATATAATTTGCAGTTGTAAAATTGTATTAACAACGTTCCGCAGTTGCAGTACAGATGAGCTGCATTGCACAATAGTAGTTTCACAATGACTAAAAAACACCCAAAAAAGTCATGGAATGTAGAAATTTGAAACGTGAAGATTCCTTCATTTTCAACCAAAACTGGGAATTTATTGTGAAAGGGTAAATTGTATTTTGCAAACGAAAGAAGGTGTGAAATCTTCCCCTAGTAGTGATTCCAATTCTTCGCCTTCGTACAGTTTCGGCCTTCTGCTAAGTTTTTGGTCTTCGTCGAACTTTCGCCGTTCTTCAACTTTTGACAACTTCTGACACTTAAAGAAGCCTAACCCACACACATAGTAGACTGGGATCTGCAATTAATACACAATACTAGTATGAATATGACTGATGTAAGTTTTACAAGATTATACACAGCGAGCGAGATAGTTAACCATAAACAGATGACGCTATGCTTCATCTGTCACATCTATATCTATATAATCTATATTTTCGCCTATGTGGTTTTCCAAGGTCCCATCTATCTCTATACAAAAATTAATAAAAATTGGTTCAGGTGTTTAGGCGTAAAAAGGTAAGGGACAGACCTTATTACTTTATATTTATAATATTAGAAAGGGTTTCGATAGATTCCCAGTACTTTTTGAGAAATTAAATTTTGAATTTAGTTTTGAGTCAGTTTGATATATAAAGCGCTTATTGTTATAATAATACTAAAACGCTTAACCCATATAATAGCATATCATAACATTCTAATTTGAGTAACATATATAACTATGAAAATTTTTACAAGCTTCTATTTAGGCAAATGTTCCAAAATACTAAGGAATATGCATGGAACTGATCGAAAGCTAAAAAACTCATTTCACGAGTTGGCTCCTCAGACCGAATAATAAGCTTAATAGGCGCAATAAGTTGCTACAATATAAGTCTGTTTCGAAGCCGGCATGGTATACGGTATACAACTCTGTGGCACTGTACTTAATTCAAATGTGGAAATACCATACTTAAATGTCTTTGGTCAACAGATTGATAGTAGTAAATAATACATACATATATACGAAAAACAACACAAAAAGTTCAATAAATAGAAGATGTTTAAAATTGTAACATCTTTTTACTAGTCCAAAAACATTTTTTTGTTGTCAAAGACCAAAAAATTAATCTTAGTTCATTTGTCTAGCTTTTATGTCCAGTCAATTGTTTTATGTGCATTTCATATTAAAAACTTTGTAATTTTCGCTCAATTTCTTCGCACAGTTCAGTATTCGCTTGCCCGCGAAGCAGTTTGACTGTTTGTGATCATAAAAACTTCAGCATCTGCCGGCTTCAACATACAATAGTTGAGTACATAACAGTTTCGTTAACAACATAACGGTGGAAATGAGCTCCAACACCGACACACACGTGCACACACAAACAACCATGTATAAAATAAAATAAAAATGGCGCAGTCACAACTATGACTCAAATTGGCTGCACTGACTCGACTTGCCTTCAAATAAAGAATATATATATAAAAATAAAAGGAATCCAACCCAACCAACCAACAACTTCATGAATTTTGAATGAAAGAGCATAACCATCACACACACACACACACACACACACACACACACACACACACACACACACACACTTGAAGCGCATATATACGCTCGTCGCCTTCACGTCAGCAATCCTTTGCGCTTTATACGCAGACATAAGAAAGTCGCTCGACTCCAACGATTCGACTCGACGCGCGGCGTTGACGGCGGGGATATCCGCTGCTTCCTAAGCGATGCCTAAACAGCCTCATTACTTTTATGAGCCTCGCGGCTGGCAGCCAGGCATGCAGTCAGTATTTAAGGACGCCATTGTCTGACGATGTCGACAACGCGGAGTGAAATTGCCGCAAATTTGTTTGTGAAATTAAATGGAATGACTGTAAAAATGCGAAATAAGCTAATTTGCGGTTAGTTTGCAGCCTCGTTGGACCACAAAGCGGGCAATCATAATCAATCACATGCATAAACAAAATGGCGTCGGTGTCGAAAGTGTTGTAAACCACCTTCACAACAGCATTTCACAGTGTGGCATTCGAAAGCATTTGTATTATATGTGCTTTTTGTGAAATGCGGCCACGAAAATGCATAGAAAATTGAAGCAGAAAAACAATTTACTGACTAGACAAGTTCTTTTGCTCTCTTTACAACACTATTAAATGTGCATGCAGTGGACAGTGTGTACACGCGAGTGATTGGTGGCGAGGAAGGCGAGTACTGCAAGCCACTGCTTGGTAAAAGCGAAATGTGTGGAATGCATGGGTGGTAACGAAATATAGTGCAGAGAAGTGACAGCTGCAAGCGGAAGTTAGTGGGCTCACCTATTTGACTGAGCGGAAACAGTGAGTAGAAGAAATGGGTGAGAAAGACAAGCAAGGGCAACGACAAAGCTTGCTACTGTTTGGAAAAATTGGAGCGAGTTCAAAGAGAAAACGGATGTAGGGAGTTAGTGGCGTGAACTTAGCAGGAAGTGTGGTACGGTTACCGTGAAATGGGAACTATTTGGCAAATGCGATCGGGCGGACTAACGGTCTAACGGTTTATGGTGACTGAATGACTCAATGTAATGGAACCGTCAACTGTCCGCCTACATTCGTCCATCTACCCACCCAAAAAACCAACTCAGTTGACCGACAGTTGCTCCTTTCGTTGTTAGCTGGCTTAGTTCTCCTCCACATCCTTGTTTTATATTTTCTGTTGGTCAATTTGTAGCGAGCGGGTAAGCGTGAAGGTTTTTTTTTAATGAGGGGATGGGGGCAAACACCATGGGATTGCTTTAATAATACATATATATATTTTTCGTTCTTCCTCCGTTTTTTCCTTCCTTTCCTTGGCTTTTAGCATTCCGCAAATTGCAGGCAACTTCCATTTGAATTTCATTTTACCATTGAATTTTACATTAGAATTTAGTTAGACTGCAGCTGGTGCTATGAAATTTTCTAACTTTTATGTGAGCTTGTGTTTGTGTGTTCGTTTTGAACAGTGTTGACCAAGTAATTGGATGCGGTTGTTAAGGTTTATTTATGACCAAGCTAGCTTCAATTCTCATCAACAGTTTCTTAAACCAACAAATTACATCACATCGCTCCATTGCCTACCAAAACATAAATTGCCCTTCACTCAAAGTGGCAGACATAGACAAAACAAAAGAAATGCAGTGTTGCAGTCGAACAATGTTAATGTGCTAGCGAAATGTGCACATCATCAGTTTCAGCAGCACCATCAGCACCACTGCCATCGTCCGTGCGAGCGGCTCCGACATCATTTGTGCATTTAATAACATCACTGCTGTTAACACTGTGCAATGCAGTGTTGAAAGTGCAAACTCATTGCAATGTGCTTCATCATCACGCGCTCTTCCTGCCCCCTTTTCATAGATCCTGTTTTGCTTTAGTACACAATGCCTGAAATGTATGACTCCATATGTAAGTTAGAGAGTTTGGCTACACTTATGCATTGCCATCATAATATGCTGCTTGGCAACACTGGGAGTCTGATGCTGTCTTTTTGGCTTTGTCTGTCGAAATTGTTATTGAAATAACTAGAATAGCAGACAGCACATTTTCCATTGTCATGTTTGCTGTTTTTATTTTTGTTTTTTTTTTTTATTTACTCTTTTTCAAAATGTGTTGGCCTCTATCTACTTTCTCTAATGCAATACCATCGTCAACGTCCTTGTCGCAGCAGTTGGTGCCTGTTGTCGCACTTAATTGCCTGCTTCATTACACGACTGCAAGTGCAACCAGATGACAACGTTTTTATTGCTTTCCTCACCTAACTAGTGTGTGTCTGAATGGCACTTTTCCAATGAGAGGTCACACTTTAATGAATCAGTGCTTAAAAAACAACGCACTCAAATATTTCCGAAAATAAATAATAATAAAAATAACAAAACGCGCCATTAATATCCGTAATCAACCGCAATACATCAAAAGTCAATTTACGATTTTTTTTTGTTTATTCCTTTTCTGGCATTGGGCTTCCCCTCGACCAGTATGCGGGAGAAAACAAAACATGAATATGGCATATATATGAATTTTCCGCTTTTGCACCGTTAAATTTTTATACTACACATTGAATCGCAACAAACATATGAACTTTGGAGGTCAAAGGGAGGGAGTCTTGTTGAAAGTTGTCATGCCGGCCATTTTAAACCGCTCGTTGAAGGTTTTAGTCATTCAGTCAGTCATTCATTTTGATGAAATCCTCGCTGCTGGCATAAATAATTTTGCCTAATTTATGTGTGTATTGTAGTTGTTGGCATTGTTGTTGTTGGTTTCGACCAATTACGAAATTGCTGTCATTTGCGCAAGCCACGAGTTGAGCCGCGCTGATTTTTCTTTGGCAATGCCAGCCGGCAGGGATAGCGTCACCACCACCCTGGCCATCACCGTTGACCGCAATCATTTTGTGGCGCTTATATAGATTTGGCGCGACATTAATGCGCTTTTCATTTACGCCCCAACGAATCTAAATCAGCTAAATTAGTTTTATTAACTTATGTTAATCATACGCCGTGTTGCCTATGCGAAACATTGATTATTACATGTTGTGCATAAATAAATTCTCCACCATAACTGCGAATTGCGAGCCATTTAATGATGTGTGATAAATGGCCAGTGCAATTGCCATAAATAATAAAATGTACAGTAAAATGGTTTAAGTGCATACATAATATTTACATTGCTGTTTAAATAAGCGTTGTGCAATTAAGCGTCGAGTAAAATATTGATGGAAAATGAAATTCCAACATGTAAAAGAAAGTCGAATATATGTTCATAAACGAAAATTACATCAAATTAAATGAAATTACACATTTCTGAAATAACTATCAACTACCTTGTAGGCGTTGCAATACGAGTAAAGGTAGGAGAGTAGTTGATTTTAATTATTTTGGCAGGACAATATTTTTTTTGTTTTTGGTTTTCCGTTCTTTTTGTCCCTGCGATTTAAGAATGCTTCTTGTAAATACGAGTCGCACCGGTAACTGCAAATGCTTGACTCCGAATGGCATACCTTTCGAAATCAGTAAAATACGTTCCAAAAATACGTCTTGTCATATATTAGCAATTTATCGATGATATTGTTCCTAGTCTGTTTCACTGCCTGATACCATCAAAAAGTTGTAGTGGCATTATCCGGGTTTTGTATGGAATAAAGGGGCTATATTTAAAACATTGGCAACCATTATACTCGTATAAAGAATTGATACGATCTCTGGATTACTGGATTTCTTGATATCTTTTACTCCGGTACTGTGGCGCCACGGAGAATATGCTGTAAGGTAACTGGTTTTGAAAATACCTTCTTTTAAGGATCGCATGTGTTTTATTTTTGTATACACGTTTTACGTTGCCCCATTTTATGGGCCATGACTTCGTTAATTTATGGTTGCATTATAGCACTACTGCGAAGTCGACGTTATAAATAAATAAATGACGATTGACAAGTGGAAGGTTAATTTAAACCTTTATACTTTATACAACCCACATTGGTCAAAAATATGTGATAAGCGGAAATATCAATAATTAGGCATACCAATCGAATTGGCGTTTCCACGGCAAAGTTCAATATTTTTCAGAACAACGACAAGGCTTCAACAAACAAGCCACGTCAAACTCTTCAACACCATGACGTTATGGGTTCTCACACATCTCATCAAACAACAGTTAATTTGGCCACAGCAAATAAACGGTTTCTCGAAAATATTGTCCAATACTTCAAAGACAATGAATGCCTTCTGTAACGTTAGACAGATAAAATTCATGTCTACACATTTATGTCTTAATCGACCAACCAATATAACCGAAGATAACCTAAGAATTTGGACCATACTTTTGTGTTACTAAATACAATAAACTTTGAAAAATAATAGCAATAAAATAAAATAAAAAAATTAAGCATAATAAATAAAATGTACAATAACAAAATTTACTCAAGGGGTAATAGAGCACAGCATATCAAGCGGCCTATGACATTTACACATTGTTATTTACACTTTGAAAATATTTAGTATTGTTATTTTAATTTATTTTTTGCTGCCTTGGTTTTTTTTTTTGATTTTTTTTTCATTTAATTGGACGTAAAAAATTAAAATGCATTCGAGTGCTGTCAACGCGATACCTGTCATAAATGAGCAGAAGAATGTGAGCGCATATCAACCGCATAGCGAAACAATAAAATAAAGAAATAATAATAATTATAATGAAGAGTGAAAATAAATAAAATAAATAAATAAAACAAAAACCAAGAGGTGTAAAATGTTATGACAAGCTATCAATTGCAATCATTATGGTCACAGGTAGTTGGGTGAATGACACAAAAGTAAAACCGTACTTCGCTAGAGAGCTGGAATATGTAAACACTCAACACACCTTACACTTTAACGCTCTAACACAATGACTACAATAACCTCTTGTTACGCTCCGACCGAATTCAGCGCTATCACACTATATCATTTAAATTAAGCCGCGCATAAATTCTCCCTCTCACAAATAAGATGCAAATACATGTTTGTATAATGAAAACAGCTGAAATTAGGTGAAATATGTACTCGGGTGTGCCAGCGGTTCGGAAGTTATGACAGTTTGAAGTGCTTGCACTACGGTCACGTTAGTTGCTTTGTTAAGTCAGCTTAAAAAATTAAATCTTAAAGTACTTTGGGAGAAAAAATTAAGCTTATTGTCTGGCAGAAATTCCCGCCTATGGCAGAAACAACAACACATAGCACAACACCACAAACTCATGAGGCTGCAAAGCCGCAATAGGGGGCATTGAAACTGAAGCCGATTTGGGCGTCGTCATCATCATCAGCTTCATAATTATCAACAGCTTCGCCGATGTTCGGCGAGGTCAGTGCGTTAGAGCTACGTGCTGTGGCAAACAAGCAGCGGCTTAATGTGTTAGAGAGACGCAATATAGTACCTCTCACAGATCGCTCCGTGGAACAGTATGATTGCATTTGCCTGATGGCCTGCGGGTTGTTCTGTAAACGAGCGCGCCACCGCAAAAGGCTGTCAGTGACACGTTCAACTCGACTCAAAGCACCGCACCTCATCACACCACATGGGTAATGTAAACATGACCAGTCGGCTATGGAAAAATAATACGTAAAAATAATAACAATAATCACTCGAAAAACAACAACAACAATAACGACGAAGCAGGTAATAATAATATTTGGATTGGTTTTGGTTTTGTGTTCTGAGACAGTTTGGGCTTCGATTCGGTCGCTGTGGTGGTTGCCGCCATCGCTAATGCCAGGCTTACAATTAAGCTGCGACTTTTCCAAAACAACAAATACAACAACAACAAGAACAAATAATGAAGACTAAACAAGCTGGTAGTTGCTAAGCAAAGCGCTCAGCACGTAATAAATTGCTTAATTTAGCTACGTTTTTTCCAGATCATTATTTTTACATATTTTATTTGATCATATTAGTTGCGACAAACTTAGAACTCGTTTTCAATCAACAACCAAAAGAGCGTTGCAGCCCGAATTGCCAACTACATACAAAAAAAATTGCAACGTTTTACGAATGGCAGCAGGCGTCAAAGCGTGCCACCAAATGTGCTTTCCGTCACGCTGACCCGAAAGTAAATGGAAACATAACAAAAAATGAACAAGCGAACAAAATATGGCAACACTGGTCTGAACTGGCATTGAGTGCCGTCGCTCTCGCGCTGACTGTCATTGTCTTCCTCGTCTGTCAATGCCGCCCGTCAAACATTTGACAGTCTAAAATTACTATTGACAAAAATTCGACAGTTTTTGCAATAAAATTTCATAAGGCAGATCAAGTTGAGAGATATGGCCCGAGATAAGCGAAATTTTGGTAGTGAAGTAGGCCGAGATGTCATAGGAGTAGAGTGAGTAAAGTAAGATAAAGCAGCGCTTAATGCTTATCGGTCTAATAATAAGCCATGAAGGGAAATATTATGGAAGAGGAAGAGTGTCATTGACATCTAATACTCCCTGTGATTTGTTTTTGCTTTTGCTGTGTTAAATATAGGCGAAAATAGAGAATAAAAAAGGCATAGCAGGACGCGAGCGAAAAGGATGAGCCAACAGTAAGATGGGAGTTGTAAATGAGAATAGCGAAAAGTAATAGAGAATATAGAGTAAATGTAGCTAGTGAATAAGTAGAGTATAGGAAGGAGGTAAGTGAAAAGAGGTTATTAAATACGTAATCGAAGCCGAGATACATGACAGAATAAGTGGTAAACTAGTATAAGACCGAAAGAGGGTTCTCGAGGCTTCATCACCGCAAGATCGATGGGAATCCACTTAAAGAATGAAGAGGTATAACAGATATGGATAATGACTAAAGCGAGAAAAATACCAAAAACACCATTTAAACAGTTGAGAGAAGTCATCCGAGACAAGACGACGAGGTTCATTCAACACGATATGCTAGAAGAGATGAGTCCAGTAGAGGAGAGAAGCTAGAATCGATTAAAGCGGAAGAGAAGCGAGTAAAATGTGAAAGAGGTCAAAAAGGCAATCAGTATAATAGAAAGAAAAAGAAAGATAGTGGTTGTAAGTATTAAGACAATAAGACGAGGAGAGTAATATTGCAAAGAGGGAGAAGACATCGCGTATGTTTAGGAGTACAATAACAAACAAAGGCATATGCCATAAACAACCTTCCTATTATCGCTTACCCACCCACAAACAAAACAATAATACACAATTGACAAAAAAATAAAAAATATTAAAAAGAAGAAACGAGACAAAAATATGACACCAAGCCAAGTTGAGCCCACAACTGCGCCCAATCAAAATACCCAAAAACCGAACCGAGCTGAGCCAAGCCAAGTGACAGCAGCTACACAAAATGGCCGCAAACAAAATATGAAAAAAAAAAAGTGAAATATTTAAGGCAAAGTGTCACATAAAAATGACTTATCTCCCATTGTATCAAGTGGCAGTTACGGATCGTCGTCATCGCCGCAGACGTCGTCGTTGTAATGGCCTAACAAAGAACCCATCATACGTCGTTCGCCTCTTACTTCTGTTGGGGTCCGCTCCCACTACTTTCTGCTTCATGGTATCACACGCTTTTCATGCTAAAATTGTAAATAGCCGCAAACGGGAAATGTAAGCTGAACAGGACCTACGCAATCAGACAGTCAAACTGCCTAGCTTGGCATGGTTTTGCCCAGCTTATCTGCCAAACGAAATTCAGTTGGGATTAATTGCCATACTTTATGCCCATGTACACACTCTGTATATCGTTGTAATTTGGAATTACAACATTAGTAGGCAGAGGGAGGCATAGTGAGAGACCACGAGTGTAGAAGAGACATTCGTAGAGAACTGAACTGAGCACTTGCCACTGGTTGTCAAAATACTAGGGAATTGGAGCAACTTGCTTGTTGTTGTTGTTTGTCATTCAAGGCATTCAGTTATTCATTCATTCATTCAGCAGACAGCAGCCATCAACCAGCGACATTCACAAAGCGCGCCAAGTGCTCTCAATTTACGCTGCTTAAATCGCATTAAATTTGAGTTGCCAACACTGGCGGCGTTGGCGCGGGCACCACTTGGCTGGCTCTCTGGCTGTCCGACTGGCTTTCTAGCTGCCTGCTTGGGTTGTTGGCTCCTCAGCGAGTGACAGTTACAGCAGCAGGGGATTCAATTGAGCGTTTTGTTAGCTGGTGGCAAAAGACGGGCCCCAGTAAGGGGGGCATGTGACCTGCTGTTTGGTGTCATCTGAAGCAAAACGTCTCTAAATTGAGTTTTAGTGCATGTTTACCCACGCAAATTATTTTCACATTTAGTAAGCATTGAGCCGACGAATGAAGAGATGAGTGCAGGAGTAGAAAATAAACTAAGAATGAAAATGGCGATGGGTGGGTGATTGAAATCAGTAGTGCGACCATGATAAGGGAGTGAGGCATGTTGTATGCCTCGTATGCAGTGTTGCAAATGTTAGATACGTTTTGAGAGCCAAGCCGTGTGCAGTGTTTTTGCAAAAACTTTTTATTTCTTTTAATAAATCACCAAACAGTAAGTACGCCAGTCTTCTCTATAGGTCAAATGTGTTGTTTTTTAAATAAAAACATTAAAATCGGTTCAATATGTTTCGCGCCAAAGCGTGACATACAATTTCCATATAATCAATTTTATATAGAAGTATAGAATAGTATATAGTAAGAATATAATAAAGTAAAATATATATTTTTAAGGATATTTGAATGTTTGCAGGTCTAAAATAAACTAGCCATATATGAGCTAATAATAAAAAATAATACAAAAGAAGAGAAGTGGCTCGACAGACAAGGGAGATGAAGAACGAAAGAATAGAGTTAGCGAAAAAGTCAGAAAATGCGTTCTTGTGTAAGATCAACATTGTCGGTCCGAGTGTCTGTTAATAAAAAATTTTAATATTACGCATTCGCCCGAGTTGCCAACGCATTTCACAGAAGTTGCCAATTGTCATTAAATTTATAGCCGCCTGCGATTTGGCACAAGTTTGTGTTTCTCATATCTTAAGTTGATCAATCTTGTAGCAGTTTGGTCTACGAAAAATTAAAAAACAAAAAGTATCCATTTTGCACTGGCGCCAAAAACTTTTATATCCCAATAAACTTTTCATAACTGTAAAGCGCCTCGCGCCTTTATCAGCCAAAATTAAAAGCAGTTATCGCGTTGAATTTCATCATTCGCATCTTAAAACTAATTTGAAGTCAGGACTGTTTTACATATGACAACAAATTTAAAGCCGACAACGATGACGACGACGACGAAGCTGTCAAATCGAGTAAAGTGACATGAGTCGATTAACAACGACGCACTAAAATGCTAATTGCAGATACACACTCGACGCGTGAGTAAGCGTCGAAACGTTCTCAACATCATCTTAATTAATTAAAGTTATTTGCTTTACTTCGTATAACATAAATAACAAGTGGGCATTAGCAATTTAATTAAGGCTTAAATAACTGATAAGTCAGATTTTTGAGAGAAGTCTTGTCATCCCTTTCTTGGACTCTCGATTTGAGTCAAACTTTTTTTATTTTTCTTTGACAGACTTTCGCTTTGAATTTGACATACTTTTCCACGGCAAACTGATGAAGTAATATTGATTTCACACAAAAAAAAAATTGGATTTAATTCCTTTACTTAAAGTTAACGGATTTCAATGAAATGCACACAAAAACTACGTCATTCTTGGAATATATATATATTCCAAATACCATACCTTGCCTTCTGATTATGAAAAATGCACGGAAGAATACGTCACTTGCCAATGCACTCATCGACTTCTTTCAACAAAAGCGTCGCGGATTGCTTAGTACAACACAAATTGCTTAACAAATGATGCACGTACAAGCCAAGATGCATAGAGTTTAAAAACCCATGTAACCCATGTACTAATGGAATAAATGAAGCAACGCCAAATGAAAAGAAAATTGAATTTTCGCGCTTGAGAAAGTGAGAAAAGTGCGCAAACACAAAGAAAGTGTTAATGATGAGAATATGTCATTGTCACTGACAGAGAATGTAGTTGGTGCTTTCAAGTACAACTACAGACAACAAAGCATTACCAACCGCCACCATAATCGACTTCAACTCCAACCTCGTCGTCGTCACTACCATGGTAGACTCGCATCTTCAATCATAATCAGCGCCAGACGACGTGTTTTTCATTCAAACACGTTTGACGGAACTTAAGAAAAAATATAAAATAACTGAGAAATGCTGTTAATGCAATAAAAACGAGGCATTTGTGTTTGAGTGAAAGCAAGAGGTTAAGGGAAGTTTTACGCTCCTGCATGCCTAATAAAGCCGACATCTGCTGTTGCCGCTTGATTGAATATCTTCGTGGCATTGCTGCTGCTGCTGCTTTTGCTGCCACTTCTTCACTTCCAATTGTATTTAAAATCAATAATCGGATTTATTATTTTGTATGAAGAATTAGTGCACTTCAAGTGTATGTGTGGCTTTTGACGTAAGCTAAGGAAAGAGTGAAGGAAGGAGAATTATGGAAACCAGTACTCGGGATTAGGGCGCTTAAATCAGAAGTTGGCTTTAGACTTAGACATTTACTGTCAGCTTTATTATAGTGCAGCAAAAGAGGAAAACAAAGTCTAAGTCACTCAGCTGAATTCACGGCAAATAATGATTGATATACGAGTAAGGTTATTCGGGGTCAACTTATAAGACATAAAAACCTTTACTATATAATAAAACATAGAACTCCTGTAAGAGACTTTTATTTCTTTTTCTTTTGTTGATCGAAGTTATCACATCTGATAAGTTGATGATATGACATACACAGATGGCGCCAAAAGTGCAGAACACCGTTGAAAAGAAAGTATGGCTTGATAAGTGTGTTCCAGACTCTGCACCCGGACCATTATTAACTGGTTTGTTAAATTAAGCCGTGGTCATACGAGCACCGATTACGTATCAGGCTATGGTCTCCCAAAAGTGGTGGTTATATCGGAAAATATCACAAAGTCCACAAAATCGTTTTCACAAACCGTAAGGTGAAGTTGCAGGATATAGCTGGCAATCTAAACGTATCCAATGAACGCGTGGGCTTTATTGTGAGTGAACATTTTCCAATGAACAAACTATTTTCGCAGTAGGTGCGGAGCAAAAACAACGAGTTAATGATTCCGAGAGACTTTTTGAGTCGATACGTAACAATGGACGAAACTGGAATCCACCATTACACGTCAGAGTTGAAACGACAGTCCGGTGAGTGAACAGCAGCCAACCTCGCCCAAAGCGGCCAAAACCGCATCAGAGTGCGGTATTTTATTTATCGGCTACCTTTAAAAAGGCAAAACATACAATAACAACCGCTCCATGTCCCAACTGGATCGTTTGAATGGTCTTTCTCTCCAAGAAAGAAAGTTATCTTTCACCAAAACAATGCACCGTGTCACAAGTCTTTGGCTACGATGATTAAATTGCACGAAATACACTTCACAATACTTCGTCAACCACCCCCTTCTCCAGATTTGGCCTAAGGTTTGGTTTGGTCTGTTTACAGACGTAAAAAATATTTGCCGGAAATTAGGGAGCAGCAACTTCATTTTATAGTTTTTTTACATATATAATTTGGTTCTTGACTCTCACAGGACATTAAAGAATTAAATGGTTCTGCAGGTGAATTCAATGTGGGTAAAACCATCTGAAAAGCAACACATTCCAGCGTTTTGATTTTTTTATTCAAGTGCCCGACAATAAGTACATTCCTGGTACATATTCCGATAATAACTTTTGAATGACAGTTGATGTCAATTTCTGGATCATAATCGAATGCGATTCTAGCAAGCGAGGATAGTTCTGTTGACGAATAAAGCTGCGGCACCTGTCACGTTTTGACTACTTAGTAAAAAAGTAGGAAATAAGACCAGAACTGATTTCAATATGGTAAATAAAGTGCGAGCGTAAGTTACTTACAATATGGATCACAAAATAGAACAAACTGTCTTTACTTTGAAACAATCCAGCAGAATCTATACAAATTTAACGGTTCCTACTTTGTGTACGCATCAATTAACTTTTTATATATACGTAAATCTAAACAATGGAAGTATTTCCAACCATCTACGAGATCCAAATAAAATAAAAGCCAGGAGGTATAAATTTAAGCTCGATAGCCTTTATAGATCCGAGAACACTCATCCCTTCTAAACTCACAAACTATTGAAGTCACTGAAAATTTGAACAGTTATTAATCCGTAAATAGAATTGATTTTATCTACTTTTATGAAAAACTCTATAACATTAACATTAACTAATTTTAGCGTGTCTTGTCTTTTATTTTATAAATAATCTTTTTGAGATCTAAGTTTTTAAAAAATTTTTTTCCTGCCTCTTTATCCATTGGCAACCTCAGATTTACTACCGCCTAAATGCGAGTATCTCACAATTACATATTAATCATGGATGACCAAGTGTAATCCAGAGAAATGGCCCAGGAAAGCAAGAATTTTCATTCAAAAGCCACTCAAATGTCACGCAGCACGGATACCATTAAATAAAAATCCACAATTGCGAGTGCGAGTTAATCTATTTAAATTTAACGCAGTGCGCCTAAACGCCCGAAAAGCACCAGCGAAACAGAGGGAGGGCAACCATTCAGACAGTCAACGTTGTTAGTAGAGAGAACCAGAGTGAGCTAAGAGTGATAAGAACGAAGGAAACCATTTTTTCCATGTAGCAGTGAAATAAAATTTAATTATGCTTGTCGCCTGTCACTCCTCATTAAGAACAAAACGCAGCACGGTGTGGTAAGGCCGGACGGCCGGAGCCGTTGAGCGTAAAACAGGACAATAGAAGCGTAAAGCTGCTTTGATTCTGCTGGCGACATCGTTTGCAGTTTACAAAATTCAATTAAGGGCATGAAAGCAATTTAGCCATGGTGAGCGGTGCGTAGTAACTGGTGACGTGAGTCTTTTGTGCCTTTTGAATGTATTAACCGTTAGAGACTGACATTTTGAGCTGATCAAGACGAGGTTACAAACACAGGTGAGAGAAGAAGAAGCAAAGAAAAAAGGTGAAGTCGAAGTAATTACAAAGTGCGACGCCAGTTGTGATTTTGTTTAGCCAGCGCAAGTTGAATTGGTTTTGTAATTAGTTTAATTGATTTTTAATAAGTGATTAAATTGACAAATTTCCGCATAAATAAAGCCTGCCATAATTTATGTATGATACATAATAACTCATTTTATTTTTATTATTTTTTAAATTTAACTATTTATTTATTTTTTATATTTCACAAAGTTGTGTACTCGTTTGTCCCATGCGAGTTTCTGCGCTTACAGCTGAGTTTGAGTTTCAATTTGACTGACAGCGTCCTGGCCAGGTAGGCGGAATACAGCGTGAAAGTTGTTACGCCCGCAACTTGCCACAACCACCTGTGTGTGCGGTATGGCGAGGAGAATGTGGCGCAAAGCGGCTAAAAGCAAGGAATTATAACTTTTTTAGTATAATTTATGGGTACTTTATGCAAATGCGAGTATGCGACTTCGTCGTCGCTTGCAGTGAAGCAGCTCTAACGGTGGAGTTTTCGAGTAGAGAGCTTTTTATGTTCTTGTTAAAAAGAGCCTGCCTAGTTTGTATGACCCACACTGAGTACCGCACTCTTGTCGAACCACTTCACAGAGAGACAGCAGGTGGGTGTCGTGTTTTGTGTAATTATAAATTTGCCAAGCAAAACAGAAAACAACAGCGGAGCTTTTTAAATAACAACAACAAATTTTTGCGCAAAGTTTTAATTGATGTTGAAATTGATATGCAAAATAGCTGAAAGCCGCAACAGCAACAAAAACGGAATTAAAACCCACTCAAAATCGAATAGCCTCAATTGTATATTTGACGGTGTACCTACTAAAGTAAATAATAAAATTGCCCTAGAATTGATCAATAAAAGGTGTTTTTATGATCAAATAAACACTGGGCAAAAGTCCAAGATTCTAATCTGACAACCTTTTATCGGGGGCGAACATATAATAACAAAATAAAATAAAATGGAATAAAACAAAAAGAAGATAATGGAATGGCAGTAGCATAGAATAACACTTAGGTTATAGTATAGTGGAACTAATATACCACATATATATAAACAATACAAAAGTAATAAGAAATTAAAATCGGTGGGCAGAAGCGCGAATAGTTAAATCAAGCATATATGATAATAACAAAGCGAAATAAAGAGGAAGTCCTAGGAAATAAAGGGAATAAACATTGTCCTCAAAGAGAAAGGGAAATGAGTGCAATCAAGAACGAAGGTTAAAATTGGCTATACCAACTTTTCGTATGAAATATACACGAGCACAGGATTTTCAATATTCCACATTTGATGTTGCATACTAAAATTTGGGGATATAAGAAACAGTATTCTTAGGATCTTCAAGTGTCATAAGAGCTTGTGTATATGAACTTATGATGAAGTCTGTCCAAAATTTTGGACACCAGCAAATCCACTCCACTAGGGAGTATAGCACCTCCTCGACAAGTGACGTAGCAACTGGGCTCATTAAAGAGACAGCATTAAAACGTTTGGATGAGTTTATGCAGAAATTCACATTGAGACTCGTGGCAGAATTCAGCCAGATGTTCTCCAGTGTGTTGGCGAATCTATGGAAATAACTCTTTATACCACCATCTGGAATGCCAGCGACCTATGTTCAAATAGAACTGCTCTTGAACTATTCTTGAAAACCAACCTTATTGATGTCCACTTCGTGACCGAAACGCAGTCCTATTGTATAGGTCAGTCCTATTGTAATACTCAGGGATATGATTTTATGATATATGCAAACCACCGAATTGGGTGGTTTGGCAATTCACCAGAGGTTTTCTTTCAAGCTACTGCGGAGGATCGTAGGTGTACAGAAGTGTTATTCATCGAGATTTTAAAACGCCAACAATCAAAGAAGAAATCGTCAAATATAGCAGACACCTTATTAGATTGGAGGACCATGGAGGACAACCACGCAGCAGTCAACCTGATGAACAAGAGCAGTCAATTTTGCCTACTTTAATCTGCTACTTTTCAACATCTGATTAATCCCCTCTTTTATCTAATTGCACATAACGATGCATTGCGACATAGTAATACTAGGGCTTTAAAGTTTGTGCGTATGAATCGAAAATTTGCCCAAATTTAGCTCGATACGAAGAAAAACATAAAATTATTCTAATAAACATTGGTCTGCGTGGAATAACCCCTTCTAGGGGTTCGATTAAGTTCCGTTTAGTTCCGACAGGTGTGTAGCATGTTCTTAGAAGTAAGAACTCTTTACCTGAGAAACTAAGGGGCAGAAAGACAGACATGCTATTATAAATAAACCCCTCACGTCAGGCTGATGAAGAATGTATATACTTTATATATGTATATATTTTTGTATATATATAAGTAAAGCTACAATATGACGCCAATCACTGCCTAAACAAAGAAATTCATAGAAACTTATAGTGGTTACTGCTATCTTTTAATAAATATATTAAAATATTATGCAACTCCATCCACCTCAAACAGTATATTGAGTCATATAGAAAGTCTCCGCGGTTTTTTATTACGATGATCGACGACAAAACGCGTTTTGTAAATGTTTATTTTATGAAGCAGAAAAATGAAGCTTTAAACATATTTAAAACTTACAAAAACATGGCTGAGCGACAAACACGTTGCAAAATAAAAATTCTGCGCACCGATAATGGCACGGAGTACATTAATAAGGAATTTGATAAGTATCTAAAAGATAATGGTATTGTTCGTCAATTATCCATTCCCAATACTCCCCAACAGAATGGAATTGCTGAGAGGTTCAACCGAACGGTGGTGGAAATGGGTCGCTGTATGCTGACAAACGCAGATTTACCTGAAAAATTTTGGGCTGAAGCAGTACATACAGCAGCATATATCAGAAACCGATTACCTACAAGTGCTTTAGTCAATATGACGCCCTACGAAGCCTGGAATGGAAACAAGGCTGGACAAGACTCAGCATAAGAAGTTCCGCGCAAAGGGTAACTACGATGGCTACGATGATAGGTCGAAGGCTTATCGATTATTTGATAAAAGCAGCAACAATATCATCATTAGCCGTGATGTTTCCTTTGTACAAAACACCCCCGAGAGTATTAGTATTGATCTTAACAACGAGCATAGTAAAAGTACTAATCCTCGGATGAAGCCGACTCTGTTAACCACAAAGAAGAACGAGATTTGGTAAACGACTCCCCCGAAAATGATTACGATTAAATTTTCGATGACATAACAGATGAAAAGGCAATCGGGAATGAGGATGTCGAGTCAGATTCAGCTGAAGAGAGCAGCAATGAAGTTAAAAGGACGAGGACCAGGGCGTCCAAGAAAGATTAAGACAGGATTACGGGGTAGACCTAAAAAACAATACAATACCGTGAATTTAATGAGGAGTACCGTCGTGGAGCCGCAAACGGTCGAAGAGGTATTGTCTGGCAATTAAGCAGATGAGTGGAGGAACACAATGCAAAATGAATTTAACCCCTTAATGGACCCTCCTCGCAATCACAAGGCCATCGGAAATCGTTGGGTATTTACACTGAAAAAGAACAGCAACGGCGAAATCGAGCGGTATAAAGCAAGGCTTGTTGCCAAAGGCTGTTCACAAACGTTTGGTTTAAACTATTTGGAGACGTTTTCACCTGTAGTAAGATACTCTACAATTCGAATGGTATTGGCGTTGGCAGCGGAGATGGAGTTGTACGTTCATCAGCTGGACATGTTAAAACAGCATACTTAAATGGTCAACTAATTGATGAAGTTTATATGTAGCAACCGAAAATGTTTGAAGTTCCTGGCAACAAAGTCCTGAAGCTGAAGAAATCATTATACGGGCTAAAGCAGTCTGGTAGAATGTGGAACATGACACTGGACACGATGCTCAAAAAAATTGGCAAGCAGTAGTTCCATTGGTACCAGGTTTTCAAGTGCAGTGCCATAAGGAAGCATGCAAACCTGTTGACCACACCGAGTACTAATCGCTCATCGGATCGCTAATGTACATAGCTAGAAATTTTTGGTGATAATTCGAGCGCCCAAAATATAGTTCAAAATCCTGTTCATCATTCCAGAAGCAAGCATATTGATATTCGCTATCATTATATTAGGGAGATATATAAAAAGAAAATTATTAATTTAAATTATTGTTCCACTAATGATATAACAGCGGACATACTAACTAGCAAGTCAAATAATTCCTCAACACTTTTAACACGAGCAACGAATTAAACAGCCGTCTTCACAAAAAATGTAGTCTGAAATATCACCTTTAAAACACATGTTCGTTTGACACAATTAGACTAGTGTTGCCAGATTTATGGACACCAACACCATCTAGTGGCAAAAACCGCGGGACTTTTTATATGACCTATTATAAAAAACATTCAACAACATTTGGTAGTGTCCGGATAAATGTAATTTTAAACTAACATAAAGCCAATTTATTTATTTATCGCCTTCGAAAAATTGTTTTTAAGCGTATAAAATAATGAAATAATCAAATGATAACAGTACAGTCGCTGAAGGCAGAGCAACAAATGCCAATAAAAAAATGTTGTACATAAACTGGTTTTAATGTGGCAACAAATCACAAAAAAAATTTTTTGCACCAACGAAGACACTAATTACAATTTATACTAAAAGGGCAAAACGAAGTGGTTAGTGTCCGGGGAAGGGGTAATGGGAAAAGGTAAAGATAGAGTCTGAAAAATGGCAAAAGAAAATCACCTAAAAGTTTGACTGCGGCAGCGCTTGAAGAATGCAGAGAATAAGCGTGGGTTGCTACAGTGGAAACGACCACAAAAATGTGGCCAACTTTGTTATCGCTACCGACATTGCAGTTTTTTCTACCTGTTTCTTAGCTACATACAAGCACACTCCACACACAATCCAAAGGCAATGTCTTTGGCAATATATTTAATTTGAATTTTGAAAGTTTTAAATGAGAAACTTTGTCAGCAAAGTCGTCAAAGCAGCACCAACGATAAAATTTTCAAACTGGAACTGGAAAACTGACAAATGTGGTGAATAAGACAAACTCATACGCAGAATTTTTGTCTTTATGACAAGTCTAAAACATACGAGTGGTGGCGAATAAAGGGAAGTTTTATATGAGGTGCGACGAATGTTTGACCCTAATTTTAAATTGTACATTCCCGTGATGATTAAAAGAAACCGTAAAATATTTATTTAAGCCCTTACAAAAAAATATATAATAATAATAATAAGTTCGTCCGATTTGCTTGATCTATTTCGATCAAGCATTGTGTCATAATTCGTTTTGTAAATTATTTGATGCGCTTTAAATTCAGCTGACACATTTTAAATGTAGAAACGCAAATTGATAAATTAGGCGCACTTATTGGCGTTTAATTGAACTACGCTGTGCTCATTTGATTTGAGTAATATGAGCTGCTGAACTGAGAACTTTTTGAGTAATGAGCGCCACTGCAAATAAAGCTGCTGTTTTTGCGCTGCGATTCATCACATCACAGCAGCTGGAAATGAAAGTGCAAAAGCAGCTGGAACAGCAGTAAGCAAATGATCATCAGTCAACCGGAACTGTCAGAGGGTCAAATGGAAGTATAAAATTAAATAAAAAAATGACAAACTTCTGACTTATTTGCAAGGTTTGAAGAGCCATTCCAGTTCGAAGATAATTTGTAACGTTATAGATAAGTTTGCTCAGTTATTTGTAAACGTTTAGTGATGATCCTGGTGGGATCAGTTGAGTTGACATAGTATTGTATTGTCATCACAACCATTGGAGAAAAATTGCAATTGCAAAAACTACTAGTAGTAGGCAAAGAGTGGCAAATGCCAAGCGGTCTAATACTTCGTCTGTGTCAAGTAGAAATGTCAACTCCTAAAAATTGAGTGGTGGCAGTCAAAGGAACTAAGAACGTAGCTACCAGATCAACTGATACGTTTGAATTAGACTACAATCTGTCGGGAAATAATTTTTTTTTGTTCGAATGTGGTATTAAATGCAAGACACTAGCATTTCTGATTTTCAAATCATTATTAAGCTTTAATTACACAAAAACATCAAAACATATAATGTTGCATTTTATTTTTACTATAAAGATTTACAAATGACAGTGTTTAAACGCTTTTATTTAACTCATAATCTTTTTGTGTGTCAAATCTTGTAATTAAAATTTTGACTACTTTCTGTTGACCGATATATCTGAAATTTGGTACACACCAATTGTTCTGATGACAATATAATAATTTGTTAAATTTGTGCTAATAGCCTCACCAGGATCATCAATAAACGTTTTTTTTATGGACATATACTACAAATAACTGAGCGAAGTTATATAAAACGTTACAAATTATCTTCGAACTGGAATGGCTCTACAAACCTTGCAAATAAGTCAGAAGTTACAATCACAAATGATTAACAAAGTGTCTCAAACTCAGTTCTACACTGCAAGACACCCTAAAGTAATTACGTGAGTGGATGCGACAAGTGACTAATGATTCAAGTTGTATCTAAAACCACCAGAAGAATGTAAAGTGAGGAGTAAAGTAAACTCATGCGGGACACTACATCATGAAACGATTATAAACGTTCTGCTTCATCTTTTATAATAAAGTAAATGAAATAAGAAGAAGAACAGAGTGTAGCCTGCATGTGATTAAATTGAAAAATGCAAGCACATGTTTCGCTAAAGCAAGACAGGAAGCCGAGGCCCAAACCGAAGAAGCAGCCCTTGGGGAATTACTCAGAGCGTTGAGAAACGGCAACTGTCGCCGAGAGGTAAATAACATTTAATCAATCAATTTTGGAATGTTGAACGATTGAATTAATTTTATTTTATGTTATTTCTTTCGTGGGAAGGAGACTCGGCGATTTAAAGGAAAAGTCTGCAATAAAATGCGAGTACGGTTGTTTCGAAACACTGAGATCAAAATGATTGATTAGTTAAAGCTAAGCAGCATTTCAATGTGATGAGAGCTGCTAGACAGATTTTTGTGTTGAAGTGAAGGAAAGACGATTTAGAACTGTAATTAGTTGATAATATAATCATAGGTTTATATATAGGTGTCGACCGGTATGCAGACAGACAGATTGTTAGATAGGAGTTGTTGAATTGTCATTCAGTTAACATGTGGTTGTAAAGTTATATCCTTCAAAATTTTCTTCAACAGTCGAAAGATTCCTAATCATTGTTTCGAAGGTGAATTTAGAGAAAACAGACTTAAATGAGTCAAACAAAAAAATTTGTCGGCTAAAATCAGATTAAATTAATACAAAGC
Source organism: Cacoxenus indagator (assembly GCA_035041755.1). NCBI lineage: Eukaryota > Metazoa > Arthropoda > Insecta > Diptera > Drosophilidae > Cacoxenus > Cacoxenus indagator. Next base: position 116,682 of record JAWNKX010000885.1, read on the forward strand.
GAGTGAGCTAAAGAAGCGAGGAAGGGAGCTATAAAGAAACTATCTTTGTGCATACGTGTGGACATAAGCATAAAACAAGAATAAAAATCAATACATGGAGCTGTAAGAGAGCGTACATGTTTATGTTGGTGTGGGGGTTAAATGCAGCAGCAACTGTTAACAAAAGATAATGAAATAAGCTTTTATTGGATGGAGTAACACATATGCCATGCCCAGATTTGGCATTAGTTTATTTTGATTAGGGTTTCGGTTTTTATGTGCTTTATAAGCTTTGGTTTTTGCGTCAGCAGGTTTGCCTCAAACACACACACTGAAGCACGTGACAGGTGGCACGGAAGGCGGTGATAGAATGAAATTGGAAATGTTGCGGGTAAAAACGACAACAACAGAATAGGCTACAATATGTAATCAATCATTGTCAATACTGTCAATAGACAATATGACCACAACAGCGAAATAAGCGAAAAAATAAATATAATAAGATTAAGAAAAACCTAATGCCGAAGTGTGGCAAAACCGCACGAAAGGCCGAAGCAACGAATTAGGGCAGCCCCAATGATGAAGGGTAATTTCGATTTCATTACGTTCATGTGTGATAAAGTAGTTGCTAAATAATCTTAAAAATTTCTTTTGTAAGGATTTAGTATTTCTTTCAAAGCACGCCGGCAGAAAAAATAAATCAGATCGTCCCCGATTTGGGCGCCCTTGCCTCGCCCGCAGAACAGCGAATAAACAAACAACAACAGCTTCCAATAGAATGTAATAAAAATCAAAATAAAAACAAAATTAAAAAGGAACAGTGCAAAAGCACCAACAACAAAACGACAACAATACAAAATAACAATTACAACAGCACGGAAAAACGCAACAATAAAAATCGCGCTTAAGCAACACAAAGATACGCGCCTTTCGCTTAGTTGATGTGAAATCATATCAAAGCACACAAAAATAAGAAATATTTCCTAAAGCGGCAGCAAACACAATGAAAATGACAACAACAACAACAAAGAAAACAATAACAACGCGGAACAACAAAAACGGAAGGAAGGACAACAACAACAACAGGCCAAATAAAAATCCTGCAAATGTTGAAATAAATGCGAGGGACCCGAGAAGGACGGGAGGACGCACGAATCGAGAGCGAGAGCGAGCACGCGAACGTGAAAGGCAGGAAATGCCATTATGACGTAAATGTGCTGAAATAAAACAACATGAACACGAGCACATGGGGTGGCCAGTTGGAGCAGCAGTTCGGGAGATTTGCGGGATGGTGCGTGTTGAGCGCCGTTTGAAAAACAGTAGTGTTCACCGAGCAAAAGACAACATTACACAATGGAGCTACGACTAATGTCAAAGTCAATCTCAGGAAAAACGCGTAGCGCATAAATTCGAATATACCAACACCCGCATACCATACAACCATATAAAGCTACATAGAGGGAAACAACTACAGTTTTGGTGTGCGCATTTGATGGAAGTCTGAAGGCTGGTAGCTAAAAACAACCCCCGCAAGCGACATTTTGGTGGAGCAGACGTAAAGCACAGCAAAGTAGAGCACCCCTAAAAATTGCCACTGGGAAAATGCTTTCGTGCTTCCTTGCTTCCTTCCTACCTTGCTCACTTTTCATTCTCAAAAGAAGAATTGCCATATTAAAACAAAACGAAAACAGTTTTTCTTGGCTGCTGCTTCTGTTGCTGTTTTATTTAAACAAACGCCAATTTTGAAATGTAGGTACTTTTATCTTCCTTCCTTATTTCATGAGCTGCCTCAAAGGAAAACAGTAGCAGAAATGGATGAAAAGGATAAATCTTTGGAGACTTGACGACGTCGTTCAAAAAGAGTTAAGTTGACCAGACGCACTTGCAGAAAGCATTTAAAGGGACTGAGCAGTTTAAACGGAGATCAACTCAGTTGGCGGCACATTTGGAAAAAGTGAAAAGTTCGTTGCATGTTTTCGGTAGAAGAAACAGATTCTTTTTTTTTTACAGAGAGCAAGCGATTTTTCCATGTTGTTCTTTTGCATGAATTGCTGACGACGACAGACGCTTAAAGCACAAACCCACCCACACACAACTAATGCAAAGAATTGGAAAGAAAGCACTTTCAAACGTTGGCATTCGTCACACACAGCTAACAACAACGACGACGACGACGGCGATGACGGCGCAGCGCACGCTGTCTGCAAATAGTACAAATTCGAGGACCGTCGAGGGTGGTTTGGAAAATTGCGAGGGATATGAAAATGAAAACTGTGAAAAACTCATGCCTTCTTGCTTCAGTTAGTCAGGACTGGGGGTGACTCTACGCTGCAAGCGCCGCTGTGGCAGTGACGCTTTGCCAATGCCGGCTATATTATTGGTGCTGTTGGCGCTTCTTGGCCCCGGTTGCAAGCAATGTTACTTTGTTGTTTTGGACGAAATTGTTTTGCAAAAAAGTAAAAATAGGAAGAAGCAAAGCAAAGCGACGAAATAAAGCAAAGTTCAAGGAAGCCAGCAATGAAAAAATTGTGCACATTTGAACTTGTGATGAATGTGAAATAGTAAAACGCCGAGCTGCCCAATTGTGGCGCTCGCACGTGAAGTGATTCTGAATATGGGATGGGTGACGTGCCGAGTGAGCGAAAGAAGGCGAAGCAAATAGTGAGAGCTGCGGCGAAGGAGTCAAGCGTATTTGCTGTTCATGCAGACGGGCAAGACAGGCAGACAGACATGCAGTCAACAACAAATAATCATTTCACTCTTAAGAGAAAGTCCCTTCGTAGTTTTCCTCGTTTCTCCACCACTTTTTTTTTTTGGATTATACTTTTTTGGTTTTGTTGTTGCTGTTGGGATTTTCCTTTCTGGAGGTGAGCATAAAGTTGCCCTTGAACAATTTTGCCACGAGTGCCGAAGAGCTCAACTTGTCTCGCCATTATTGAAGTAAGAGCATGAATTGTCCGATACATTTTCGCTTTCCAATTTCTGCTTTTCCTTTCTCTTCTTCATCATCATCATTCTTCAGTTTGTTTTGTTAGTGTTTTGTCCTGCTAGTGAAAATCGAAATGGGTCTTTGATTGGACATTGGAGTTGTCGGAGTTCTGACATTAGAGATTTGCCACTGGACAGTGACATTTAAGTGCTCCATTTATCGGGCGGCGAAAAAGTCCAGCTAAATTACAATTTTCTGCAAAACGATTTAACAGAAAAAATATCAAATATATATGCAATAAGAAATAAGACATAGACATTTACCGGTCATTGGCTTGTTTCGAAGAGCAAATGAGAAAAAAGAAAGTTGAAGTTAGTTACAAAAGGCACCCCTTAATTAATGACCTCAATGACCTAAACATTCCTACCTTGTAAGCCAGCCACCATAAACAACGCCCACTTACTTTAATTATTGCTAGTCCCTGATTCAAGGTCCTCTTAGTAAGAGCCACGTCATTTTAATGCAATGTTTTGCTTATAAAATATTCGCCCGTACTCCCGTTGGCGTTTATGTTGAAAACCGACTCAAAAACGACAAGCTGGCATTCCCGTTGTCGTTTTGGCTGCCGATCGACGAAATTCGGTATTCTCTAACTTGTGACGACTAGAAAAATGACTGTGAAATATTCGTATTCTGTAGTCAGCATTTGAGGTGGCGACGTTGAAGCGAGTGTAGTGAAAATTAAGAAATATGAAAATACAACGCCGCGACAATTCGCAATTTTGGTTTCAGAAATGGAACAAAATCCTGAATATGCTAAAGATTTTCGAAAGGGCATAAAAAACGTATATATTAAATGTTTCTGGAAAAAATTAGCAGAAAAATAAGCCCGCTTGGACCACAAGTCCGTAATGGTAACGGTTGGCACAAAGTAAATACCTGCTAAATTGTAAATAAATAAATGATACAACTAAATTTGCAAAAAATTAATTAAATGAAAATTAAAATTTAATAAACAAAAACTAAGAGAAATTGTAAAAGGTAATTAAATATTAAGATTAAATAAATAAATATTAAAGGTATGGAAGGACTTGAAAATTATAGTAAAAAAATGCTGGTGACCAACAAATCTAAAGCCAGAGCAACAGAGGCGCCTATAAGCAGATTCCTTTGTCACCGTTGGCAGAAGCGGTGGAAAATTTAATGCAGTTAAAAATAAATGCAATAGGAGATATTGCAGGATTCGATGAAGAAATTGAGGAGCTTGCTGACTATTGGTGAAGAGACGCCGAATATAAATTGTAAAAGTGGCGAAAATATAAATAAAGCGTCTGCTGTCCATGATACCGACAATGAAGAAATAACCACCACTTCAACAAGTTAATAAAGGCGCTGAAAAATAAAGGATTACATTATTGCCAAAAGCAAATTGAGGTGCAACAAGAAAACGGCAATCGCTTGGCGTGCATTAAGGGGTAATTAGATGACACTTCTCGTTACCAAAGAAAGAGGTTGGAAAGTGAAGAGGAACGCCTTGAAATTTATAGCCATTTTATGTTTTTTTATTTAAAATAATGAAATTATTTACAAAAATACGAAAAATAACAACCCAAATTAGAGCAGCGCTGCCAACTTTTCATTTTTCTTTTGTGCTAGTTTTTGACAACTTTTCGTCGTCGTCTCGTTGTACTTAGGGAATACCGATTTACAAGTAAAACGGCAGAAAGGCGACGGCGACAGAAAGACGACTGTTAAAATATAAATGACAACGGGAATAGGGCTGATTACGTGACATATCTTCATAAAAATTCTTGTACAGTCAAATTTCCCTATATCGAATCCATCACTTCGCTATATGGAAAATTCATTATACAGAAATTATGTTGACTCGAAAAACTGTGTATGGACTTGAAATCAATTCGTATTCGGGAGAGCTCCATTATAAAGAATTACGACTGTATTTCCAATACTAAGTCCAGTACAATTAAATAGTATTCAACATTATCAAATGACCAATATTACAGTAATGACAAATTTAAGGAATTATTGCCGACGCCAAAATTAGTACCTAAAGCCATTTAATAATACCAAATCACTTTCCGTGGTGATGAAGTCGGGCATAAAACCATAAACTAATTCAAATTCATATTCGAACTAGAATTCATGTGGATATCGAAGTCATGGCAAATCGGTAATTCTTAACCACGAGAACGTATAGAAGGTATCGCGCTCCTCGAGCCTCCATTAACCGAACTACATCGCGTATAAAAAGTAGAATCCCCTACACTACTACGCGAGAAAATCAAGGATATCAGCAAAAATTTACGAAAGCAGGTCATAGGATGTCACAGAGTCGGCACACAGGATCGGATAGGATCGTTTGACAATGTTTTAGATAATTTTAAACATATTTCAGTTCAAAATTAGCGGTACAAAATTGTTGTACGGAACAGATAAACTGCGATAGGGGTTATAGTAGGAATAGAAATACTAAGTGTAAGCTGCGCAGAATAATCAATAATCAATAAGTGTTGAAAAACAAGAAGAATTTAACAAATTGCCAATTTGGTGCGCTCTCCAAATTGTCCAATCTGATTCTGTTAAATGGCGCATAAAAATGTTCAAAAACTCACCACAAAAAATTTGATTATTTTTACGTTCTGCAAAGATTTTTTTTATATGGAGGGCTTCCAGTTGGATTTCGTATTTATGAATGAGTTAATTAGTTGCGTATACTTTTTACTGAACGGATTTATTGCTTTGATTTTTGCTTAGTTTAGCGCCGCAAAAACATTATTCCGTTGATTTATCTGATTTTTTTTTTAATTTCTTTTCGTTGCTGTCCTGCATTTGGGGTTTTTATCGATTAATTATTTACGAGTAAAGTGAAAATTGCACACAAAAAATTGCCGGCAAAAAGGAAAGCAGCCAAAAACAAACAAGCGTATACAAAAGCGACGCACACACAGATATAAAAATAAACTACAAGCGACAGGTAAAAGAAACACGAAAAAAATATTGAAAAGTGGTTCCGAGAGGAGGCGGTGTATTTTATAAGCAATATTCGCTTATCGCCATAAAATTTAAACATTTTTTATTGAATGTTCTCAAAGTAACTCAACAACCCCATTAATATTTGTAGGTACAGCTGTCTGCAAACGCAAGACTAACTCAATTAGAGTCACGGCGTCTGATCAGTGTGCGCAGTCGAAAGCTTTTAACGCACAAATTGGCTTAAACAATTTAATTACAAACAAAAAAAAAAACAAAAACAAAACAGATCGGGAGAGTGAAGTGCAAAAAGGCCTTGGAAAATATTTCAAAACTCTCCTGCATGCTGAATACCTCCTGTGCATTTCAACATGCCGAGATACTTTTATTTGCTTTACATTTTGGTTTCTGTTGGCACAAAAGCACATAACATAACAAAGCATAAAACCAGACGTATTTCTTCAAAGCTGCGCTGAGCGCGGTCCGACGCCAGCAAAGTGCAGTCACCGTTGTCTTTGGACAGCGACGTTGCTGTCTACTTCGACGCTGACGCCGTTACTCACTCATTCAGTGTCAGTGCCATCGTCTCAGGAGCGCGATAAATGCACGAACGCACACCACCAACAACAAGAAGAACACTCAGACGACGGCAACGACACTCTCTGACGCCGACATTGGGGAGAAGCGTCAATAAACAAGCACACAAGTGATAGAAAGGGGCAGACAAGCAAGGCTGTAAATAAAAAAAGTATCTGGATACTTTTTTGCGCCAAGCTGTAAATACAAAACACAACTCAGAAGCAAGAACTTCAAGTTGAAATAAACGACCGCAACGCTGACTGCATCTGCAGCTGAAACTTGGTTTATGCTAAAATAATTTTTTTCTACAATTTTTGCTATTTTATTTTTCCTAAATATTTTTGTTGTCTCTTACACAATTTTTGGTTTATCAGCTGAGCTGATCGGCCGCGGTGAATCGCGTGTAGTAACTTCTGAGCGCAACGCGAGTTGTTGTTGTTTCTGACACTTTGGCGTTATTTGCTGCACTGTTTTTGTTGTCTTTACTGTTTGCTTTGTTTATTGTTAATAAACTGATTTACCTTTTGCTTCGACTTTTGCTTTTGTCTTTGTTTGTGTTTGGTTGCTTTTGTTTTTGATGATTGTTTTTTACGTATAGCTCCACTTTGGTTCGTTTTGTTTGATCTATGTTGCCCAAAAGTTGGCGCTGAAATGCCGGAATTATTGCACAAACATTCCACTTTTATAGCGTCTGATAATGTTACTAAACAACATGAATAAGAAGTTTCCGCTTCTGTCGCTTCTTTGAGTTGTCACAATTTGATTACGCGCGACAGGCAACTTACATTAATTGCGATAAACTGTGTTCTTTGCCTCTGCCTTTGACTTTGAGCACACTTCGCTGTTTTTGTTGTTGTCACCGTTGTCGTGGTTGTACATTTAAGCAAGAGCGTTTATTATCAACACTCAACTTTGCTGTTGTTTTTTATTTGTTTAATTTTTATTTTTATTATCTGTCTTCACACTTATTCGCAAGCAACCAAAGCAAAAAATGCCGAAGTCAGAGTCGTTTTCATCTGATTTACGGTTGCATTTACACTTTAACCGTTGCCGCCGACGCTTCGTTGACGCTCTCATATACAGTTACTTCCAAAGAGTGCCGGCAGAATATTTCATTCGAATGGCTTTTTCCGCGCTCATGTAGTTTTTCCGATGATTTCCATTTTCTAACTGGCTACTTTATACTGGCATTTTCTTGGTTAAAACTGTTTTGACGTCGTTGTTTAGAGTTGCCGCCGTTACCATCAGCTGAGAGAACACGCGCCGCACGACACGCGTGCCAGAGAATGCGAAGAGCGAAATGAATAACAAAAATGTTTGTAGTGCGCCTGACGAAAGTTTCATTGGCGAAATATGTTGCGCAATTTCGGACGGTACATACAGCAACTACACACAAATGTTTTCGGAACGCGTGGAATATGGCTATAGGCTCAGTTGTGCTTTCAACCAGTGAGAGCGCTGCCCACTCGTTTTGGAATGCATTTTAATTTTTTTCAATTTAAAAATTAAGCAGTAAATCAAAACAAACCCTATTTATTAATTATCGTTTAAATAATTTAATTAATAACATTCTAGTTGCTTCAACTCTTATCAGTATAACTATTAAAGTTAGATTAATTATCATTAAATTTGGCAATGAAACTGGCTTTTGGCGCCTCTCTTTCTTTAGCCATATTCGATCTCACACACACTCATAACGCATGCGCTTTGGATGTTCCCTCTCCGGCAGCACAAACAAACATTCATGAAAGCGAATTCGTATGAGGAAAACAAGGCAAACAGATTAGAGGATAATAACGGTGGTAGCAACCATTGTAAATCTAATTTAAACCGGCCGGCTCAGTGGCAATGTTTGTGTTTGTTGGTGTCGTCTTTGCCTTTGCTGTTGATGCCGTTATTCTTCTTCGAGTACAAAGTAAACGCTTCTCGTCGTTGATAAAAAGAACGGTAGTTAGTGTGCGCTCCTCTTCTGCGTCTTCGAATTTCCTTACTCTATGAGTGAGCATGAGTATAATAATAATGTCAATGTATCTAAAGGATTGCCACGAGCTGAAGTGCCAAAAAAAGCAAACGAAACGATAAAGGAACGTATGAATGAATAAAGTGTGCTTATTGAGCAATATAAATTACAAAATTGAAAAGAAATAAACTAGTTGAAGGGCAGGAATACGGTTGTATTAAAAAGATGATGATAATTAATAATCTTTGGATATAAAGTAGAATCTCGTAAAAGTTAACAAAAAGTACCCAAGGGTAATTAATTTTTTCAAAATATTAACTTTTCTAAACGGTTTTCAAAATTTGGAAAAATTATCATATGGAATATGGATTTTTGGGAAATAGCACGCAATAATTTATCTCAATGACTTAGTTTTCATCATTACAAAAGAGAAATATAGATTTCATTGGTATTGTCCCCATTTAATTATAGAAAATTAAAGAAAAACAGTAAAAAACAGGAGTATTCATAATACATTTTGAATGTATGAATGTTTCCTCACATTCACTCAATTCATTTCAATGATTAGTGCGAACTAACGCACTCACTTCTGCTTTGAATAACTCAGAGTTTTGGACGTATTCATGGAGAGTGTAATTTATGTGTGCCAATTTCCCCCCCTCAGTTTTTGACAAAAACTCTTTTTCTGCAGGCAGCACATTTGTGTAAAACCGCCGGATATAACAACATGATAAACCCAACACAATCCACAGATTCAACTTAATTAGGTGATTCTTTGGAACCATACGATGGTGTTTCGAAATTTTTGTCCTGATTTTATAATGTAAACTCTTCCCAATTATGGAGATAGTTTTTGGGGTGTATGGTATAAAATTTTTGGCTTAGCGAAAGTTTGTTTTTTTTTTCGTTTTCTGTTACTATTTGAAATCGGCAGATTCATCCCCGCCTTATTACTATCGCTTTTCGCTATTATCGTAGTATCTTATTCAGTTAAAAAATATGTGGACGCCGGTAGTTAGCAATGTCATGCCAGGATTCATAAGATGAAATCATCAACAACTCAGACAACTCTAAAAAACAAATGAACATATGTATATTGACTACTTCATGGACTCATAGCTCGCGCCTCAAAAAGCTACATAGAATCGAACGTTGGCTCACATGCTGCGCAAAAATCTGTTTTCTTAACAATTAACGCTTGTTTTCGAAAACATATTTCCAAAGTTTAGATTAAAAAACAAAAATAAATAAATAAATGACGTAAATTCTTTGTGCCACACGCTATTTTATGACCAAATCAAGGCGGGTGCCAAAAAGCAAATTGGCCAATTCTGCCAAGATAAAGGCGCCTGATAGTGCATTCTGAGTTTGTTTGTTTGCTTGTTTATCATAGGAATTTTGTAGAAAAAAATACAAGTTGAAAATCATTACAGTGCGAAATGAAATGAAAGCGCTGCAAAACCATGAAACAAAGCAGCAAGCGAAGCTGTTGAACGTCAAATTCCATTGGGGACGGACGTGGGCTGCACTCAATTTTTGCCATTTTTATGAGCCATAAGCAGCATCAAAGAGCGAGGCAAATGAAAGGAATAATATAATTTATAAACAAATTGAGAACTAGCAAAAGATACATTATTAAAAAATTGCTGCGCCTCATTGGAGATGCTTGACGACGCCCCAAGTGGCGACGACGAGGACGATGAAGATGGCGTTCAGTGTGGAAATTAAGTCATGAAAAGCACAATTTCACACTTGAGTTTACGTGGGTGGTAGATATGCTACACGTACTATTGAAGAGGGGCTATCCTACAACACTCAATCATGTCACTCTGTTTATTCAGTATTTTGTTAACGCCACAAATCTGTTCACAGTTGCAGTAAGATGCTTCTCGAGTCCCGCTGATACCGTCGCCTCATTTAAACTATAGCGGCACATTATTTTCCTGCTAGTTTAATCGTTTGCGCAATGTCTTCTGCTAAATGACTTTGATATTTGTCAGCGGTTGTCTGTACTTAAGCAAATGTTTCCCTTGTTTGGAAGACCGGAAGTTGGCAATGAGCGTTGGAAATTTGTTGCTTAAATTGAGTTGAAGAGCGATTCAGATTGATTTGTCAACTTTGCACAATTCCAGTGTTCGTTTATCTGACACACAACACGACTTTTGTGCAATCAAAATGTTTTTAATTAAAAAACCAAAGCGCAAATAAAAGTGTAGCAAGTTTGATAAAAAAGTTTTATACATATAAATCAATATGTGTATCTGAAATGGCGTGAAATGTAATCATTGAAAATCATATTAACACACACACAAAAATAAAGAAAATAAAAAGGCGAACACTGTAAATAAAATTGTTAACACTTTGCGAAAGCCGCTCAGTGTGAATATTTTCAATAATTAATTAATAAATTAAAAATCAACGAGAAGCAAAAGGCCGGTTTAATGTTAAACAACGCGGCGCAGACGAGGAGGCCATAAATTACAAATGCCAATCGGCATTTATCGAGCAAATGAGCAGAGAATTGATTTATGGCGAATTTGTGCAACTATAAAATCAGAAATATGTTAAAAAATTTTATTGTATTCATTGAAGGAATTGTATTAATTATATACTTATAAATAAAAGGGTGTGGGTTTTGAATCCTTTGAAAAGGAGGAGGAAAAAGTATGCTAATCAACGGAAATTACTTTTTAGGACATCAAGTTTGTATGGATAAGAGATTTTGGATTTTAAAGAATAAAGAAAATGTGGTACAAGGAAAAGTAAATACACGCTAGGAAATACTGAATAAAAACTGCAAAAAATGTAATTTGAAATTTAGTTTATTATATTAAAGTATAATATTTATTGCAGTAAACTGCATAACATATTAGTGACTAATGACGTGTAAAAAATTAGACTTAGACTAAGGTGCTAGTTGCGTCGGAAAGGCAATGATAGAGAAAGCTGATTCCTTCTTAGGGGGAGATCATACGGGTGTAGCCTTTTTAGTCTACGCCTTGTTGACATATGGGAGAAGTAGGATGCAAGCGGATTTGGGTGCGCACAAAGGCTTGAGTGAGCGGCAGCTGTGTGAATTAATCACCTCCATAACAGATGGCACGGAGAGATCCCTGTGCAGCGTAGTGTTGCGGACGTACCAAGGGGCGTCAGTAAATCTTATGAGAGCCTTGCACTGACACGCCAGCGCTCTTCTGATGTTATAGGCAGCAGTAGTGCCCCTTATTTGTATGACGTAACGGCAAGCCGGTGCCACTACTTGCAGAAAGATGAGCCTTTTATTAGTTAAGGATAACTTGTTCGAAGGGCGGAGGAGCCACTCTAGTTTCTTGAGCAATCTCAATCTCAGTTAAAGATAAAAAGGAGTTTTTAATTATCACCAAACAGTGCTGGTGGAAAACATCCTAAATATACCAATCATGCTATTTCTACCATACAAATACCTCTCCCAATCCTGAACTTACTTTTAGCTTAGTTTTACTTATTTTCTTCTTTGCTTCATCATTGATCTAATTTTTTCTAATTTTTTATGGCAACCATAATGTAATATTATAATTGTATTTAAGTGAATTAATAAATATTTCTATAAATATTCTCAATAATAATAATATTAAGGACTCCAGAGCTCATCCAGAGATTTTGTCCAAATGAACCCACTCTTTTTTTTTCCTTTATATTTAATTTTTCTGTTATTATTAGAACAACTTCAATTAAATTGTATATACAAAAATTAACAAAACAACTTAAATAAAAAGTGGGGATATAGTATTGTGTATTAAAAGGATCTATTACTGAGGTTGGCAGGGTGCGATCTTCTCAGCCGTCTCGCCTCCCTAACTCATCCCATTCTGCTTCGTTTTAGAAGGCGCCTTTCTAGTTTATTTGGATGATTTTTTAACCTCTCTATATATTTTTTGGCCTGACGATTTATCACATCGCCAATTTTCGGTATTTTTAAGTCATTTTCAAGGTCCGCCGTTCGCATGAACCAAGGGGCACCAGTAATCATACGCAATGTCTTGGCCTGCAGTACTCTCACCTTCGTGGTGTTTGACGTCGCTGCTATGCCATACACCTGCAAACGGTATCGCCAAGCAGGAGCAATTGTGATTTTGTAAATGTTCACCTTATTTCCCAAGAACAATTTATTCCTGCTAGTTAAAAGCCAATGCAATTTACCAATCCTCTGTCTTAAGGATTTCGTGATACTTGAAATATGCGTCTTAAACGTTAGCCGCCTATCCAAATACACACCCAGGTATTTGTAACCTGAATGGTGTACCAGCAACTGGTTTCCAATGAAAACTCCCGGACAGAAGTCTGGCCGTAAGGCGTACGTCACATTGGCACATTGGTTTCTGTTAATGCAAATGTTCCAACGTCGTGTAGAGTTTTCAAAAATATGCAGGTATTGCTGCAGTGTGCCCGTGGCTTCATAGATGCATTTGTTTCTGACGAGGATTTGTATCGTCTGCAAACGTGGCAATGATCAGATCCTGAGTATACTCAAGCGGTATTCCTGACCCAGTGGGCATGTCGTGCGTGAACAGGGTATAGAGTGTAGGCCTCAAAACGCTACCCTGGGGGACACCTGCGCAAATAGCCTTGATGCTAGACTCCACACCATCCAGTACCACTGAGAAGGTCCTGTTCTCAAGTAGCTGCGCACTATTAACCATAGTTGAGGCGGCAAGAGATTCTTGAGCTACTGAGCAGCCCGTCGTGCCAAACTCGGTCGAAAACCTGCTTTATATCAAGATACGCTACCACCACGTACTCCTTAGCCTCAAATCCTTCGAGAATAAAGTTAACCACCCTATTTAGCTGTTCTGGAGTACCGTGGGACTTACGAAAACCAAATAGAAAGGAAGGAACTATTTGCTTTACTATTTTTAAGTCCAGGATTCGTGTCAGCAAACAGCGTTCAAACAATTTTGCTACAGTGGGTAGCAGGCTAATTGGCCTGTAGGAATCTAAGGTGTAAGGGCTTTTGCCGGTCTTATGAATCATGCAAATTCTCGCCTTCTTCTACTGTTTCGGCACATATCCCAATCTCAGCATCGAGTTAAAAATGAGGACCAGAAACAGCACAGCTTTTAGCGGCATAGCCTAAATTTGTCCAGTCCATCTTCACCTGGAGCCCAAGATTTCCAAGTTTAACTTTAGAAATTCATCCAGATCTCGGCGAAATGTTGCTAAGTCAGTTCCAGGTGGCAGTCGTTCTTTTATTGTTTTGATCTTCGGAGCGAAATCAAAATCACCTACAAGGTAAAGATGATCAGAAGAGAGTTAATACTCAGTCCTGATAGAAAACTCGTCGGAACGCAGCCCATTATAAATGAAAAAATCAATACCGCTGGTTGTGTGTCGTTGGGCGTACGGGAAATGGTTCGCTTGACCAATTGCCAGGATTTGAGCTATTGAGTTTTGCACAACTTCCTGTAAGCAGCTACCCCTTGTATCCGCTCTAAAGTTACCCCAGCATCTGCTTTTGGCTTTAAAGTGTCCACCTATGAGAAACGTTCTTCCTAGATTGCTTAAAAGATCTTCGAAGTCTACAGTTGACCAATTAAGGTGCGGAGGTAGATATAATGCAGACTCTATTAACTCGCCACTACTGGTTGAAATCTGGATGGTGGCCATCTGTAATTTCGCTGCAGAATAGCAGATTTCTTGCTTAATAAGCACAGCCGCTCCTCCTCTAGGCCTGTTGCTGGAATGGTCTGCCTTGTGAATGTTGTAGCCAGGTAAAAAGATCTGGACTCCAGTTTGCAGCAATGTCTCAGTTATGAGTAACACATCAATGTTATGGGCGGTAAGGAAATGCTTAAGCTCTTCAATATGCCCAGAAATTCCAAGAGCATTCCACAATCCAAGGCTGACAAGACGGGGCATCATTTAGGGGCATTCACGAAATTGAGGCATAATTGTTTAAGGAACTCATTGCTCTCCTTCAGTTCATTAAACATTAATGTAATTGTGTCAACTTTAGCTGTGAGGGCTGTTATTGCAGCCTCTAAACTGCTAATGCTGTCAGGGGTCTGTGGCGATTACTGTAGATGCACAGGTCGGTTGTTAACATTGCAAGATCTCTTCGGAGGATTAGTTATATGCAAACCAGCACGTAGTGTGTCTGCTTATGAGGTGTCTCCCTTGACCATTACCGCCGGGACGTAACTCACTCTTCTCATAGAATATTCTCTGTTGCTACTACGCGCCGAAATTGATATATTATATTTTAGGCTGTTTAATTGCTTTTTGAAAACTCGGCAGTCCTTACTCCAAACATTGGGTGGTGATATGGTTTTGCCCACATTTTCCACAAATCAACTGTCGCAGGCAGTAATTTTTGGTGTGCCCAAATCCAAAGCATCTATAGCACTGAATGACAGTCAGGTTCTTTTTTGGAATTTCCACCAGGAGACGTTGCCTGCCTGTATGCTGAATTTTCAGGGCCTCCCTATTGTTAGGCGCTTTGGCAAGGTTAATGAAGAAGAAGTTGTTTGGTACTTTGGTATTAAAGGCTTCCTTGATAATAGTGTGGGGGTGGTTCTGGCCAGGTTGCGAACAACTACCTTGAATGCTTTATCCTCCTTAAGCTGGTATGTGTAGTGTTTAATGTTACGCTCTTTTAGGTAACGAACCAGAATACGATACGAATCAGAATCCTCAGTATAGACCCTTACAGTATCATTTCTCATAACTTTAAGCGAGAAACTGTTTGGTCTGGAGACCAGAGCCAGCTCCTATTCCAAAAGGTGAGCATTGCTCACATTATCAATGTTGATAGGGGGTGTTTTTCTAGTCCTGCGAGTGGTTTCAGTATCAATTCCTTCAAGCAAAGCATCAGCGTCAAAGACCATTTTCTCGGCTTCGGCAAGTGTTTCAGTGGTTTCATCCTCATTGCCAGCGTCAGATAGCAGAGCAAAGCGATTTCATGATGTGCCAGGACTTTCCAGAGAAATAGAAGATTCCACGGTTTGGCCTGACCCCTTTTCCCCTTTCTTTACCCTACCATGATGGGAAAGTGGACTGGGTGGTCTTTTTGACGCAGCCGTCTGCCAACACACCTGAGCACAAGGAGCCGCAGTTGTGGTACAAATCGGGACCGTTCTAAAAGAAACAGATGTCACCGGGGCAGCGTCAGTCAAAAATTGACTGTGCAAATCAACGAACGAGCACATTTCGGGTAAGGTGCTTGAATGCGTCACTATATACTTGGAGACATTTGACGTTGTTATTGTTGTTGTTGTTGTTGTTGTCGTAGTTGATGTACAGTTGTCATGTAGCCATGAGGTATCATTAGGAACCCGCCGCAACTCGGAGTCAGATAGATTTGGGTCATCTCTGTTAGAATTGCTAACACCCGAAACGTCGCTAAGATTCCGAATTTTTACCATTTTTAATGCATTTGCCTCAGCGCGGCGAACCGAATGGCGCTTAATTTTACCCGTTCTTATTTTTAATTTTATTTTTAACTGAGGTTTTAGCAAAAGGAATTTTCTTATTTAATTTATTTTAATTCTCCACTTGACTTTTTTGACACAGTTTACAAGTCAACGTTTAGATCCTAAATGAACACGAATATATAAAATACGTTTGTTTATTTCATGTAGTTATCTTAAGACTTTGTTATTTAAAATAAATAACATTTTACTGCGTTAAATGTTATTATTTAATTATAAAAAAAAAAATATATAAACAATAAAAAAAAACTTCAAAAAATAGCAGTTTTTATTTCCATTTTTGCTCCTCTAGAGAGCATATAATATCCAAGAGTTGTGGTGGTTCTCGTAAATCGTACATCGAATGGTTCTTATCTGACAGGGTGGGTAAAGAAAAAGTAAATAGTATAGAGGAGTAGAAGATATCTGAAATACTATAGAAATACTATAAAAGTATTTAATGCAATATAAGTAATAGAGTTAAACAAGAAACCCCAAAAGACTTTTTCGGAAGTGCCAGAGAAGAGCAAACGGAAGACAAAATAACACTGACACGCATGGATGTAGACTGACGCCTGCATTGCCTTGCTGTCTACTTTATTTGAATTTCGCATCAATGGTATGGGCCCGCACCACCGTAAACAAATACATAATATATACGAGTGCAGTCATCAAGGTAGGGATTCACACAACTCTGACAACACAAACAACTTGAGGTGTTTGTTTGTAGAAAATCTCAACCAACAAAGTGACAGCGTCAGAGGAGCCGACAACGTTGAACATGTGTTGCCGGCTTGGTTATTGTAATTTTAATTTTGATTTTAATTCACGTTGAAATATTTACATAATCACTGCTGACTGACAACAAGAACAAGGAAGAAAAATAACAAAAACAACAAAGACAGTCAAACACAAAGACAAACTTCAATTTCAACATATCCTTCGAACACGAGTGTGTCCTTGTTCAACATCTGCTGCTAGCAAAATTGTGTATAAAAGTTTAATGAAAATTTATGAAGCTGCATAAATGATTTAATCACAAGACAACCAAAAATTTACACACACACATACACACAAACACATACACACACGCACACACAGTTTGAGTATTTGTAAAGCACACGCAATCACTCAACAAGCAAACGAAAAGGGATACACGTGTGCAGGTGTTGAACTGAGCTGACGTGAATGAGTTTATGGAGTTGTGCAAACACTATGCCACGCCCACATCGTCTACTTTATATATATATGTATTTTTGCTTGTGCCATAATATTAATGAAGCATTAACGTTTAAATGCGCATTAAGTCAGTTGTTGTCGTTGGCATATGAAAACAACGTAGTCATGGATCAAAAAGCGAAAGAGATAAATAAAAACTGGATTGCATACCCGCAGGCGCTGGTAAAGCTTTGCGGCAACAGAAGGTGAAAAACTCAACAAAAATAAAGAAACTTTTACTAATTGCGGCTACCAACTATGGTCAGAGGAAACTTCATCCACCCAAACACACTACAGAAGGGAAAATGAAATAAAATTCTAATTAAAAATGTAACTTTTCCTATTCCATTTCTCTTTCTTGCTTGCAATTGCAACCCCTCAAGCTCACTGAGCAGCTGCTGAACTAAGCGCACTAGTATCTGTACTCAACACTCAACGCTCTCAAATCGCTTTCACTTTGCCGAGTGCATAGAGCGCGCCAGAGATCAAAGGAAGCAAAGCATATGCAAACAATGCACCATTGCAACTGGAGTTAGCCTGGGTTGCTTACCTCCCTGGTATCTCCCTGGTGCCTAGACAGCAAACAGAACATAAAAAAAAATAAAATAAAAAAGCAAAGGTCTCCTTTTGCAGCGAGGAAAAATCACATTGAAAGCATTTGACGTGCATCCGAAAGGTATACGGATGCGAACGTGATGTATATTGTAGATGTATTCCGAGCAGCACGACGATGATGCTGAAAAGTGCTTAAATACAACTTCAAATGTTGAGCTAAACAAGCTGAGTAGACTGAGTCGCGCTGAGCTCAGTCGAGCCGAGTTGAGTTGGGTTGAATTAAAATGCGTAGAGTTTAGTGCAGAGTTATGCGAGCGTCTAAGTGAATCTGAGTATCTGAACGAACTAGCGAATGAAAGCATAAATGCATGATTGACTGAATAAATGGCTGACTGACTAACTGTGTGACACACAGAATAAAAGTAGCAACAGCAGCTGCAATCGAAAGAGTTGTACTTGGGTAATGTTCTAAAATTCTTAAACACAAAGTGAAGAGAAGTCATTGATGGAAGCCCACTGTTTGGTTAGAGCAAAAGCTGTGTTATAGTCAGTATAGCTGAAGTGCTTTAGATGAAATCAAAGGCAAACAAATAACAAAGACAATGGAAAGCATTTTTCCCCCTTGCTTATGTTTTTCTTCTATTTAGAAGGCTCAAAAGGCCTTTGATTTTATGTCACATGCGTTTTAGTTTTGATTGTCTCAGCAATTAGCGCATATTGAGTTGTACTGGCAGAGGGGGTGGAAGGCATGTATTATCCTTGTTTTGTGAATTCAACGAGAGAGCTCGATCAAAGCAACAAATATAAATAAATAGAAGTTGGGACAGCGCTTTGTATGTGTGTGGGTGTGTTTGTTTTTTTTGTTTGGTTTTTGTTTTTCAATCACAAAATGCTGGGTTCAAAAATATTGTAATACAATTTGAACTAAAAATAGCTACAAGAGCAAAAGTCAAAGTTCAACGGCAGTACTTTGATGTCAAAGCGACAAAGAACGAACGAACAAGAATATCTCTTTGCAAATGAGAACTCCTTTTAGGTGTCATCATCAACCATATCAAAGCATGCAGCTAAAAAATTATTCAAAATTTATATGGTAGTTTTCTTCTTCTTCTGTTGTACAAAATAACAACAACAACAAAAATAAGAGTGAAAAAAAGCATTAATTTCGCCCATGACAAAAGCCTGATACTCTACACACGGTCATGTCTTTGAGTATACAATGATATTACATAAATGAATGGTCACTATAAATACTGCAGGTTAGCACTGAGACGAAAAGATTTACTTGTACCAGATATGGTACTTACTGTTCTAGGGTGTTTATGTTTATAAGCTTTATATATGCCAACCTTAAATTCAACTTATCCATATTTAATAAATATTGATCTGTAAAGGGAGTATCTATCTAGTATACTAATCTGTCTGGTTCTGGCAAATGTGTAGCTCCTGGTAAAAAAAAACTTCCTGAGAAGTTTATAACGAATATATAATGAATATTACATATATGTCTGATATCTCCTCCGCTGCGTTACAAGCTTAATTACAAAGTTAAAATGCTATTTACTGCGTGAAGAGTATTTAAAGGAATGGAAATCAAAGCCAACGCATGCAGCTCTAAGGATATACAGGAATCGTATGCGTTGCAATGCGAATGCAGCGCAATTCATTTCTCCATGAGCGTCATTCAAAAGCTATAGCCGCATGCATTGTAACTACAAAGGCACTCACGCATACGCACACTCGACAAAGCTTAAGGTTGCACAATCCTTTACCTTCCCGAACGTTGCCGCAAAATGCATTTTTCATCGCAAACTCAAGTGGTTTATCTTCTGTCGTCACGCGCTTGCGGCATCGTCAGCTAACCACCCAGGCAGGGAATGCAACACAAGCCTGCGTTGCCACACGTGCTGACAGCGTCCACATTGCTGTTGCTGTTGCTGTGAGCTTGCTTGCAAACTTGTTATCAGCAGCATCGTCATCTTCAACTCACGTCGACGACGACGTCGATGATGCAACTTAACCCTATCCAGCGAAACCCAGCAGACCCAATCCGAATGCAACCCATTCAACAAACAACACATCAAAAGTTCACGCCGACAAAGAACCGCTCACAGCGCAAGTAAATGTTTAATGAGCGTCGTAGTCCTTTACTACACCCACCTACCAACAACCAACAATCACAACACCATACGCTTCACTGACTTTAGTTCCTCACATTTTCTTCTACCACCTCACTCAGCCGCTCCCAATTTAGGCGCGTCCTGCGAGCTGTTTTGGCTCGGAGAAAAGCCAATTAAAAGCAAAACTGAAATAAGAGGTATGCGCTGCACATCCTTTTTGACGTGCCGTTTGGCTTTACTTCGGTTCTGTTGTTTGTCTCTCTTGTTGTTGTTGTTGATGTTGTTGTTTGTGTAGGTGCAGCTGTAGCGGGTAGCGTGAGCGCGTGGCAGCGCTTTGTCAAAGCAACAGCTTTCAATCTTGAACGTGAACTCGCTTTGATGTTGGCTAAAAGGAGACTCTGAGTTCTTGTTTCAAAGGCACGCGGGGGTGACTCACGCGGGAAACCGAGTGCTCGAAAGCGCCTACTTGATTTTTCTAGGCACAGCTCCTCGTAAATTAGCCACTTAGCAGAACTTCTGATTCACAATGGCTAGGCTCAAACTTCTTCTTTTACCCAGTTTTTGTTGGGGGTGCCTCAAAGTTTCTTTTTCGAACAGGAATATTTTGCATTGTAATGATGACGAAGATGTTGTTGGCATTGTTGTTGATGGCGCAGATAACACACGTTTAATTCGATTTATTGGCATTGAATGGCGGTTGATTGGAGGTTCATTTTACGTTCGTAGTGTGTGTGGCAAAAGCATCACGGACAAGCAAGCATTCTGACACGCATGAAGAAAGTGAATTAAAAGCAATTTCCCGAAGTAAATCAAATAAAGGAATTGCGAGACAGTGTGGCGCAATATAAGGAAGATCAAGATATCTCAGTCTTATTAAATCAACTCTAGAATTAGCCTGACTAAAATTATATCCGGAAATAAATTTCTAAATTCTTAAAATCCCAGTCGACTTCTATATTATATTCAGGGCCGGCAGTTCTGAACGAACTGATTTTATCTATATTCTATATTTATAAAAAAGGATGTTTGTTTGTCTCTCTGTTTGTTTGATCCCTACGGAATGCAACATCGTTTGACCGAGCTCCATGAAAATTTGGTAGATATCATCATGGAGCATGTTTGTGGCTAAGTTTGGTGCGAAATAATAGTCGAATTCGCTAAATACTTTTAGATACTTCTCAAACTGTATGGATACAAATAAAACACACAAACAAAGTAGGCTCTGAGAATAGAGTTTGCCGGCACTGCTGCTCAAACTGTACAAAGCCGAAATGTTCAAATATTCGAATGAAAATAAAAACCAAAAAAATGGAGAATACGAAATTCTACCCAATAAGTTAAACACTGGAAGGTCAACGAAGCGCAGAAGGCAGCAACGTGCCGGGGCCTTGCTAGTATATATATATAAAAAAATCAGGAACACCGGAGTGACAAATTTCAAACTCGTTCATAAGCGAGTTGGAGAAAAGGGAGCTCAAACGACTAAGTCAGTGGTTCTACCCCTGCAACCTGTGGCCAACTAACTGCAGAACGAATATTCAAGTAAATACCGTCGATACCAACCAATGTTAAAGAATTTTGTAATAAAATTACAATCAATGATTGATTTAAAAATCAATTGAAGGAACTGAATATATAGGGTTCATCGTGTCGTATTAATTTTTCAACATTTTTATTTATAAAACTAACGTACCCGGCCACGTCTTGCAGTGGCTCTGTCTAGTACAGAATATATTCAATGTTGTTTGTGTTTGCATCCATGCGAAAAAATTTTAAAACTCTGGGTCAGAGGAATTTTGCATATTTATATTACTCTCTATTCGCACTAATACTTAAAAAAATTGTGCTATATTCTCGAGCTCCTGCAGGGCTTGTGAATATAACGCTTTAATTCTTCATAATGTATACTCTTTGGGAGTAAACAGCAAATGAGAAATTTTGTGCGTGGGTTTGTCTCTCTCTTATGCCTCAATCTAAATGAACATCATTTACAAAAAGAACACAACGAAGAGCGCAAAACCTTTTTACGTTTTCAAGCAACTCACAAACACAAAAATGAAGAAGAAGCATAGCATAAACAACGAAAAAACGTACATACTGTTATATGCTTGGTGCCGCAGTTTTTTCAAAAACTTAATACTAAAAAAAGTATATTTAAGGTTGAGAAATGAAAAAAATAAAACAAAATGCTTGTTCTGCTATTCGAATAGAAGCGAAAGAGCAGTGCAATCGGTTAAGAACTTTCGGAGATCCTAGTGAACAAACATTACAAACATTAGCATTTAAATTTTTATAAATATAGATAGAAGATAGATAGATACATAGATAGATGTACGCAGTACCTAACTGAAATTGAGAAGAAGAAGAAGGCAAATTGAGTTATAATAATTTCCTAATTTGATGCTGTTCGTACCAATGTGCCTCAACAACTCACACGAACTAATCGCATTTCAATTATTACAGCGCATTCCAAAAAAAGGTATTTCAAATGTCAGTTGCGAAGATCGCGAAAATAAGCTAGTAAAAACCAACTAGAGCTTGCAAAAACAACCACAAAGCCACCCCAAGAAGATGACTGTCAAGCCAAGTCGTCCTGTGAAGATATTCCCCAATGAGCAACTTGTCGAGACGAGAAAAGAACACACAAGCGTGCTTATCGATGACTGCGAACAAGCGAAAACGGCGTTGGTGACGATGAAGCTACAAGTTCATAAACGACAGCCAGACATACGAGAGCGCCATCTATAAGATACTTAAGGACCAGAATATCTGCGCAAATGCACAAAAGCATGGCAACAATGAGTGAACTAGAATGAAGGTGTCAAACAGCAGGGATCACGCAATAGAAGCTATTTGAAATGCGATTTGGTAGTAAACGCAGCAGCAAAGGCAACAGAAGCAGTTGGAAAAATACTGACAAAGAAATAAGGCGACAACGTCGTGCAAAATTCACCTGACAAAAGTATCTGCTGTAAGCTTATGGTATCCATATGTGCATGAGTATATTTGCAAGTGTCAGAGACAGATGATATCTGCGATAATACACAAACACACATGACTGCACAATAGCGGTAGCGGCAAAGGGTACCGACCAAACCGAATCTGAATCGAATCGAACTGCACCGCATCGCATGGCATCGCATCACAGTTGAACTGAAGCAAAGCCACGTTAAATGTTATCGGCAACAGCAAAATGTAGCGCAATTTTTGACAAGGGTAACCGAAAACCGAAGCCACAAGCGAGAACAACTTTTCTTTTTTCGATTTTACTTTTTTGTTGCGTTTTGTTTTCCAATCGCAAGGCAGCAACGACTGGGCGGGTCACACACATGTGGGTGGGTGTTTGGGAGATGACGTGTGTGTGGGTGTGTGTGAATCGAAAACCGCAAGAACATCAACTGATGGCAGATAAATTAAATTTTGCGGTTGCAAATGGGCAATCAATGTGAATGTGTGTACGTGGGCGTCTGCGAGGGTCGCAATGGGGTCGGTCGGTCGGTCTAATGGTGTGACTGACCGAAAGTATACAGGGCATGGGAGCGAGCACGAGCAGACACACAAAATTTAAAAATTTAAAACCTATTGCACGCACACCTTTGTAATTTAAAATAAACGTTGTTCGATTGCGAGTCCCTTCAAAGGGGAACATTCTCTGTCATTATTTGCTCAATCACACCTCACGGCAGTCGATGCGGCAGGAACTCGAGAAAGTTGTAAGTGAAACTTTGTTTCCAATATTGACTTTGACTGGCAACGCTGTCATCGACATTCACGTTCACATCCACAACAACTTCGACATTGCCATCCGCTTTGCCATCGCCATTGTTGTCGTCGCCGTCATAGCCTTCCTCGTTCTCGTCGTCATCGACTCAAATGTGCTTGTACAGTTGACACCTTCGACTTTTGCTACCGCGACTTCCGTCTTGAAGAGGCACTTCAACTGCTTCCATCTTTACGGACATCCAGCACACTTGAAACTTTATCAAGTTTCCCATATGAGGTGTATTTATTTATGTTCGTTTCAAGTTTTATTCAATGCCCAATTCTTGTTTCGTAAACGGACCAATGTTGGCCGCAAATGCCATCATCGCCGGCACAGTGCTCTGTTCATAGTTGCCTGAAAAGTAGTGTTCGTAGGGGCCTGAAGCGAATACAGCAACATCCTCGCCACCGTGCGTCCCTGAGACGAGTGGCACCGTTGACATATACTTGAACTCGGGGTTCGTGGTATCAACGTGATTCAAATCAATTCGTCCTGTTTTGGCGGAATAAGTTTGCGCATAGCCCGGACCATTGGCATACGAGAGTATGGTGAAGGGCAAGTCATCGGTGGCAGTGTTTGGCGCCAGTGAGAAAATATTCTGACGACGATACTACAGAAAGCCAGAAATATGGATATTAATAACAGCCTTGCTCAATAATTAGAAACAAATTAAGAACCCACCGGATAACCGTTTATTGTCATAGTGTGCGAGTGATCTGCAGTGACGACAATCAGCGTATCCTCTTCGTCGGTCAAGCGACGTGCCAATTCAACAGCGTTCGCGAATTCGGCAGTCTCCTCCAGACTTTTACGAGCTAGAGACTCATGATGTGCCATGTCAATGTTACCACTTTCCACAAACAGGAAGTAGCCCTGATGATTTTTGCTCAGCACTTTAATCGCAGCCTCAGTCATTTCACTAAGCGATGGTTCAGCGTACTCGAGCAGGCTTCGCTTACGATCGCCATGGTAAGAGCAATGTGATGCGTTGAACAAGCCCAGCAGATAATCCGTTCTGTTCAAATTCACTTGGTTCAACCCCTTACGAGACCACACATAATGCGCCTCGGCCTGTTGCCCGACCTTATCGGCTAACCACTCTTCGATCAAATCACGACCATCATTTCGAGCGCCGCGTACACCGTCCTCGTCGAGTCTGTTTTGATCCCTAAAATTGCTACGACCGCCGCCGAGCACAACACGTAAATCTCTACCTACAGGACCCTCAATTAGCTGACGTGTAATGTCGCTGACACCTTCGATGCCAGTGCAATTATCTTTGGCCAATGCAACGTCATTCTCCCAGTCACGTTCGGCTGTGTGTGCGTAGACACCTGCGGATGAGGCATGTGTGACGCGTGCTGTCGTAACGAGACCTGCCCATTTGCCTGCATCTTGCGCCCATTTAGCCAAACTCTCTGTGTGGGTGCTGCCATTCGCGGCGGTGTGGCAGTCCCTACGTTGCACAGCTGCACTCACACCAATCGTACCGTAATTCGCTTTCACGCCACTTAAATAGGCTGTCGCCGTGCTCGCCGAATCCGGTGTACGCTCATCCACGGCATAGGTTTTGGCAAGTCCAACATACGGGAATTTCTCAAAATAGACTTGCTTATTACTGTCACCTAGAAAGACACGGGTCGCTGTCACCGTATGGACAGACATGCCATCACCCAAGAACATAATAATATTCTTCGCTGGCTTATCTTTTGGCTGTTGAAGTAGTGCCGCAATCTTCTGTTCCAGTATTGTCTGCGCCTTATCATTCCAGAATTTCGTATCGAGCTCTTCGTTAACTTCGACATAGTCGACTGTGTCCGACAGTCGTGGATGTACTACACGGCGAATTGAATCAGCAATTTTCAATCTTTAACGAACATCTAATGTTTCAAGTATCCCACCACTTACCGAGCTCTTCTTCTGCTAATAAGCAGTCGTGCCCAATGATGGCCAATACTTCCAACAAACACACAACTAAGCCAAAGTTGTTCTTGAACATTATTAAGGTAAAATAGAATGTCGCGTTTCTGATTGGTGCTTTCGACTCACTGTGGCAGTTCACTGATGTGGCCAAACTGATTCGTTGCAACTCATACCTTCTAATTTATAGATTTGATTAGGACTTCCAACCGTTCTCGGTCTTTTTACTTCGTTCAGATTAGCACACATTACTTATCGCGTTAAGACATACTAACTGTGACGTCATACCAAGAAGGAAAACCAATCTCTTTGATAAAATATGACCGATCATCAATCCACCAGCTAACATACATATAATAGGCATTAGTCGGGCACATTGAATACAGTCTTCACTGAGCAAGCAAGGGACAATGAAACTCAATTTGGCTGTAACGGTTTGCTTGGTTCTGGCCACATTGATCAGGGCCAATAACGAAGACATTCAAAGGGAGCGTAGCATGCATCCAACATTGCAGAAGGGTAATGCAAGGTCAACTCTCAGGAATCCTGACGAGGCGACTCATTCGTATTGGCTGGAACAAAGCAAGGCTGCTATACTGCAGAGAGCTAACTTTGTGCCCAACCAGAAGATCGCAAAAAATATCATACTCTTCCTAGGCGACGGCATGGGCTTGGCAACTTTGGCAGCAGCGCGCAACTACATCGGAGGCGAAGCGGAGAAATTGTCCTTCGAGCAGTTCCCGTACACTGGCCTCTCGAAAACCTACTCCGTCGATAAAATTGTGCCCGACTCAGCAAGTACTTCGACTTCGTATTTGTGCGGCGTCAAGGCCAACTTCGGCACAATTGGCGTGAATGCGCACGTGAATCGTGGCGATTGTGAGTCCATGCGTAATCCAGGCAATCATGTCTTCTCGATTGCCAAATGGGCAATGGATGCGGGCAAGGTGGCCGGTCTTGTGACAACAACGCGTGTCACGCACGCCTCACCTGCTGGCATCTATGCGCACACCGCTGATCGTGAATGGGAGAATGATAGTCTGCTGTCAAAGAATTGCGGTGGCGATTCAGGTCTCAGTGATATCGCCTTGCAACTGGTTCACGGTGAAGTAGGCAGCAAGCTTAAAGTCATGCTTGGCGGCGGTAAACGTAATTTTTATGGACCCGAACATTATCGTAAGGGACAACGTAGTGATGGACGTAATCTGGTCAAGGAATTTGAAGACTTGGACTCTCGTAATGTGTTCGTGAAGACACAAAAAAAGCTACTTAAAGTCAACGCCACAGAGACGAACCGCTTGTTGGGCCTTTTCACAAGCAGTCACTTACATTATCATCTGAATGCTTTGGCCGATCCAGACAACGACAATCCCACACTTGAGGAGATGACGCGCAAGGCTATTGAGTTGTTGCAGACTGAGGAGCAGGGCTACTTTTTGTTTGTCGAAGGTGGGAAAATCGATATAAGTCATCATAGTACGCTGGCACGTATTGCACTAGATGAGACTGCTGAGCTATCGAAAGCAGTTGCTACGGCGCGCAAGATAACCAGCGAGGAGGATACGCTAATCGTTGTAACCTCTGACCATTCGCACACCTTCAGTTTGGCGGGTTATCAAAAGCGTGGCAGCGATATCTTCGGCACGGCAGATTTACCAGGCGCAGACGGTGTTTCGTATTTGCCACTCAGCTATGCGAATGGCAAAAGTTTTAATAAGTATTACGACACTCAGACGCACAAACGTGTCGAACCCTTATCGATATTGACAGGCGCCTCCGATGATCTATTTCCAGCAACAGTTCCACTCGAAGAGGAGACGCACGGCGGGGAGGATGTGGCAGTTTTCGCCTCTGGTCCCTGGTCACACCTTTTCACGGGTGTCTATGAGCAGAATGCTATACCACATATGATGGCCTACGCAGCTTGCGTCGGTGATGGCTTAAAGGCCTGTGATT
This sequence comes from Cacoxenus indagator, assembly GCA_035041755.1. NCBI lineage: Eukaryota > Metazoa > Arthropoda > Insecta > Diptera > Drosophilidae > Cacoxenus > Cacoxenus indagator. Next base: position 144,097 of record JAWNKX010000885.1, read on the forward strand.
AAGCAAGACAAGTGTTAACTGGACTTGTAAACACTACAAATAAAAAACCAATAAAGAACCCGGTACTCCCGTACTGCACTTTTTGCGTCTTTATCTAGCACACCACTTGAAGATTGTGTAGAAACAAAAGATTAGCGAATAGATTTACTGGAAATTTGAAAGTGAAATTTTATTTGATTGTCATTGTTCCTGGTTCCTCTTGTCGTTTATTAGAAATAGTCAGAAGTTGAATTAGAGAATCACAGCGTAAGGCTTACCACGGCTGTTGTTTTCTATTAAATGAGAATACTTTTCACGCAGCTCAGCCAATGATTTTTGGAATTCTTCCATGCTGTTCTCAATCAAATTTCTATCATAAAAATTTGACGAATTGTTGTCTGTGCTCTGTGGAGCCACTGGCGTTGGATTTGGTGATTGGCCAAACAGCACTCGTCGTCGCCAGGCATCATAATCACTAGAGCCACGTAGCGCCGTGTTGGAAGCGTCGTTCGTAGGGACATCCGAAATGCCTGGGTTAATATTATCTTCGTTATCGTTATTTAACGTTGGAGACATTGAAGCAGTAGTGGGTCTTGTATTATCCGCTGCAGTTGGGTATTTACCAGTAGATGAGCCTGCTCCTGATTGAGATAAAGCCGACAATGCAGCTTCCGGTTGTAAGCCTGCGATTGCTACTTCCTGTTGCTCTGGACCTGTCAAAGGTATAAGTTGTCCATTTTCCGCGATACGATAGAGTAATGCGCGTGGCGCATCTTCACTTGAGCCTTTAAAAATAGCTCCTCTCGTTGGCAATACGATGACATTGCCAACTGCGGCAGAGTTGGAATTAGAACCATCGGACTGTTTAATTTTAAGAGTCGGATGTCCACCCGAACCGCGGCCTCCAAATCCTTGCCCACCAGCGCCAGGACCACCTGGTCCGCCAGCAAAGCCACCACCAAGACCACCTCCAAAATGGATGTCTGGAATACCACCATAGGGACCACCACCATAAAGTGAACAACTATTAAGGCAGTAGCCTGGTGGTCCCGGTGGTCCGGGTGGACCAGGCGGCCCCACAATAGAAAGTGGACTCTGGCCCGAGTACCAACCTGGTCCTGGTGGACCGGGTAATCCACGTGGACCATCGCGTCCAAGAAAACCAGGAAAACCACGTTCCCCGCGGGGACCAGGTGGACCCACCGGCCCAGGGGGGCCCTTTTCACCAGGTTCGCAGCCACATTTAACTAATGAAGCGGACACGTAAAAGCAGCAAATGCCTTGAGTGGATTGAATGCAATAATTTTGTTATCCTTTTCTGTAATACACTTGTAAGTCTGCAGATCATACTTACCCAAAAGAAGGACAGTGAAAAGGATAAACTGTTGCATTTTATTGTATTAACTTGTTCTGATTTCAAGAGCGACTGACACCCGTCTTCAGCACCAACTTGGCTTTTATACTACGACGAAGTTCAAACTTGAGAGCCATCATCAAAAAATTTCTTCGTGTTGGTCAACGAATAAGAAAAATGAAGACATATCGCTTTAACTAATAACAATTCTTGGTGGCATAATAATATTATAAAATTTGAATATTATAAAAGTGAGTTAGAATATCGATAGATTTTTGTTATACCCTATAGGTAAAAAAGTTGAATTGATCCGGCATTTAAGGCGACACCGAAGCATGTTTAAAACCGTGCTTTAACGATTAGAAAAAAAAATCGTATGTGTAGGACATACTTTGAAGGTGAAAAAAATTTGCATAAGCTAAATTCATCGAATAATTCCTGAACGTAGTGAGTAGCCTAGGATGAGTTAAAGATTTTTGGCTATCTGTTGGTGACTTGTGGAAGATGGTATGAAGGTGGTAGTTTCGTCGTGAAGACATTTGTAACGCTAGGTATTTTCGTTAAATTTTCGTTATTTTTTTAAATTTGAAAAAATCTTCAGAGGCTACACTCCACGTAACACCCACTAACTGAATTCATAAATACAGTCATTCATCTCACATCCATACATCTAGGAGATTCTATGCACACACTTAAACTAATATACCCATTTTATTTTCATATCAGTGTAGAGTATTCAAAAGGGGAACAACAACACAATCCAATGAAAACAATGAACGATAGAAAGAAAGAAATTGAAAGCAGTTAGGATTAGAGAAAAGGCGATAAAGATGGGAAAATTACTAGCAAACAGTGAAGATCGAATAACGAAGGCCGACTCAAAGTTGACACGAATTTTGAGTATGGCTTAGTCTATTGTCAGTTTACTGGAAAAGACGACAAGTGATCTTGACGTTTATGATTATTTACGTTTACGAGTGCAGCGAATTTTAAGTTTGTCTATTGAAATAATGAATTCATGTGTATCAGAATAAAATTAAAGTAAAAATTCATTCATTTATTTGATCATTTATTTAGCTTTGTGAATGCTGTAAATATTTGTTTGTTATGATTATATTGGGTTCGAAAAGCAGCTACGAAAGACGAGAGTGACGCTTGATAAGTATTTTTCATATAACAAAGAACTTCCTTTATTGATTCAATATTTTCCATTGTTATTTCGGGTAAAACCAAAATCTCTTAATTTTAGAAATCCGGTGGATTCTGGCGTAATACCGGTTTGAAGTTTTTCAGGGAATTCATTGTTACTATGTGCTGCGTCCATTAACGGTCTCCAATCAAGTTCGCCTAATTTTGGCCAGGTTATAACAAAAATGTGCATCCAACTTTGTCGTGGTGTAAGACTATGCCCTTTAGGCTAACCAATTGTGAACGTCTTTCCTTCAGCGCTGCATTTCGTCTTTTTAGTTGTTAGCAATTCATCGTTCAAACAAGTGGGAGCAGCTCTTAATTTGTGGACTTCACTTGTGTGGACCTTTTCATATATTATTGCCAAATGTTACCCGTTATAAGGAACACTGGGTAGTCATAATGTACCCTGTGCCTTAAACCCAATCCTCCATTGAGGAAGAGGTCAGGCGGAAGTAGGTAGTTAAATAACCCCGCCTTGATTGTGTGGAACCGAAATGGTAAACAAAATTCCTTAGTCCGTTAAAGAGGATAAAGTTATCTTTTGAACTTACCTATATGTGGGTCCCATTGCGTGACAAGAGTAAGAGTAAGGGGAAAGAACCACACGAATTGATTTTTGGGCAATAAAAATAATAGATTGCATCGACTCTTGTAGCTTCTACGTTGTTGCTCCCCCTCGATTAACTTCTTTTTTGTATGTATTTCCGTTTGGCTTATGTTTAGTATGTTTGTGTCTATGCTGGTTGATAGTTATTGCGCAGTCAATGTTCTTTTACACTCCCAGATGCCCGCGAATATAGCAATCAGATCGTAGTGCGACTCCACCATGTAACGGTAGATCCAGTTTTGCCAGTTTGCTGACCAAAAAGAGTTGTGGCAGAATTGCAACCGATTCCAAATAGATCGAGAATATCCATAGCGAGTAGATTCTGTGGAACTGAAATAAATGATAAACAAAATGAGAAAATTATGAGACATTTGTGACAAGTACATAGTTATATGGGACATACCTGATTATATATAGGTATATATATATATATATAGTTATATATAGGTATCTAAATAAAAGCAATTCAAGCGAAATCGAAAACAAGTCTAGAGTGTAGTACGAGTATAGAAATAGCGCATTCAATTTGTGCTAGAAAATAGTATATAAAAAATTGCAATAACAAATACAAAAAATATATGTATATATATTTATCGCAAACCGAATTGATGAGACCGATGACATGCGGCCATTGAAAATGTGGCAGACAATAAGTGCAATGTCGATGTTTGCCACAGCTTGAGGCAATTGCTGTGTATTGTGTGTTGTTTTGTATACGTATACCTCTATATGTATATGTATATATGTATTAATTAACCATTATCGATGCTTGATAAATGGACGATTGCGTGCGTCGAACATTGAGTGATAAACGACACTGGCGACGACAGCTGAAGTGCAATTTGCATGAGCCTTCTTCTTCCTTTCCATACACAAAACACTTTCAACACCATCGTCATCGTCTCGGCCATCGTCATAGACATCATCATCATCGGCGCAATGCCATAAATGAGGCTCATTATGCTTTTTGCGCTGGAAATGACATTTTCATGAATGGAACGCGCTCCCGAAGCATTTGTTCGTCTATCTGTCTGTTTGTATGTCAATCTGTCAATTATGAAAATTCTCCATCAAGTATTTTCACTCCGTCACGCTATACAACTATCTGCTTCACACTATTTGTGTATGTGTGAGTACGAGTACTAGTGTGAAGTCGTTGATGTCCTCGTTCATGTTCAAATTAACGCAATTTTAATTGAATTTTAATATTTCACACATGAGCGGTTGGTGTCGTCATTGTCGTCATAGTCATCGTCACCACACTTTGGCTTCACAGCAACGGAAGCGCGCGGGATGTCATGCAACGGAAACGGAAGTGTTGGCATTCACATTACCACATTCGCAACGCCAACGCCGACGCTATCGACAACGCCATCACCACATTTTGCAACAACAAAAAAATGAAAAGAAGATTTATGAAAATGCCAAAACAAATCGTGCAATAAAATACATAAAGCGTAATGTGCTTATAATGAATGGAAAGGCCATTACGAAAAATCTGTTGCTCGCCATAATGGCAATTTTTGTGGCGTAGCTTTCGGCCATTCCGCGCAGTTTCAGCGATAGTTGGGGCAATGGGTTCATTAAACGTTTTAAAGCGAGCATGTTTATTGAAATGACGCGACAACCAACACGGAAAATATTGTTCGAACCAGATCGTCCTTATAGTTGCACTCGTAACTTCTCTCCAGGCAGTGGCCAAATATTAAATGTCATTGTGACAACTGACAATAACAGAGTAACAGAACAAAGGCAGTACTGAAAATAATAAATAAATAACATAAAAAATAATAGAGATAAAAGGATAAGATAAAACGGGCTCAAAGCTGGCTACGCTCACTGGCAATCAGTGCAACGCTGCTGCGGCGGCTGTTGCTACTTTGCATGAGCCAACAAGTTGCACAATCGAACTTTTTCATACACTTGGTGCACACACTTGGCATCTGTCTATGTGTGTGCGTAAAATGCAAATTTAAACGCACTTCAATCATTTTACAATTGTTCCAACAATCCAATCCAAACTGAATTGAAATGAAACTAACACAAACGCGGGAGCCACTCCCTGCATTCGCACGAGTCTAGTCGGAAAGGGTCGAGTCAGATTCAGTCGGGACTATTTTGGCCTTGTCTCGTTGAGTGTGCGTTTGTCATCGGCGGCGCTGATGACAATGACAAGTGTGCAATGAAAAAGTAATTAAATTTTATCGGCGATGCGAAGGCGCCAGGGTCACAAGAAAACAGGAATTTCGGAGCCCAGTCGTTGGTTGGTGAGCAGTTTGGCGAATTCGCTCGCCCCGAATGAATGTGCAGCGTAGTAGTGTCAGAACAAAGTAAAAAAATCATGTCATTATTAACGCATTGAATTGGTTGGCAGCAGCTGCTCGACAGCGCATTTTGGGGCAATAGAAAAATAGTCACGAATTGGCTAATTTTTTTCGGGTGCATGGACTCAAGGACTCATGTGGACCAGACGCGCTTTGTGACCAAATTGTAGCAGTTGCTTCAGCGGCAAAAAGCGCTGACATTTATTGAATTTACATCAATGGCTGCAAAAAACTATTTTAACAACAAACAAAACAAAAAAGTATCTGAAAGAGTCGAAAAAAACGTGCTTATTCAAATGAAGTGCGACACGTGCGAAGACTCGAGAGCAACTTAGTTGGCTCTTTCAACGTAGAGCTGTCACAAAAGATCAACACAGGCGTACTCTGCAAAAGACAAAAGTTTCACAACCCTTTTTGTGATACAGTCGACCACATCAAGAAGAAGTTGTGTGTGCGTGCGCCTGGGTAGTTGCTATCAATGCCACAAAATCTAATCTCGCATCCAAATTGGCATCTCCATCAGTATCAACGCCATACGACTCAGTGAACAACGAAATGTAAATTTCAAACAATTTCGGTACTAATATGAGATATTTTTGCATAATCAAAAAAATAAAATAAAATAAAATGAAATAGAATTTCCATCCATCAGAGGGGTTACTTGACAGCAACCGGAAAGGCATTTCGACGTGTGGTATGGCCCAGAGTAAGGAAAGACCACCCTCTTTAATAAAGCGAAGACAACTTTGTAGTATATGCAAAAAGGTATTAATTCCAATATAATAATACACTTCAACATAGACACACAATCCACCCAGCACAAGAAGCAAAATTTTTAACTTTCAGAACGTCCTCGATCAGCCCATTTTCTCGTTCGTTTTTGCTTTCGAAAACCGCACTCTTCATTTTTGTTCGACCTCTTTAACTGCTACTACGCCTTGTCAACATTTAAACGCCGTCAAAGTTGACAGCCTTCACATACACATGTGTCATGCATGATATTCTTAAACCGACTGCGAGGAGTCCTTATAGCCACTTCACCACCCACATCCTCGTCGATTGCAGCAACAGCTTCTTTTGCTCATACCTTGCGCTCATTTTTATACTCTTCACGCAGTGAATTGGGTAACAGCTTTGTTGTGGAGTTTGTAACACTTCAGGAATTCTATAATTAATATTCGTCCCTTAGTTTTTGAGGTAGAGAATTGGAATTTTGCACGAACACATTTCACTACTGACCGTTCACTGGGAGTGGTGCACTTAATATTCATTACTGACATAACCTTACTTTTTTATCATATAAAATTACTGCATCGTAGTATAGGCCGTAGGCTGTTACACGTCTACGGGTCTTAGAGAAGAAATCCATTATCATTCCTAAAACACACGTATATCAATACTTGTAGTACCTTCGTCTGTTTAAATTTAGGAGCATTGCCCGAAATGTTTCAGGGTGTCAGTTATGTTTTGTGAGCACTCCTTAAACATACGTCAATTCAACATTGTATTATTTTGTTATTCAGACCCATGCGTGCAGAGTATTATAACTACGGCATAGCCGACATTTTATTTTTCTTGTTGTTTTTGTTGAATTTGGTGACTTTCCGCTCAAGCCAAAATATTTTTTTTTTTGTTTTGAAAATTGTCATTTTGCGCCCCCCAGACTCTAATCAGAAATTGGAATGTTTGACTTAGTTAAGCGGAAATCGGTAGATTGCGTCACAAAAACGAACACGCTTCTTGATTGTCGCAGTTGATTTTAACGCCTCAAAGCGGCAAAATGAAAGTCACCAGGCGATTTCAATGTATTCGTCATCGTCACCGTAACCGTCACAGACACCGTTGTCGTTAGTTTCGAAGCTGGAATCGTGGTCGTGGCCGTGGTCATTGCAGACATCAACGCTTGGTTTATGTTTTTCTGTTTGTTGTGGCTTAATGAAACGTCACTGATGAGAGCGCTCAACGAGCAAGATGCTATGATATGTCAAAACTGACTGACGGAGGATGATGGATCAGTCGTCTAGAATTGCTGTACACTGTGCAAAGGGTCGTTCTAAAGAGAACGATATACGAAGTACGAGAACGGTTTAAGGAAACCTTCTGAAGAGGTTAAGAGGCAACTCTGAAACTCGGTAATGAAGAATTTTCTATGAAAGCCTACAATCTATACTTCTATACTAATATTATAAAGAGGTAATGTTTGTTTTGATGTTAGAGGTAATCCTTGAAACTACTAATCCGATTTCAAATATTCTTTCACCAGTAGAATGCTACATAGTCACTGAACGTCATGGACTATATCTATATTTGATTTTTTTAACCAAAAATATGTTTTTTCTTAGGATTAAGTCTTTGCAAAACCACTGCAAGACCAAGCACAAAAAGTTTCGTAGGTTTTTTCGTTTTTTCTGCTGTGTTTCTTCTTAATTTTTGTGTTTGTGAGTTGTTCGCAAAAAAGTCTGAGCAGTGGCGTAGATATGTAATCAAGGACCCGGAGGAAAAATGAAGTTTGGAGACCTATTTAAACTAAACTAAATCTTTTAAATTTAGAAAACTATTTCATCGTAACGCAGTAGACAGTATTTAATCGTACCTGATATCTATATATATAAAAAAGAATGTTTGTTTGTTTGTTTGATCCCAATAGAATCCGATACCGTTTGACCGAGCACTATGAAAATTGATACATTTAGTAGATGTCATCATGGAGCATATTTGTGGCTAAGTTTGGGGCGAAAAAATAGTCAAATTCGCTAAATATTAAAACCAATTCAATTTTCAGAAGCTTCTCAAACTGTATGGATACAAATAAAACACAATATGATTATAAAAATACAAGAAATTTTTGCACCAAAGACCCGATCTGTGTGAAATGCGCTGGCAAGCACAAGATTATTGACTGCAAACTAATAAGTGCAGATCAAATTAAATGCGCTCTTTGTGGCGGCTCACACACAGCCAACTATAAGGGATGCGAAGTATACAAACACCTAAAAATTAAAAGATTTCCCTCACTAATTGAAAAAGACGTTAAAAAAGATGACCATCAGGCAGAAGAACAACCATCAAACAAAATTAAAATTGGATTAACGTACGCCCAAACAGCAGCCAGTAACCATAGAAACCTCACAAATCAGGTACAAGCTCAACAAAAAGATGTGAAGGAAAACAAAAACGAACACAACAAAAACGAGACCAATAAAAACGCAGAAAATAAGATTGCATTTTCAAACGATCTGGCGGAAATAAAACACATAATAAAACAACTAGCGCAGCAAATGAGTAACATGATGAACATCATGATAGTACTATTGACAAAATTCGACAACAAAAATGGACAATAACTACGAATAATTGCATGGAATGCCAATGGAAGCAATAACCATAAACTCGAGGCATTCTTAGACAAGGTATTATTAGACAACAACCAAATTGACATCGCCCTAATATCTGAAACGCACCTAAAACGCAAACATAGCTTTCAGATAAATGGCTACGTTACTTATACTACAAATCACACTGATAGAACGGGCCACGGAGGCACAGCGGTCATTATTAAAAACACATTTAAACATATAGAACTCGAAAATTATCATTTAGAGCACATACAATCAACTAATATACAAATCACGGATTCTTTGAGATCTCTAACTATAGCAGCTGCCTACAGTGTACCAAAACACAATATCACTTTGACACAATATAATGACTTCCTGCAAACACTTGGACCACGCTTTATTGTCGGTGGAAACTTTAACGCAAAAAACACGGCTTGCGGCTCTAGAATGTCAAAAAAGGTAAGGACCTACTGAGGGCTATATACACAGTAAAGGCAACACACTTAAGCACCGGCGAACCAACCTTTTGGCCTACTGGCAAAAAAAAAATACCTGACCTCATCGACTTCTATATAATTAAAAATATTGATATACGAAACCTCGCAATAAAATCAAGACTAGATTTATCTTCAGACCATACTCCGATCCAACTTGACTACCAAAACAACGTATTAACTGAACGTAAAATCAACAAGATATTCAATCATCCCACTGACTGGGAAACTTACAGAGATTATATTAAGCGATCGCTGACGCTAAACATTTCAATTACAACTAATAGCGATATAGAATCGGCAGTGATTCTCTTCAATGATGTAATCGAGAAAGCTGCACTACAGTCGACTCCTACACATATGACCACGAGCGTAATGCTTTCACTCCCCCTTCTCTCCGACGGCTTATCAACAGAAAGGGGAGACTTAAGAAAATTTGGCAAACAATCAGAGCCCCATCTGCTAAAAAAGACTACAACAAAGCGACCAAGGAACTAAAAAAATATTTAATTGAACAAAAACGGGAACAACTAGAAAAGTATCTCCAAAACTTAAACCCGAAAAGATGCCAGGACTATTCTCTGTGGAAAGCGACTAAAAAAATGACAAACAACACAATTCATCAACCACCACTGAAAATGGAAGACGGGACATGGGCTAGAACAGACCTTGAGAAAGCTACAACATTAGCCAATTATTACGAGATTGTTTTTGCGGATAATGATACTACCACTGATGACTCACTACCTCCTCTAAACGGAGGTCGTTCAACTGTAGCACTAAAGAAGATCTCTACGAAAGAAATAATTGCAACTATAAAATACGACCTTAAACATAAAAAAGCCCCTGGCTACGACAAAATAAACGGACTATTACTGAAAGAATGTCCTGTGGAGGCACTAGACTACATACGAAATCTATTTAACGCGGGAAATGCAGCAGACCTACCTCAACCAACATAGGACTCTACAATGATAGCTACGTTTGCAGACGACACCTATCACTATCCGTCCATAAAAGCATAAATGCAGCAACATCCACAAAAAAAAAAAATATAACCCTAGAGTGGTTTCGGAAATGGAGAATAAAAATTAACAACAGCAAAACAGTCCAATTTAATAATTTTCACTACCAAAACAAAATATAGACCAGTTCACCTAAAAATTGACGGAAGATATATAACAATCGGAAACGAAGCTAAGTACATCGGAATCTACCTTGACAGCAAACTGACATGGAAATACCATATTTTTAAAATACGAAACCGAATGAAACTTAAAATAAATGAATTGAACTGGTTGTTAAACAAAAAATCGAAAGTCTCATTGAATAACAAACTATTAATATATAAAACAATCATCAAACCTATCTGGATGTATGGAGCGCAAACATGGGGGTCTACAAAATGATCAAATCTACAATTAATACAAAGACAACAATCGAAAATTCTACGTATAATTACAAACTCCGACTGGTATATCACAAATTTCGACATACACGGAGACCTGCAGATTTCCACAGTGGCTGAAGAAATTACTAGTTTAAGTCGGAGATACCAAACAAAAATAAGCCAACATACTAACAACGAGGTGAATACACTGCCTCTGCGCAAGCTCCAGCAAAGACGTAGACTTCGCCGGTCAAGGCCTGTCGACCTAATCTAAAATAAAATATAAATCATTGCAGCAATAGTATAAGCAGACGTTTATATGTATGTATTTAGCCTTAGAACTACTCAATAATTATCACAACAAACATTATTCTAAAGCCACCTGTATTTTATCTCCGCTTATATGGAGTAACCATATCTATACATCTATACATTGTGAAAACGGAGTACTAAGAGTCAAAATTGTGTTGACAGGTACATTTCAATGGAAAATAAAAAAAATAATAAAATTTGAAAAAAAATTATAAATGTATAAAACTACCGGATAGAGCTTCACTTTGGTTGGACATACTTTTATTCCGACTAAAGGACAATTTTCAATGTTGCTCCTGCTCTATGCAGAAGTCAATTGGGAAAGAGAATGTGCCAAAATAGGAGCGCGATCGCGAAAATCATAACTGCAACTGGGACTTTTCAAAAATTTCTCTCGGTGCATGCACACCCTCGGTGACAGCTTGTTACTTCAATATCTTCAGCGTGCATACATCATACGCAGCTACGCATAAATTTACGATATTTTCGGCTAAGCCCACATTTGATATTCGCACACGAATCCAACCCCCGTAAACAAGCAATAGAACACAAATATAAAGGATGACGGCTACAGCGCCCGACACAAGCCCAGAATTTGGGTCCAATGACTTAGACTGAGGAGATATGTGAGTTACAAAACAAACGAACGAACGAATGGGCGACGGAGCAACCCAACCAGCGCGCAACTTCAATTTCCGTTTGTCACTTCTGATGTGAGATGCAATGTCGTCAAAGGCAAATAACGTCATAATCAGCATTGGACTGAGTTGAAGCCTAATGAGCAAATGATGGGTTTGAGCAGGGTTAAAGCCAATTGGCGAAGTTGAAGTACGCAATAAGTGTTGAAGAATGTGCCAAAATGTGGCGATTTACAATGGGACTTAATTTTTGCGCTGGAAAAATTGAATTTTAAACCCACAGCATGTAACAAAAACGAAAGCTTTGAGGGGAGGGTGTTGAGTAGTTGTGTTAGTGATAGGGTAGTACACGAATTCGAAGATGTTGTACAAAACGTATCATCAAGCATGACGACTTACAACATGTTTAAAAGCAATGAGGCAGAATGGCACACTGCTTGAGTGGGTCGTTTGGGTGTGCTGACTTATTCAATTTATTATACGCAATTTGACAAATTTTATTTGACAAAATGTCTTTCTCGCAAGAAAATGGAAGCAGGCGAAAAAAAAAGGAAATTAATGACAAGTATGACATAATTTTTAATAGCATTTTTTGCATGTCACGGGATTTCGAAGTTGTTTTTGGTTGACATTTTATGCAATTATTCAGTAAAAATAAAATGTTCAAAAGCATAAAGTGTGCCAAAGCAATCCGCCACAAAACGTTTGTAGAAGCCACAATTTTAAGTTGAGTAGTGACAGCGCGAATCGTCAAACCAGTCAAACCGTCAGTCATCAAGAGTCAACTGTCAAGGCGGAAAAGCAAGCCCAGCCAAGTGAAATTCAAGCCCAAAAAGGCAAAAAAGCGAAAAAGCGCAAAGAACAAAATGAACGAACGCCTTTGGTGAAAAGTGAAACATGAGCAAATATGACAAGAACAACAACTAGAACAAGTCTGTTAACGACGATGATGATGGTGCCGGGGATGAATATAATGACGACTTACATCTGCTGATAAAGAAAGTTGAGGCTCGTGCCCACCCACACCATGTACTCAGCGCTTAATGAAAACTGAGCGCCTAGAATTTGACTTCTGCACTTTGCTTTGGCAGGAATGAAGTGAAATGAAAGCACTTTTTGTGTTTATAAATCTAGGTTACTGTTTAGCAAACACTGCAAATACACGCAAAGGAATCGTTTAGCACATTCATTGAATCAAGATGAAAGTTTGCTTATTTGTGCTTACTCCTTACTCCTACTCAAATTGATTAAAGGGCCTGAAAGCAATATAGAGAAAACGCCAAAGGAACACTGACATTTTATGTCTGTGAATGCGTAGCCCACAAAACGCCAATCAGAGGTGACTTGGGTCCTTTGGGCATTTTTTGGGTAGATGGTTCCTCATCTGTACTATGCATGCCACTTTACATAGTTTTTATGTATAAACTAGAGTAGCCTGCCAGATGTTGTTCCGCCCTTTCCGGTATTAGGAAAGAAAATAAAAATTTAATAAAAGCACAAAAATCAAGTATTTTAATGGTGAGTTAGCAACAAATTAAATTTATTGGAGCTATGAGAATAAGAACTTCGTCACTTTGAATTTCCATTGGAGTATCGTCGCATGAATAACACACACTTTTCTTGAAACCAAATCCATTGCATTGAAGAAAAAAAAAAAAACGTTTAGTGTTTAGTGAACGAGTATTGCGCACTAAACTTTCGATCTGAGTTAAGCTTTTCTATTGTTTGTCTTTGACAGACTTTCGATTTCGTATTAGACGTACTTTGCAACGGCAAACCGAGGATGCAATATTGATTTCATACAAAAAAATTGATGGAATTTCCCGCACTTTTTTCTATATTTTAATAGTTATTCTGTTACTCGGGGTGGAGACGTATCCAACAAATTCCGAGATAAGTAAAATCGATTCAACCGTTCTTGAGTTATAAGTAGTGTAACTAACCCGACCTTGTTTTGTTGTTTTTTATTTAAATTATTTATTGAATGACTTTGATGCAACACAAAGCTTAACAATTATTTAGAAATCTAATGTATGTAATATTTTATTGAAAAATGTCTTTACTGATGAGCTCAAGAAACTTTTCTATGTTGCGTGGTCCTCCCAGGTTTATGGGGCAGGAAGGTCATTCCGACGTAGGCGCGTAGTTCTGTAAGAGTGAACGAGCTAGTGGGTTAGGATGCTGCGAGAGTTTGAAATGATATTTCTGGTTCAGTTGGACCAGCTCAGTTTTGATTTGAGAGATGTTTAGGTCTCTGTGGATGTTCGCGTTTGACATGTACTAGGGAACACCTGTCATAGAGTGAAGTATCTTTGATGGTGTTCTTTGAATGATTCGACGTTACTTGGGCTTGCGTACCCCCAAAGCTGAGAACCGTATGTCCAGATTGGCTTTATTAAGGTATTATATAGGAGCACCTTTCGATCAAGGCTTAAACCAGATCTTCGGTGTAAAAGCCAATGAAAGGACTTGGCTTTTAAGTTCATACAGATTTGTTTTATATGCTTCCGCTAGGTGAGTCGTCTGCCTAAGTGAACTCATATGTAAGTGACTTCCGTTGAATGCGGGACAGTAGTATTATTAAAAATGATAGACGGACAGTCACTCTTATTTAGGGTGAATGTCACGTGCTTACATTTATTCGGATTGACATTTATACGGCAAGGTAGCTAGCTTATAAGCCAGTATGAGGACAACATCCTCCTTTCGGGATTATGATTATTACTGACTTATTCCATGAAGCTGGAAAATAAACCACTAAAAGCATTGCAAGGAATGATATAGCGCAGTAATCATCTGTGGGGTGACGAGCTCGTGCCCTAGCGCCTTCTTTGTGATTGATTGTTTCTGAATTACCGCTCTTAACTCATTATTAGTTTTGAGTATGCGGCTAGTAGTGCATGACCGCTGAGAAAGCTAGAAACCATTTCTAGGCAAATTTGGTTGGAAAACGTATTTGACGTGGCTAGCAAAGGTGAGAGCCTTGCCTAATCAGATCGCGCTCAGTTTCCACTGTGGTTCCATATGGGGCAATCATCTTCTTTTGGAGGATTCATGCGGGCTTGTGATTTCCAAATCAAATACTTAGTGATCGTTGGTGAGAGGTTCTCAATGTTCCTTTGGATTTTACGTGCTCCAATCTTAGAGCATTTCTTAAACCTTTTTTGAATTATTAAATCTGTCAATTGATGAGTGTTAATGACTTGACTGCCATTCACGTCTTAGCCGGCGTTTTTATGATACTCAAGTTTTGGTTTCATACAAATGTGGGCGCTGACGTATTTTTTATACCTGAGCCAATCAGCTCTCCATGAATTAAGCGTAACGGAACCAATACTTTTTGTGGAGTACTCCAGTAGGTGATATGTGACTGGTGAATGGTCCGATGAAAGCTTGGCATGAGATTCCGTTGAAATCACACTTCGAGAGATGTCGAAGTCGATTAGGTAGGGAATTTTCCTCGGATCTGGTGGCCAAATGTAGGCCTACCCAGAGAAGCAAAATCGAGTTTGTTTGAGTTTATTATTGTTTTGTAAAGTTGTTTTCTTTTGGGATTTGTAAGTCGAGAGCCCCAGTGGGGGTGCTTAGCATTCAAGTCCCCTGCTGCAAGAAATGTACACCTTACGGTATCGAAGAACTGCTTGAACCATGATTCGGAAATCGAAAATCTGGGCGGGAAGTAGACCCCTGAAAGCGTTATCTTTCCAATTAGGTTTTCGATGACAATCGATGAAGCTTGCATATAGTTCTTGGACTATGATGCTGACTGGTGATGTTTTAGCCGCTTTCTAATAAGTATACCCGTTCCGCCATATGCTTTGCCATCAGGGTGGTTTGATTACCAAGATTTTGTAGGGTAAGTCTTTGAGTTTAAGTATCTCCTGAAACATATTTTTCATCATTAAAGTACTTTGAGACATGCATTTTATAAAACTAGCAATCATTTGTTCAAGAGAACTATGTGCTGTTGCTTTACGCTGATTCATTCAGATTTTCAGTTCCTCAAAATTTGCCACATTTTTTTGATGTAGTGTCTGTTTTGTTTAGAACAAGAACATGCTCTTGCTTGTTCGTAGTGATGGTTGCTGTTACAGTTGATTGGTAGTTGTTTGTTTCGAATTTAGTGGGGGGAGAGTCAGCTTCATGATGTAGGGCTGTTCGTGATTTTGAGTGCTGCGCGCAGGCGGGGGACTGCGTTCAACAGGAATTTTTGAGTTTTTAACCCTCCTTTATTATTGTTGTTGCTTATTTTTTAAAATATTTTTTTTTATATATATATAATATTTACTTTTTGCTTTATCAAACTCGGAGCGCGAGAACAGACGACCAATCGACTTGATATTCTAATTCGTTTTTGTAATATGATTGTAATTTCAGGGCATACCAATCATAGAAATATGGTAAAATGAACTTCATAGGGAAAATCTAACCAAGGCACCCGTGAATCTTTTAAGTGGCGATGCATATTTCCGGCCCACTGATCGTAACGCACAATAGATGCCACCACATGCGTAGATCAGTCTTTTGTTAGTAATAGCTACTTTACTTGAAGGAGCCAGCGCAGCTTGCTAGGATTTTTGTACCATCACGCTACAAGCTTCTTTGTGTGTACTCGCAATGGTAGGCGTTTGAAAAAGATCCGATCAAAATATCGAATCTAATCCATCTGTGGAGTGAGTCTTGAGTTCTAAGATACAGCTGGGCAGACGCCTTCCCTCAAAATGAACGTGCAGTTGATAGATTTGATGGTGTTGGTGACTATGTTCCAGCGCTTGGCCTGGGTGTGGAATCTTTTGAATGAATGAACCGTCATTCTTCCCTTTATTTTAGGTGACATGTAACCTAGAAGGTATTTAACTGTAAAACATTTTACGCCTCGTTGCATCCAGCGAAGCCACGTCGCTTCTTGACGTCTCATTATAAAAGAGCAGAAACAAAGCCGATTGTCCTTCACAAACTGCCATCGCTGGTTAGTGCTCAACGCTTTAAACTCCTGGCAGAACGCCAGGCCTGTGTTAACCAGTTTCGTGGCTGGGCACCACGCCTTGAATAAGCAATCATTCATTCGATTTATTGGCGCTCTTTGCACCATCTATATCTCGATGTCTCGTAGGGTGTGACCATGGTCATACCGGCGTATTTGCAACAAGATCGCTCAATAGGACGGATCATTTGAATATTTGTTGATCTCATTTAATGTAATGTTTTGTTTGAAGTTTTGAACAGCCAACGCTAACTTGAGGACTGCGTATCCGACAGAGTTCATCACCAATGTTGAATTAATGCCCTCATAGGCGCCACTATACGATGCGGCGGTGTGGCTTCAACCGCCAAACGTACTCCCACGACCTGATGTCAGGCACTGTTGTTAAGGTGCGATGGAAGAACATTCCACCAAACATCTACTGGGGCGGCAGAGTTACACCACCATTTTCCGTTGCACTTTCTTTCGTGGGCATTGATGGGATCGTAGTGGATGGCACAGTTGACACCCTTTTCTTCTATATTATGCTCACTTCAGTACAATACTGCTGTTTCAAATGTCTTAGTATTTCAGGTTGAGCGAACTATTTCATTATGTTGCCTTGCGGCCGTTCTTGGGTTAGAATGTCGTCGTGGGGGCGTCGCCAACATATTCTGGATCTGTCTAGCCCCGAGCCTCTTTCAATTAGAAACCAGCGTTGTTTTGTGGTTATTCAAAGAGGCAAATGAAGCCTTTATTCATTAATTTATTAATTTACAGTTAATGTAATCTTACCTTTAACAACCTACATTGTACTCCGCTTAATTATTCACTCTCCTGATTACAACTATGACTGACTAAATCAAAATATTTGACGAGTAACTGACCCCGAACCTAGCGCTGCTTATGTCATGGGCTCCTCAACAAAGGTGCCTTTTTAAAGGGAATTTCGTAAGAATTTTGAAAGTTCTAACAGTTTTCAGATTGGTTTTCCACTTTATTTGAAAACTTGAAAAGTTTTTAAAAAAATCGGAAGTTTGTCCTATTACTTTTAATAAGGTAGCCTAAAAGTATGCAAATTATTCAAAGAAAAGTTTAGCAATAGGCAATACTTTTTTAATTTTAATTTCAGTCCTTTTCAATTATAATGCATTTGAATACATTGGAGTTATATTATAAACTAGCAGGTGGCCCGGCGCTGCTCGGGACTTGTGTAGGATGAACATGAAGCGGGTTGAGCGAAGTTTAGTAAAGCAAAATAATTTGAGTTTACGTTGAGTTACCGACTTGCGTATGAATTCTTAAGAGTAAGTGAATAGATAGTCCTTGGTTGCAACAACAATTTCGTTGGGCTTGGTTGCTAGAAACCGTATACGCTTCCATGTTAACACATTTGATACTCTGATTAGGGGTACGTACACTGAATAGCAATAGAAACGTAGATACAGCAAAGCATGAACAGCGAAACAGACCTCCTCCCTCTTGCCAAGATCAAAGTGATCATCTTTTACAAAAAGACGAAAACGAAGAGCGAAATACTCTTCTGTGTACTTAATAAAAAACAATAAACGCATTGTGAATGAAATCTTTTCAAACGTCGGCCGGACGATGTTACAATAGCTATTCAAGTGCACGTAACAACTCTCAGTGTAATGTTCCTACATAATTTAATTGTTGATAGTATCGATTCTGCTTTTTTTGCTTAGTAGCATAAATTTTAACGTTCCTTCTCGGGTTACTAGACGTTTTATCAATTATTCTATCAATCGGTTTTTGTAGAAATACTTAACTGCTGCATGATCCATTTCGCGGCTTATGTCAATCATACAATTTTCACTATAACCTAGTATACATCTCTAAATCTTCAGATAATTTGAAATCTATTCGATTAACTCAACCCATTATAACTAATGTTCTCTCATTGCCTTAATAGCGTCGTTGAATTAATGCTAGCTTTATTTGTTTGAATCTTGATTGTTATGGTATTTAATGAACTCTAGCTTTAGTTCATCTTGCATGCTCAATTGTTAGAGGCTGATAATGTTTTTATCTGTAGTCAAATATGTAGTTCGTAGACATTAGCTTTGGTATCGCGTGCCGAGCAAAAAAACTAGCAATATACCAGCTGAGCCCAGTCTACTATGAAACTGGGTGAATTTCGATTCCACTTGGTCCTGCCCCATGTGAGATCAGTGTGTGGTTATTGCGTACCTGCTAAGTAATTAAAAAAAAAATAATTAGCAGTAAAAAAGCTTTTAAACAAGAGCAATTTCACTCAATATTCTAATTTAATAATTTGCGGATTCTACTGATGTACTAGAGGACGGCTGAGGGTGATACTTAGTGTTAATGCCTAAATGCTACAATAATTAGGACGCAGGATTTCTGCTCTAGAGGTCAAGTCGTCCAGAAACAAGAATCCTTAGAGAATCTACTAAAACACTAACAAGCAAAGAAGTATCCCTCTAGGAGAGTACTGAGTAATGGAATAACGGAGCTAAATACAATAGAACTGACTATAATATAAAATGAATGGAATCGAGGTAAGGGTACACTTGGTTAGAGCATTATGACCCATGCATCATGCATATAACACATGTTCGAAGTGAAAATAATGAGTGCTAATGCACTTTATAACAAAGTGATCGTGATCTGGGGTGATCGCCTAAAAGAGACATGCGAGTAGAATTGTCCATGTGAGACTTTCCAGATTAAATCCACGTATGGATTTTCGCCATTGCGTCTTTTCTGGCTGTCGTCGTGCTTTATTGTTTGATCTTCTTCGCGGCATTTTAAACCATTTTACACAGCACAATTAAAATGAAATAAATAGAAAAATGATAGACAAATAATAAACAAAATATAAATAAATTATCGTAGGCAGCTAGTTTCAAAGAAAAACTTCAAGAAGTTCTTCATTTGAAGAAGTATTTCTTTAAGTATTAAAATTTCACTATAAAATTAGCTCTTGTGATACCCAGGTCAAAACTTTTCCACAAAATTTAGTTCGTGAAGTCAAGCCAAGGCCAAGAAAATCTGTGTAAAACAAACTATACTTGGGCCACAAAGAAAAGTGAAAATCATTCCGCGTAAACCGAAACGTTGCTTTGAAAATGTATTTTCTCTTGACAAAAATACAGAATTATCCCCGTTTGGCGGAAATATGTGACCGAAAATATCGGCCTTGCACACCTGGAATGGAATGCTTGAACTTATAAGAATATGACTCATTCCCAACCTGTATAAAATTTAATGGTGTTGAAGGTTGTAACCATGCAAAAATTTCGAATTTTATTGCTAACTTCTTTCAGAGCACATAATCTAACTTGAATAACAATGTCAATAGACCTTATCCTTATCTGGCTAAATTCAATCAATTCAATATGCCAGTGATCAAATTTAGCTCAGTATTACAATATTTAAAATCTTCTGAATTAACCTTATCACCGCGTGCGAAGTTGGTTGAACATATTATCACTGATCAGCTTCAGCATTTCGTCCTACCTTCATAAGCGACCGACCACGGCCAATTTATTAGAAGTTAGTCAATCTGTTGGATTACCACTTATCTAACTTCTAAAACTCAAAGAGTTATCTTCAACAAGTTCATATGCAATAGTATTGGTGTAGCCTCCGGTGTCCCTCAGTGCAGTCACATTGGTCCAATATTATTGAATATCTTTAGAAACGATCTGCCGGCTGCGATAAAACATTCTCACGTTCTTATGCTGACAATGTGAAATATGCATGTCCATCTCATCTCCCATCCAATTAATGTTTCTTCAAGATGATCTTCACTCCTTATCTTAATGGTGTTCCATTAACTACCTTCTACTTAATTGTGACAAATGTAAGGTCATGTTCTTTATTTTATATATATAATACATATTGTATTTATTTATAAAATAATTCACGTCATTATTTTTTAAATCCGACAAATGTTTTATGCAGTTTACTGCGTTTAATGTTATAATTTAATTTAAAAAAAAAAAAAAAAAAAAAAATATAAAATAATTATAACTAGGTATGCTATAGTATTTTTTAGTTGCCTTTTCCTTATTGTAAAGAAGTTAAGTCTCACCATTAGTAAATTTGTTGCATGTTGATTTGTTGATGTAAAAGACTGATGGTATTACGTCTGTAGCCATTTTGAAGATATACATTAGTTTTGGTATTCGCATGCCGACCAAAGAAACTAGCAATACACCAGCTGAGCGCACTTTACTTTGTAGCTGGGTGAATTTTGATACCACTTGGCACCGACCAATGTGAGATCAGTGTAGGGTCACTGCGTACCAGCTAAGTCTAAATAAGTAAAAGTCTAAGTGATATAGGGTCCTGCTACGGAAAAATGTAAAATAAGAGATCACTCTGCATATTGATATTACCATACTTCATCAATTGTGGCAAGCCCCCATCCTTTCAAGGTTCTTTTTAATTTTGGGAGCATGAAAAAGTTACTAGGGGCCAAGTCCGGAAAATACGATGACTGAGGTATGATTACGGTTTGGTTTTTGCCAATGGGCGCACAAGCAAACACACATATTTCATTGAAAGGCGATGGCTCAGAAGTAAACACAACCAAAAATACAAAAATTTCACCAAACAAACTGGTAAGCCAAGAACTAAGAAACTATGTAATAACAACAGCAACAAATTCAAAAGATGCCATTTTCTCTTACCTGTTGCGGACAAACATTCGATGAAGAAGAAGACGCCAACCACGACGAAGAACGCGACCGAGTCAACGGCGACAGCGAGCGACTTGGCTTGGGCAGCGTTTTAGTTGCTGCAGAACCGCGAGAGCGTCAAGAAGCGAGTCGAGAACTGAAAGAATTCGGGACTCGCTATTTTTCTTATAATTTTATATTCTTCTTTTTTGTGGCAAAAAATATTTTCACTAAAATGAGGGGAAACATTTAGTGTATTGAGAAGTTGTGCAAATGAAAGTTGAAATAAACAAAATAATCATAAAATTAGTGAGTGGAAAATTTAAAAAAACTTATAATTCAACAAAGAAAGGGGCAATGCGAGCAAGGAGGCAGCATCACAGCTCTTAGGCCTACTTCACTAATTATTTTCTTGACTTCGCTGCTGCTTTTTCGTGGCTTGTTTGGTTTTTTGTTCTTTTGAGCAGAAAACCAGTTTCCGTCTGCGCATACTCAGCGTCGCGCCAAGCGAAGGCATTTCGAGCTTGTTTACGAATTGTGTGTGCAGGAAGATACACAGACACATTTGCAAAGGCACAAACGAACAATAAAATAACAAATAACGGAGAGAAAAGTTCATACATAAACAAAAGCACCACGTGTGAAAAGTATTCGGTTAAAAATAAATGGAAAAAAATACAGAAACAAAACAAAAGACTCGAACAACGAACTCAAAAAGAGAGCGAGCGTTTTAATATTTTATTATTGCAGGAATTATTTAAATTGAAGACTGTAGACTGTAACAGGTTGTCTCCAATGCTCTGGCTAACTTTTAAACCCCTTCGGCATTTGAATTCAATTGTAGAGTTGAAGAGTTGCTAAGAGCACCCTATTTGTCATTTACTGCTTTGACCTTTTTCGTTGTACTCTCCTCAATTAACTGAATGTTATTACTGAAAGGGAATAAGAGGAGTGGTGTAAAGAGTGTGCAACAGATACCGCTCCCCATGTATCTAAATTCAGAGACTCAAGTGTAACGTATTCCAGCGGTATCTTTCAGATACTTTAAATCCCTAATACCACGACTGTTGCTGTTAGACCAGCCCAGAAAAAGTGAAGTACTTCTTGATAATTCTTTTAGTTACTGCAAGACGCTTCGCAATACAGACCTTCGTACTTACTTTCTTCGGAACTGTTCTTTTAAACATGGTTTCAGGGGCTTTGGGTTTGAGTGCTTAAAACAGAATTTGGTATGCGGGAAATTTGACAATTTGTTATTTTATGCTTATTTTCGTGCGAAATGCAATTAGAGGCAGTCGCGTTTAATCCTCGAAATACGTAAGTTACTTCTAATTATTGGATACGGAAAATACTGTGAGTTGAGAAAATGGCTCAGATCCATGTTTACAAGAACTCTGGCATGAACTCAGCGTTCGGCTTCAGCGACGGATAATGTGATCCACTTGAACAAACAGTACAACTCGAATCAATCCGAAAATGATAATCCAAATACATAGGACCGGCAGAAAGCAGCAAAAATTCGTGCTGGCGTGTAGAAATCTGCAACTGCATCCAAAAATAAATGGGATTTTAATATACCAGTGTCCAAACGATGTGTGCCATAGATGTCGGCTGGCAGTAATAGACTGGTCTGAAAGAGAATGAAATTAAAGACAGCTTTGTGTGCATGTTGAAGAGTGGCTAGATTGAAACGAAGAATGGAAAACGAAAAAACGTTCTACCTTAATGGACCAGGCGGTTTCAATTATTCCTGGCACCATTTAAAAGGTCCAGAGCTTCATAACAGAGCCCCTGTATGCAAAATATCCAGCCGAATTAATTCCGAAAACTACACTAAATTATTGGATGCAGTTTTAATAAACTTTTTGGAGATGTTACTTTCCAGGAGGACAACGTTCCAACATAAGTTTTACATGGCAGTCGTGGGTGGTTTTTGAAGAAAGAAATAATCCTAATGCAGTGGCCAGCGCGATCTCGGGACTTGGCATTCCCATTCAAAATACATATGTGGGGAAATCTGCGTACTTTGTTTATTTATTCATGTTTAAAAGACTGCCTTTAGTGGAATTTCGCATGAGAAAGTGGATTGTTTCATGAAAGCTTAAGGACTTTTGTTGCTTAATTCAAAATTAGTTGTTTATTTCTCTAAAGAAACGATTATATAATATGTTGTTGAATATTTCACTCAAACACTAGTTGCCTTTACTTGAATTTCGCTGAGTGTACAATAATGACAACAGACACCGTAAGGTAAAAGCGTAAAACACAATAGAATGCACCCAGCCAATAACTCATTCCTTATACCATGCATGAAGACAAATGTTTTATTCCCCATTGGAATAGGCATATCAGTTTTATTCGGTTTTTTTGTTTTGTTTTGTGAATTTATTTTCGTCCCTGTCCTTAATTACAGTTAGAGGAATGAATGCCATGTGTCAACTAATTTGTGTATAACGGCTGGTTTCGCCGGTACACCTCAGTAGTGAATCATTGAGAGCTTTGCCTTAGTATATACATCCTACCACACGAATCCATATTCCGTGTGCCGGCTAATCGTACAAAAGCACAAGTTTGTTCGCCCTGGGAATTATAGCAGACGGCTTAGACGAAATGCTGTGGTTGCGAAGATCATAAATATGTTGAAATATTTGATTTCTACTTCGCAAAATATGCAAATTTGTTTTCTGTGTTTTAACGCTATTATATGACAATACCAACTAAGTATTGAGCAATGAGTAGCTCATAAATTATTTCTGTTCCTCTTGTAGGGGTACCCATCTTCTGACCAGATACAATTGAGTCTGTTGCCTGTTAAAAGGAATTGTCCTGATTCGTCGACCCCAATGATTGATTGGCACTGAGATCTTACTTTGCTCCACGTCAAAGTCAGCATCAGTTGTAATTGTAGTATTATGCAATGTGTCTATCCTTCGATTACTGGAATTGTAACGTTACTTTTGTATATTTTGTTTTGACCTCATATAACCTTTTTTCCCACATTTCGTTCCGCAAGAGTTGAACAAAAGAAACACTTGGAAAAGTATCCTAATTACAAAGGAAGATTATAAAAACAGTACAGTAGACTCGAGCTAATTTGAACACCAAGAAACCAAGTTATCGACGTTTTCAAGTTACTGGATATATTATATGCTTAAATTAGTATTTTAGAGTTTAGATTTAAAAGAGAAAAATTTGAAAGAACAGTTCAAGTTAACGACGAGTCATGACTTTTATTCCTGTTCTAGTTATAAGTTGTGCAATGGAGTGGTCTTCGAGTTCACGCGAGTCCATTGTGCTTAATATTAGAATATAGTTTTATTTTTCTACATTCGTGAATCTAAAGGACAAGTTTCAACCATGAAGAAAACATAGAATATATATATATATGTATGTGTATATATAGATACTTATACTATGTACGTATAAAAACTGGCTTATAAAGAAATTTTGAGAAAGATAGTTTAAACATTCAACTCCCTTTTACTCACTTTGTATGAAATAACGTTTTCAACATAAGCAGCACCTGTGAATACAACTTCATACAACTTCCGAACAGATACAAAAACCAAAAACTAACAATACGTTTATAAGAAAATCAGCACGCGTAAAAAATATTCATTTCACAAAAAAGACGAAAAAAAAGGAATTGTATCTTCTTTCGTTTACGCACGCAAGATGAGTACGCGTGCACCGCCACCATGCCCAGCGCCTATGACGCTGACACAGCCGACGTCAACATCGGAACGCACAACGACGTCGGCGTCAGCAACGGCGACGGCGACGCCGGCAACGCTTAGCTGCGATCCGGCGCTTGCCGGTCTACCGCAGCTGATTGATGACTTACAACGTCTGTCCGAGGATCAGGATAGCGCCGATGTTGTCTTCATTTGCGGACGCGAAGATAGGCGAATCTATGCGCATCGCATTATATTGATGGCGCGGTAAGTTACGAGTAGTGCATTGCTAGAATGCGATTTGTCCGTCTGTCTGTATTTCTGTCCGGGCACTTGCGTCCACATTTGCTGTGCTGTGCAAATACTTTAATTGGTCTGTGGCGCGTTTTTTCTGTTCTTCTTCTTTCTTTCCGTATACGTCTTCAACTATACGTTGCAGCTTGTCACATTTTGTTGTTGTTGCTTCTCTTCTTCTGTTGTTCCTTTTGTGGTCACATGACGTCGCAGTGTGAAGTGTGCGATTGGCATGCGCGAAAGCGCCCATATGTGTGTGAGCTTGTACATACGCGAATGAAAAGCATGAGGCATGCAATTTGCGCACTTTGATTACTCCAATTACAAGTGCAACCACAAGATTAAAAACAGCTACAATAAGAACGACAAGAAGAACAACAGCAAGAGTATTCATTGTGTCATTATTTTCGATTAATTGGAATTTCCTTTTGTCTCTTGCTCTCACGCTTTGTTTTTTTTGCAGATGCAAAAGCTTCAAGACCGCGAAACGTGGCGAAATTTGTCGTATTCCTGGCTGCACAGTCTCGCCTACAGCGCCCGGCACGCCTACCGCCATACGCTTGCCACATGTGAATGGTGAATTGTTTCGGCAGTTTATACTCTACGTTTACACAGCAAAGGTGAGTTCGCGTTAGGGAAACAGTACATATGTATATGTACATACATATGTGTGCATGCGAAGTTAGTCGTTGGTTCTAAGTAGTGGAATTGAATGTAACCGACTATTGCAAGCGAATCAAATAGTACTCAACACAAAATGAACTAGTAATTCTACATGAGCTTAACTTCACATTAACACAATAACAGCTTCTAAATTGAAACGCTGCAATTGAAATGTTGACTCGTCTATGCATAACACACAACATAAAACAATGTTCCAAAATTGTGCAGGCTTCCTGAAGACTCAAGAGCAGATGAAAGGCGTTTTGCTTTCTTCGGTAGAGGAAGTCAACTATCTTGCGCACGTTGTAGATTTTAATATTAACTCCTTCCTCCTAACCATTGTCGCAGTGTAGCTTCATTTGTGTAATTAATTTCGGTTTCTGGGAAACAAGTAATTCCCAACAATAACAAACACCATTTTTTTCGAAAAATGTGAAAAAAGTTCGCATGTGTACTCGTAAATATTTTTGGCTATGACTGTACGTATACATGTATCCCTTTTTAAAAAACTGGTCTTGCCTCAAACTAAATGCAGCTCATATTAAGACACAAATGACGCTGGCTTAACGAACAAACGCGCTCTCCCTCACACGCCTTTTATTCTGCTCTGTTCTCAGCTGATGCTGCAGGATTCGCGCGTTTTTGAGATGATGACACTAGCACAGGATATGGGTGTATTGGAATTGCGCGCCGCCTGCGAGGAACACGTAATTTCAACGCTGTCCGTGGATAATGCGTGTACGTTTCTTACCGCCGTCATTGAGATACACGAAAGGGCGGGCGCGAAGTGTGCGGCTTCTTTTATGGAGCGCTGCATCATTTACATCGGCGAGAACGCAGCCGAGTGCGTAAAGACGAATGCATTCCTCAATCTTACCAAGGACGCGCTTATCAAGCTCATCTCATCAGATTATGTGAGTAACATAGATGAAGGCGGAATTTCATCTGCTTTAATTAAATTCATGTTGCAGTTTTGTCTCGAGGAGGAGGACGTTTGGCGTTGTGTACTAGCCTGGGCCAAACATCAAGCAGGTGTAACACAGCCTACTGCACACTGGACCGAGGAGGAGCGAGCCCGTGTTTGCCATCATCTGAGCGGTGTAATGGGTCATGTGCGGCTGCTGCTCATTGACAGCCAAGTCTTCGCGGAGGAGGTTGAACCGACGGGTGCGGTGCCTATTGAATTGTCCCTGGAGCGTTATCGCTATGCGGCATTACACTCGAATAAGTTGACGACAGCAAGCTCCTCAACTGGTGGGGTTAGTTGTGTTGGCGGCTTCATGTCAGGCTCACTGATTGGTGGCCTGGTCGAGGACGATAAACGTTTGCAGCCACGTCTAACAGTGAACATGTTTCCTGGCTCGCAAATCTTGAAGAACGACAAATTGGCCTTGCAGAGTGTGCTCAACAACTGGTTGGGTGTACCCAAGCAAAGTTGGCGTCTCGTCTATCGTGCCTCCACGTATGGCTATGCCGCTTCAACTTTCCATCGATACTGCGACGGTGTAGCACCCTGCATGATCATTGGCTTAGGATCGCATGGCGAGATCAGCGGCGGCTACTCGGACGTTGCCTGGGGCAAGAGCAGCCGAAAGGGTGGTTATGTGCACTCAGAGCGTGCGTTTCTTTACGCGCTGAATCCGCGAAATGGCGA
Organism: Cacoxenus indagator; assembly: GCA_035041755.1. Taxonomy (NCBI): domain Eukaryota; kingdom Metazoa; phylum Arthropoda; class Insecta; order Diptera; family Drosophilidae; genus Cacoxenus; species Cacoxenus indagator. Next base: position 171,642 of record JAWNKX010000885.1, read on the forward strand.
GCAGCCGACGAAGTTTGACATCGTGAAGAAGCCGTATGCGATTTGTTACCATCCGGAGTGAGTTATCGCCTAACTTCCGACGTAACATTGTCTTTACTTACTTACGTCTCCCTTCACAGTTGTGGCCCCATTTTCGGTGCTGGCGCGGATTTACTTATCGCTAGCAACTGCAACTCGAACATTGATTCCTATTCCAACCTACCGCACTCGTATGATGGACCTAATGCTACACATATAACGCTGTTTGGCGACTATAACTTCATGATTAGCGATTATGAGGTTTACACCTTGGCCAGTAACAACTTTGCTGCCTGCGTTGGCGGCGGTGGTGGCTTGGCGCATAACAATAGCAACAGTATTTCAAATCTCTCGAATGGCACAAGCAACAATAGCAATAAAAACAGTAATGTCGTTTCGGGCATAGGTAGTGGTATAAGTAAGTCCAAGTATGATAGATATTAATTAATTAGAGTCATCCACCGCTTATTAATTCCTGCGAGTTTCACGTTTATTTTACCAATTTGCCGACTTAGAACGGCGATCCTTGTAACTCGTGCTTGTGAAATTTATTTTGTGAGAAAATACCAATTAAATTTGTTGTATCAGTTGATATATAACTCTCCTCGAGATAAGACGTCGATTTACGCAAACTCCTCAATAAAGTAAACAAACATAATATCAAAACAGAACAAATAAATCCCGATATTAAAAGTAGTTAAAACCGGTTTATCAATTTCTTATCAGTTTTTTCACATTAACTTGTCCTACTTCAGCAATAATATGTTTAGTAATTTAAATAAAACCAAAACCGATCCGCCCGACATTGCAAAGCAACGAATTAAACAACCATGCCTCAAAATTGACCAAACAAAGACATTAAAAAATGTGACGGACGGCCCTAAATACCTTGTAATGTCGAGGTTAGAACCCAACACTTCTATGGACACAATTTCGCTTTCTTACTTCGGAAAGTAATTGACAACATATGCGAAGGTCCCGTTGAAGAAGTCAAAAAAAAAAAATAATAATTCTTCGTAATGGTTCTGCAAAATAAGAAGCAAACATCCAAATTAATCAAACTCGTTGACCTCGACTGTTCCACAGGAGTCGACATCACGGAACACAATTCACTCAACTCATGTAAAGGAGTCATCTACACAAACTTTTTGCGAAACATACCTGAAGATGAAATCACCTCAGAACTCAAAACCCAAAACGTCCAGGAGTGCAAAAAAATTCTCAAAAGAGATAAAGACCAGACATTAAAAGAAACCGGACTACTTGTTTTCACCTTCTCAACAGCAACGGTTCCAAAGCATTTATATCTTGGCTACGAAAAAGTAAGTGTACGGCCGTATATCCCTCTCCCTCTCAGATGCAGAAAGTGCGGACGCCTAGGCCATTCCACCAAAGCTTGCAGGTCTACCGAACTTTGCCTCATCTGCTGTCTCGAAAAACACCTAGATATTGAAGATATGGAAATCTGCCAAAACACCACGTTTTGCATTAACTGTAAACATAACAACATCACAAACTATCTACACAGCATATTCGACCGGAACTGCCCCATCTTCCTCAAGCACAAGGAACTCCAAGCTATTCATGTTTTGGAAAAAACGGACTTCAAAAACGCTGAAAAAATCTACGCTGAACGCTATTTCCCGACGGGTTCGCGCTACTCAGAAACGCTGCGATCGACTCGGCTCACTACCAAACCTGAGAACATAACCTCAAGCTCTCTTCCAACCAACTATCAACCAACTACCAACAACCCATCAACAATTTCTGACGCAATCCTTCCCTCCACCTCTACTCCCCCCTCACAAATATTTCCAAATAACTTCCCACCAACCCCTCTCACAAATTCTCAGTTCAATCCATAACCGATACAAAACTTAAAATATTATCAAGCAACTCTAAACAATCAATTCAACAAAAGCAACAACAAAAATACCTCTTTCGAAGCAAAAAACACTGCTGCTCTAAAATAACCTCGATATCGACTCAATGTCTTAATAATTGATACATCATTTTCTCAGTGCGGCCTGCTGGGTGTGTGCTGACTTGGACATCATTAGAGAAATGAGAGTTACCGACGGGGACTCTCATATCTCTTTCTCCACTTCAGGTCTAGCACTGCTTCAGCACGCCGCACTTCATCGCATTATACATAGTGCGATCTCACTGCGGATTACCTGTCGATGCAGTGGATGCCAAACTCAATAGAACTGTAATTGATCAACTCAGATCAAAGTTAAATTATTTTCAAGCCTCATAACCCCCTCTAATCAATATGTCTCTTAGGATTATTCAGTGGAATTATAATGGTTACATAAACAACTATGATCAATTACAAATTTTAATGAAAAATCGATCATCTAGAGGAGTGGCCCTCCTCATTCACTTGTCCCATCAACTTCACCCCTCAGTTATGAGTAGACTTCTTGATCACTACAATAACATTTTTTGCTGTTTCATACCCCAAAATCACAAGCTCATTAAAATTATTCCTGTAAACAAACCTGATTCCAACAAAACAAATCGTAATTCATACCGACCTATCTCACTTAAGTCTTGCCTAGCTAAAACCTTAGACAAAATAGTCGCTAACAGACTGTGGTGGTTCGTCGCGTACAACAAATCTATTGACACTCGACAAAGCGGCTTTAGAAAGGGAAAGTCGATATCAGACACTTTTATCTCGTTAGATTATCTGGTATCTTCTTCCCTCTCCACAAAATAAACTATGTTGTATGCTTCATGTCCAACCGAAAAATTACAGTAGATGTCAATGGCCATCTTTCTACAGTACAGCCCCTTTATAACGGAATTCCACAAGGCTCGCCCCTATCCGTAATCCTATTCCTAATAGCCTTCAATAAACTCAATAGAACTATCCAAATTCACAAAAACTTTTTCTTTGCCTACGCAGACGACTACCACATCATTAGAAGCCTTAACACACTTAGCTCTGTCTCATTAGATCCTCTGTTATACGACATACTGGTACATACATATTCTGGTGCTAAACTTTCCATACCATAATGCAAACACATCCACATTTGCAGAAAGACACGTTGTCAATCCTCCATTACCACCACTCTTGCCACCATCCCCGATGTGAAAATCATCAAATGCCTCTCTAATAGCAAATACAACTGTAACCCTATCTCAGTTTTAACAGTCGTTAAACTCGTTATAATGGCGAAAATAGATTTTGGCATTTATCTCTACGGAAGCGCACCAGTCTCCCAAACCAATAGAACTAAGTCCGCTTACCATTCAGCTATAAGAATGGCCATTGGCGCTTTCAAAATTACGCCCATCAATAACCTTCTCTTCGAATCTGACATCTCTCCCCTAGAACATAGATTCAACCTCATAACAGCCAACCTCATCAAACCCATCCTTCTCTCCAAAACATCGTCCTTAGCTAACCCCATTAAAAATATATGTCACTCAAAAAAAAAAAAAAAAACAAACCCCAAAGTTCACTCCACGCTTTTAAATGCCCTAAACCTAAACACACAACTTGAGAACCCTACATCTCCAATTCCTAACATTCGACATAAATCACCGTCCTGGGTACAGGTCAAATTGAATACATCACTACCTAAATCATCCACGCCTTCTCCAACATACCGCCAACATTCTCTTAACTTAAAACAGTCACTCAGAGCATATAACTTCATTTACACCAATGACTCATAGTCAGACTCTGGTACATCCTTCAGTATAGTTACTGACAACAATACTCTCAAATATATAATTCTATATCATAGCAGTGTTTTTTCGGCAGAAATTATAGCCATCTTAACGCAATCCACATAGCAAGAAAAAAACCCCACCAGACTGCTATCTCCACTGACTCGTTATCCTCAATAAATTCCCTTTCTAACACCATAATCTATCTTTTTATCCACTTCATATTAGACAAACCCTTCAAACTCTGTCTCCAAAAATTATCATCATCTGGGTCCCAGGACATTGTCAAATATCTGGCAATGAAAAAGCCGACAACACCGCTAAAACTGCCACTCTCCTTCCTCTGATCTTCAACACCAATCACAACATCTCCGACATTATTAAACACATTAACGTTATCCATAAGCAAGAACAACTCTCACTTTTTTTACGTACAAACTTTTACAACCATTACAATTCCAAAAAAAAAAAAAACATCTATAGTTATGCTAACCATACCCAATTTTCCCTCCGCGATTTTACTAGAATCATCAGACTACGTCTGGGACACACAAACCTAACCCATTCTCATTTATTCGATCGTACAGGAACTTCATCTAATACTTGCTGTTACTGCAACACTAATATCACTTCGTATATAGACAATATCTCAAAAACAATTATGAACCTAAAATCAACAAACTTGTACAATATATTATAAATATAACATAAGATAAACACTGTAAATACAGCCTAATCATAATATTCATACACGTACATACATTATCCACAACACAATTAAACATTAATACTAGCTTAAGGTCTTTGTTGCTATAGCTTTTTAAGTTTATTTATAATTTATACATTGTAAATAAACTGTATATAATAATAATAATAATAATTAGAATAAATTTAAGAAATTTGCTTAAAAGCCACGGTGGCGCCATCTAGTGGCAAAATACATGTTAAGGTTTACTATTTGGCTCATACATCAACATTGAATACCCACATGACTTCATAATGCCTAATTTGACTATAGTTGTTCAGTCAGTTACATCGCACATAAAGCTCTTAAATACATATTCTTTATGGCATATAATATGATAATATGTATATGTTTTAATGTAAAGTATTGACACACAGTACGCTGCCTCATTTCCATGCTGTGTGAGTGAAATAAAAATAGCCACTACGAAAACCTTTACCCTGCTGAACTTAAGACGCGCTGGTGACGCACTGGAAAAGCCGCAAATTACTATACGTTTTGTTTGCTGAATTTCAATAAATAACCGAAAATGTCTTCGTTTAAAGGCAACACAAAAGTCCAAAAAGTGATGGTGCAACCGATCAATTTGATCTTTCGCTACCTGCAGAATCGTTCGCGCGTCCAAGTTTGGCTTTACGAGAACATTTCGTTGCGCATCGAGGGGCACATTGTCGGCTTCGACGAGTACATGAATCTGGTGTTGGATGACGCCGAGGAGGTCTACGTGAAAACACGCCAACGTCGCAATCTCGGGCGCATCATGCTCAAGGGTGACAACATTACACTCATACAGAACGTCAGTCCCAGCAAGGATTGAGGTTAAAACGAAGGCTACCATTGGGTGAAGCGCTAGCGTCTGTGGTGGTCACTGAGTGTATGGGCTGGAAGCACAATACCGCCGCAGCGCTGGATGTGTTTATAGGTTAATTGTACTTTGTGTTATCGAATGCTAAAGCTTGTATTCCAATTTACGCCTAAATTAGTCTTTAACTAGAACAACAAAGGAAAAAAATTTGTCGTTCGCTAAAGGATTTTGTACAAATAAAAATGAAAATACAAAGAAAGAACGTTGACCTTTAGTAGTGAAAATCCACTGCCACTGGCCTAGTGGCGTTGATTATTTTTTCATGTAAGTATGAGCATATTGTTTACTTTAAATAATAAATTTCCTTTTTAAATAGGATTCGAAATAGGATTCCTGTCCACTGTGGCACTACCTGTAGTGGCGAGATTTACAGTTGCTTGAGCTGCTATTTAACGATTGATTCTTTTAAAAATGCGAGATATGCATTATGCATTCCATCAACCATCAGTGTACTTCTATATTGCTATGCACGAAGCTCTAGACATTGTTGCCGATCTAAATTATTCCTCCTGCCTATTCGTGAACGGATGAACTACAATACTACTCAACTTCAACGTGGAGTTGGTAAGGCATTTTCAAATACTCAGTTTGTTGGAACCTGCCGATTGGTGTAGGTTTCAGTAGCTGCTTCTGATTAAAAGGATCACAAAGTGGATGCTAACATAGCTAGCGCAAACGATAAAGCTACCGTAGCTGAAGCCGGAACATTAGACATTCGACCTTGATGCTCGGCACTTAAAGGTCCCAGAAAGCGCACCAATGTTTGCTTCCCGATTATCAATTGCTTACAATGTTATTCGATTCCTCAATGTTCCATTATCATATAATTCATTATAGTTCAAACTGTTTCTCACTCTGTGGACATAAGTTGCATCCGTGCAGACCTATGGAAATAATGATTTTACCCCACATGCTTTGTTGCATTATAAATGTGTTAATATTCGTAGTGGCATCGTCCGTCTGCTATCACAAACATCACATGGGCAGCTTTAGTCTAATTGTTTTCATAGTGAAGTTATCGACCACACGATCCCCGCCTATACTACATATAGGCAAACATTTAAATCTTACAATTACGAATTTAATTCATTAAATTGATTACTTCTGACATCCGTTTAAAGGAGAGGATTAGAATTTCGCCAATTGGTTTGATCCAAAGAGCAATTCTAATCGCACAGTACTTATAGAAAATGTTCGAACTACTTCGGATTATAGGAAACATTTGCCACGACGTCTTTTAGGCTGGTCATTGTGAAGATGGTGGCTTGCATTGTTTGGACTATTTTTGAGCACCTTGCCCATTGGACACTTGTTCGTAGGTGACTATTGATGGTAGATGACTATTCGTGATATTTACATTATCACACTTCTTTGGTCTTGGATTTGTAACGGCTTTCGCAACAAAGAAAAATTTGCATTTTCGTCCGCGGTAATCTTCGAAATCCACCACTTTTTTCGCCACTTTCAAATGGTATTCGAATGATCCTTAGCATTCGATTTAAAATCTCGCGCAATCTTCAACAGACACTTAGGATGACGCTTCTTCACATATCCAATAAGAACTATGGGCGCCAAGATTTGTCCACTTTCCAATGCTTATGCTTCTGACTAATAATTCTTATTTTCTGTCTTTATTTTTCTAAATTGAAATTCTTTATATTGACTTATTTACGATGAAATTACAGCTATAACTTAATTAGGGATTTGACTTTGTCGACCGGGTGAACTTTAAAATCAATTTCAAATTCCTGTGCGACGTCCGGCTGAGTTTTTCATTAGTTTTCAGTTATAAATTTTGCTGTCGGTTTATAGGACGCATTTCGTTTTACCGTGGGCTTCAGGAGACATGCGGGTAGATTTTGTTATTTAGTCTATCAAATTCGATTGTAATACAGTTATGCAACGGATGATTTATTAATTTAGTTTTAATAACACAATATTCTAGTTCGATTGTATGGGACAGGCGATATTTATGGAAGGCATTTCAAGTTTTTTATTTTTATTTTTTATTTCCCCTTGAAATGTATCTGTCAACACAATTTGGACTCTTAGTACTCCGTTTTCACAATGTATAGAAGGGTTTACTGTCACCCTGGTTACTCCATATGGTTACTCCATATAAGCGGAGATAAAATACAGGTGGCTTTAGAATAATGTTTGTTGTGATAATTATTGAGTAGTTCTAAGGCTAAATACATACATATAAACGTCTGCTTATACTATTGCTGCAATGATTTATATTTTATTTTAGATTAGGTCGACAGGCCTTGACCGGCGAAGTCTACGTCTTTGCTGGAGCTTGCGCAGAGGCAGTGTATTCACCTCGTTGTTAGTATGTTGGCTTATTTTTGTTTGGTATCTCCGACTTAAACTAGTAATTTCTTCAGCCACTGTGGAAATCTGCAGGTCTCCGTGTATGTCGAAATTTGTGATATACCAGTCGGAGTTTGTAATTATACGTAGAATTTTCGATTGTTGTCTTTGTATTAATTGTAGATTTGATCATTTTGTAGACCCCCATGTTTGCGCTCCATACATCCAGATAGGTTTGATGATTGTTTTATATATTAATAGTTTGTTATTCAATGAGACTTTCGATTTTTTGTTTAACAACCAGTTCAATTCATTTATTTTAAGATTCATTCGGTTTCGTATTTTAAAAATATGGTATTTCCATGTCAGTTTGCTGTCAAGGTAGATTCCGATGTACTTAGCTTCGTTTCCGATTGTTATATATCTTCCGTCAATTTTTAGGTGAACTGGTCTATATTTTGTTTTGGTAGTGAAAATTATTAAATTGGACTGTTTTGCTGTTGTTAATTTTTATTCTCCGTTTCCGAAACCACTCTAGGGTTATATTTAGTTTTTTTTGTAGAGTGGATGTTGCTGCATTTATGCTTTTATGGACGGATAGTGAATGGTGTCGTCTGCAAACGTAGCTATCATTGTAGAGTCCTATGTTGGTTGAGGTAGGTCTGCTGCATTTCCCGCGTTAAATAGATTTCGTATGTAGTCTAGTGCCTCCACAGGACATTCTTTCAGTAATAGTCCATTTATTCTGTCGTAGCCAGAGGCTTTTTTATGTTTAATGTCGTATTTTATAGTTGCAATTATTTCTTTCGTAGAGATCTTCTTTAGTGCTACAGTTGAACGACCTCCGTTTAGAGGAGGTAGTGAGTCATCAGTGGTAGTATCATTATCCGCAAAAACAATCTCGTAATAATTGGCTAATGTTGTAGCTTTCTCAACGTCTGTTCTAGCCCATGTCCCGTCTTCCATTTTCAGTGGTGGTTGATGAATTGTGTTGTTTGTCATTTTTTTAGTCGCTTTCCACAGAGAATATTCCGGGCATCTTTTCGGGTTTAAGTTTTGGAGATACTTTTCTAGTTGTTCCCGTTTTTGTTCGATTAAATATTTTTTTAGTTCCTTGGTCGCTTTGTTGTAGTCTTTTTTAGCAGATGGGGCTCTGATTGTTTGCCAAATTTTCTTAAGTCTCCCCTTTCTGTTGATAAGCCGTCGGAGAGAAGGGGGAGTGAAAGCATTACGCTCTGTGGTCATATGTGTAGGAGTCGACTGTAGTGCAGCTTTCTCGATTACATCATTGAAGAGAATCACTGCCGATTCTATATCGCTATTAGTTGTAATTGAAATGTTTAGCGTCAGCGATCGCTTAATATAATCTCTGTAAGTTTCCCAGTCAGTGGGATGATTGAATATCTTGTTGATTTTACGTTCAGTTAATACGTTGTTTTGGTAGTCAAGTTGGATCGGAGTATGGTCTGAAGATAAATCTAGTCTTGATTTTATTGCGAGGTTTCGTATATCAATATTTTTAATTATATAGAAGTCGAATTTCAAGTTTTTTCTAAAAGGTGGCGAGTACAATTCTTCTGGTCGTTTTTATGTAAATGTAATCCAATTGAAAACGTAACCTTCTCAAGGAGTACTTCAACGCCTTAACCACTAACGACACCTTACAGTATGTTGGGATGTCAATGGAGGTGCTCTCGTGAGTAAATCGGCGCACGAGCCTATGAACACAAATTCTTTTGTTGACATATGGGAAATATCAGGATTGATTTCAAATTGGCGTTGCGTTAGGGACATCGACATAACTTTCATCTTGCCAAGGTTCCTTCTCAGGTTCATGTACTGAAGTATTGAAAAACAAACTGGAGTCAGCGTGAGACTAGAACAGAAAACCTATGAGTGAAATCTTTCTTTCGGATCTTATCAAACAAGGCGAAAAGGTGTAGATTTTAATGGGGGATGGGGTTTGTAGTTTTTGGTTATTATTATTATTATTACTTTTTAGCAGATCGGCAAAAACAACTTTGGTCCCACAGCCATTCACCTGGATGCAAACTTTGCAGGCCGTAATTAGCATGCGCGGCACTAATTAACACTTATACTGCCACTGCGACGTCTTGGGCTACCTGCCACCGTGTGGCATCGACTTGTGCAATTTTCGCAGATGACGACGTAGATGTCGCTTTCGTTTGTCGTTTGTATTCCCCGAAGAGTGCAAATTGCACATCCCGACGCGGTTGCTGTTAGGAAGAGGTTTAGAAGCAAAAATGCGGATAGAGTTGTTGTTTCTGTGAAGGTATCTTGTTTTGGTGTAGAGGAGCGGCTTTTGAAGAAAAAAAGCCAAAAAGTCGTAGAGGACACGATAGTACCTTTTAGAGCGAAACTGAACGCTGCGTTGAAAGAAAGGTCCTATTGAAGACTATCCCTTCGAGTAGAGTATAGAAAGCGAACTTAAGGATGTGATAGGGAATTACGTAGGATGATGACAAGCCGCGCAGAGGAGGAGGAAATTCGCTGCTCCGACAAATATTCAGGACAGTCCTTCAGAGATGGAATTTTTAAAGAAAAGCTTTTATATAGCGACAATTTAGATGATTTGTAATCCACGACTTTGTGGCAATGGTCATTACGGGTGCGGTGCCCATCTGTGACTAGCAGATGGGGCGGCCGAGTAATATTTCGACTTGCGCTCGGGCTTGCGGTGCCCGAACCGACAAGATCGACATACAGGATATACTGGCTATTTCCGAACCTGAGCGTGTGGAAGGCAAATGTAGTCCTATGCTATTCTTGCCCGCCCAGACCCGTGTGGGAGCTGATTTATCCACTAGATCTTGCGGTGGTCCAGCGGGGCGGAGACGGTTTTATGCTTGACTCCTCAATTGTCATTTATTTAGGATATTATGACAAAAGGATATTATGACAAAAAAACTACTCTACGGAAAGTGTCGTTAATATTGGGGGAAATAAACTAAAGTTGCGAGAGTGGAGCTTCTGAAAAGAAGAAGCGCTGCACTGTATAAGACCACTGGCTTGGGCAAAAGGAGATTCTAAATGAGATGTTATTTGGGTACATAAACGATTTAGAGGAAATATGCTATCTTGAGATGAGTCACTGCTGTGGATAGAACTTCTACTGTTTTGACGAACAGAGGAGTCGCAGAAGCCCAACGGTACAGTCAGCACATGTTTTTTACAATAGTTGGAAAATTCACAGTAAAACCTCGCAGCAACAGCTCCTTCCACTTGGAAGCTACAAATAGCCGCTCATGCACGCCACTTTTATGGAACACAAAAAGAAAAAGCCTCGTCAAACCCAAAAATGGCAACATCGATGAGTCGCCGGCAACAGTGCGCCGCTTTCAACTGCAGGAGCTTCCCGCGTATCCCTTTTTTGGACAGCGGTCGAATCGATTGCTACGGACGGCTATCAACCAAAAGAAGCGTTAAGTTTTAATTGTGCTGAGGCCAAAGCATTCTGCCGAAAAATGAAGTGCTTCGCGATGGCCTCGACTGGTGGCCTTTTTTTATTTTTTGTTGTTTTCTGCTTCCTATCGCCGGCCAAATAGTCTAAGCTTGTTAAGTGCTGTTGTTGCGCTTTTCGACGTTATTGTTGTTGTTGTTGTTATTGCATGCTGTCTTGTCGCATGACATGTTTTTCGGTGTAGCTTTGCAATGCTAAAGAAATTCCCTGTGGAATTTCAGTCGCACCTCACTCAAGGTTTGCTGTATCTATATACATTCATATCTACTTATCTATTTCGGCATTGGTATTGTGTGTGTGTGTGTTCGTGTGTGTTCGTTTGAACCTATGACCAATATTGCTGCCACATCGATTGATGTTTTGACCAACTTGCCGCAAGCTAATTCAATTTTCTTGATGTCTAGCAATAAATTGAAGAAGGTGGCGAAGGGGAGGAATTCGATTGCAATTTTATGCGCTAACAATAAAAAGTCGGCTTTAAGTGAATCGGTTTGAAACACATTATTCTTCTTCTTTTTGAAATAATGATGCATTTTATTAAGCCGGGCGTGTTTCTTTTTCCTTCGTTCGTGCGTTGGTTCGTTTGCTCGCTCGTACACTCGCTCATTTGCTCCTTCAATCGATCAATAGAGCGCATCCATGGATGCCACGCGCAGGTCACGTGTGAGTGCTGACCTCATCCCATGATTTGGTTGCATGCATGGATGCATGCATGCATGCACACATGCATTGAACGTCAGTCTTGCCCGACTGTCATTGTTGTTGTTGCTGCTGCTGTTGTTGTAGTTTAGCTTAGCTAAAATGCAAAATATCTAATTCGCCATCAAATGTTCGAATTCATGGAATTCGCATGAAGTCACTGCAGCCAAAACTTGACTCCAGTGAGCGCCTTCACTGCCCTCCGATCATCCTCTGTATCTTCAAACCCTTGTCCAAGCCACATCATTGGGGCAACGCTTACTCAAATAAAACGCGCGACAGGTGAAACGCACGATTTTTCGTTTTTGCTTCGCTGACCGCCCGTCGGTTGCGTACCGAGCATTTTTAACTGCGATTGAGTGACTCTTCATCTCACTCGGATACCCAAACACACACACACACACACACACACATTGTAATGCATTTGCAAACTATCGCAGCGAAGATCGATCGATCGTTGCAAGTTGAGGCTAGTCAGCATCTTAACTGTTTTTCATTTTAATGCTGTTGTTGTTGTGGTTGTTGTTGATTTCTGTTGTACATACACTTCACATTGTGTGTGGTACCTTAGCTTTTTTAGTACGTTTGATACCTGTATAGATGATTGATATTTCGAAAGCACTAATCGACATGTAATAGATCCGGGAATATCTAATATTGTATTGCGCAAAGTTAGGGTCGCTGTAAAATTAATGGGTTTTCTGATGCAATATACTCGTATGTGTAAGTATAGCTTTGAGGAACTGAAAGAGTCTCAAATTGAATCTTCATCGTACCTATCGCATCAGTTCTTTGTTGGGAACATCTCAATTACTACGATCAGTTAGTTTTAGTTAGTGATGTAATGTTATTATAGTATTGGTATGATTATGTGTGCGTAAAATCATAACTGACTTCTAAGTCCACAACCGTTTTTTTTGATCATTAAACAGTAACATTTACGATGAACACGAGTTCATCGTAAATGTTCACTCCATTTGAAATATGGTGATATAAGAGTGGTGGGAGTCTTAATCCGCAGTATCTTGGAATGGCTTTCCAACTGTTCTAACACCATCTGATTGCGATACAATTCATTATTATTTGTACATTTCGGGGAGGTTTGCCCATCTTTGTTATTAGTAGTCAAATTCTGAGTCTTCAATTTGGTTCAGAATTAGAAGCAGGTCTAAAAGGCCCACTGAAGTCATGTTTAGCTATCGGTATGATGAAGGCATCCTTTGTGTGCAAGACTCATGCATATGATGCAGTCTCATAAAAATGGACTCCCGTGAAGTCCTTCTTTAGTTGTAGTGCAATGATCTTCATTGCTCTTTATGATTACTTATCAGCTGTTGATTTAAAGACCGCTTTTTTTTATTTTTATTTCCTTTATATTTAATTTTTCTGTTATTAATATTAGGGGATATAGTATAGTGTGGATGAATAATATTAAAAGGATCTATTACGGAGGTCGATAGGGTGCGATCTTCTCAGCCGTCTCGCCACCCTAACTCCTCCCATTCAGCGTCGTTTTAGAACGCGCCTTGTTAGATTATTTGGATGATGTTTCAACCTTTCCATATATTTTTTGGCCTGACGATTTATCACATCGCCAATTTTCGGTATTCTTAAGTCGTTCTCAAGGTCCGCCGTTCGCATGAACCAAGGGGCACCAGTAAGCATACGCAAAGTCGTATGCCCAATCAGGAGCAATTATTGCTTTGTAAATGTTCACCTTATTTCCCAAGGACAATTTATTCCTGCTATTTAAAAGCCAACGCAATTTCTCAATCCTCTGTCTTAAGAATTTCGTGATACTTGAAATATGCGTCTTGAACGTTAGCTGCCTATCCAAATACAGACCCAGGTATTTGTAACCTGAATGGTGTTCCAGCAGTTGGTTACCAATGAAAACTCCCGGACAGAAATCCGGCCGTAAGGCGTACGTTACATTGGCACATTTGTTTTTGTTAATGCAAATGTTCCATCGTCCTGTCCAGTTTTCAAAAATATGCAGGTATTGCTGCAGTGTGCCCGTGGCTTCATTTGTTTCTGACGAGGATTTGTATCGTCTGCAAACGTGGCAATGATCAGATCCTAAGTATACTCAAGCGGTATTCCTGACCCAGTGGGCATGTAGTGCGTAAACAGGGTATAGAGTGTAGGCCCCAAAACGCTACCCTGGAGGACACCTCGCTATTTGCCCTTGATGCTAGACTCCACACCATCTAGTACCACTGAAAAGGTCCTGTTATCAAGGTAGCTGCGCACGATTAACCATAGTTGAGGCGGTAAGAGATTCTTGAGCTTACTGAGCAGCCCGTCGTGCCAAACTCGGTCGAAAACCTGCTTTATATCAAGATACGCTGCCACCACGTACTCCTTAGCCTCAAATCCTTCGAGAATAAAGTTAACCACCCTATTCAGCTGCTCTGGAGTTCCGTGGGACTTACAAAACCCAAATTGAAAAGAATGAACTATTTGCTTTACCCTTTTTAAGTCCAGGATCCGTGTCAGCAAACACCGTTTAAACAACTTTGCTACAGTGGGTAACAGGCTAATTGGCCTCTAGGAATCTAAGGTGTAAGGGCTCTTGCCGGCCTTATGAATCATGCAAATTCTCGGCTTCTTCCATTGTTTCGGAATATATCTCAATCTCAGCACTGAGTTAAAAATGAGGACCAGAAAATGCGCAGCTTTTAGCGGCATTGCCTTAAGTGTAAAGTTGTCCAGTCCATCTTCACCTGGAGCCCTTTTATTGTTCAACCCTGGGAGGGTTGAATTGGCCGGCGCTTTCAAGTCTCATCTGGGTCTAACGAACCCTGTGTTCTGAGCTGGTATCAAATGGATGAAATCGAGCTAAAGCCTCGGCTCGCTCGCTTAAAGATCTAGCCCAGGATCCGTCAGACTTCTTGATTGGAAATTTGGGGTTACCTGTTGTTTATACCTTCTCGCCAGCTTCCACAAGGAGTGCTTTGTGTGGTCGCCAGGGGAGACATTTGACAAAAACCTGTCATTTTCTTCCTGTTTATGGAGCGTCAGCAGCTTTTTGACTCTATTCGACACTCTACGAAAAACCCTGTCCACAATAGCATCCCGGGTGCGACAAAACTGTCTCCTAAGACTCCTCTTAATAAGCAGCAGTGCTTCAATAGCTGGGGGAAGTCCAGAACGCATTTTTGAGCCATGTGGTGGATTTAAGGGGGCGGCAATAAGAGCAGCTGAGTGCATCTTATTTAGGAAGATCGAGTGCGCCTCTTCAATGTCTTCGGGCATCAGGATTTCCAAGTTTAAGTTTAGAGATTCATCCAAATCTCGGCGAAATGCAGCTAAGTCAGCTCCAGGTGGCAGGAGTCGTCCTTTTATTGTTTTGATCTTCGCAGCGGAATCAAAATCAACCACAAGGGGAAGATGATCAGAGGAAAGTTGATACTCAGTCCTGATAGAGAACTCGTCCGAACGCAGCCCATTATAAATGATAAAGTCAATAACGCTGGGTGTGTGTCTTTGGGCGTACGGGAAATGGGTCGCTTGACCGTTGCCAGGATTTGAGCTATTGAGTTTTGCACAACTTCCTGTAAGCAGCTACCCCTTGTATCCCAGTTATCCCAGAATCTGCTTTTGGCGTTAAAGTCTCCACCTATGAGAAAAATTCTTCCAAGACTGCTTAAAAGATCTTCGAAGTCTACAGTTGACCAATTAAGATGCGGAGGTAGATATAACGCAGAGACTCTTAACTCGCCCCTACTGGTTGAATTCTGGATGGTGGCTATCTGTAATTTCGCTGTTCTCACTGGCTCTTGTAAATAAAATCAGATTTCCTGCTTAATAAGCACAGTCGCTCCTCCTCTAGGCCGCTGGGATGGTCTGCCTTGTGAACGTTGTAGCCAGGTATAAAGATCTGGACTCCAGTTTGCAGCCATGTCTCAATGATGAGCAACACATCAATGTTATGGTCGGTAAGGAACTGCTTAAGCTCCTCAACATGCCCAGAAATTCCATGAGCATTCCACAATCCAAGGCTGAGTGGACGGGGCATCATTTACGGGCATTCACGAAATTGAGGCATAATTGTTTAAGGAACTGATTGCTCTCCTTCCGTTCATTAAACTGTGCTGTGAGGGGTGTTATTGCAGCCTCTAAACTGCTAATGCTGTCAGGGGTCTGTGGCGATTGCTGTAGATGCACAGGTCGGTTGTTAACATTGCAAAATCTCTTCGGAGGATTAGTTGTATGCAAACCAGCACGTAGTGTGTCCGAATATAAGGTGTCTCCCTTGACCATTACCGTTGGAACATAACTCACTCTTCTCATAGAATCTTCCCCCTTGCTGCCACGCGCCGATTTTGATATATTGGGTTTTAGGCTGTTTAATTTCTTTTTGAATACTCGGCAGTCCTTACTCGAAGCAGCATATTTCTCACCACAATTTATGCAACAAAGGTCCTCCACAGCCAAACATTGGGTGGTGGTATGATTTTGCCCACATTTTCCACAAATCAACTGTCGCAGGCAGTAATTTTTGGTGTGCCCAAATCTAAAGCATCTATAGCACTGAATGACAGTCAGGTTCTGTTTTGGGATTTCTACCAGGACACGTTGCCTGCCTATATGCTGCATTTTCAGAGCCTTCTTATTGTTAGGCGCTTTGGCAAGGTTGATGAAGAAGAAGTTGTTTGGTGACTTGCGGGGGTTGGGATTAAGCACTCCGGCCACAATGTCAGCCTTTGGTATAAAAGGCTTCCTTGATAATAGTGTAGGGGTGGTGCTGGCCAGGTTGCGAACCACTACCCTGAAAGCTTTATCCTCCTTAGGCTTTTTTTTGACACAAGATTCAACGAAGAATCCAAGTTGTTAAAGACCGCATATCAAAACTATTGCCACAATTTAGAACACCACTTAAGTGTAAGGTATAAGAAAGTAAGCAAAGCCAAAAAGAAATTTTAAAAGAAAAAAAATTTTTTGTCTTGTTTTGTGAGTCGCTGTTGAGGCTCAGGCTGAAGTTGAACGCGCTTTTCTTGGCCATGTTGATGACCAATTCGATTACTTATTGGCTTTTCTTTCTACACTTGTTATTTCGGTTGTTGTTGTTGGTGATGGCACTTGACTTCTTTATGGCAAAGTTGCTGTTGCTGCCTCTTCTTCGTCTGCCACTTGCATGCGTGTCTGAATGTATATAACACCTTCGCCTATGCCGATGTTGTTGTTTGTTGATGTTATTGGTGGGGTTGTCATGCATTTAAATTGCCTATATACATTTCATTTGGAATATTTGCTTTAACGAAGTTTGTCTTGCAAAGCTACGCGCATAGCATGCCTGTAGAGGAGGTGGTGGAGGAGATAGCGGCTGCATAGGTGACGAGTTTTCTTCTTTTCACAAGATACGCGAAAATTAAGCCTCATAAAAAGTAAATTGGAGAAAAGTGGCGAAATTAGTGAAAACTTGTTGAAACCCAACTTTTGATTGTTGGGGTGTTCGTCGGACTGCTTTCTACAGCTTCTTTTGTGTAATTAAAATATATACATAAATAATATAACACTTAATATGATCGTGCTGAGTCGCTTAAGAAAGCACATACGATGACCTCTGTGGCAGGTGGCCTTTTCTACACGCGCAAAATAACTAATTTTCAATAAATTGCCGCGCTGAACTTACTTGAACTGCTTTGAAGTTGCGTTGCTCTCTACGGTTGGCATTGCTCCACCAAAAGTCAACCATAAGTTAGCGATTACGCACACCCTAGATGCGTGGACTATTTCTATCGGTTGATTATTGAAAAAATAAATAAATCCTTTTCAAAAGAGGCAAAATTCGGATTCGCTGGGAATCGTTGTTAATGGTCCGCCAAAATGCTGTTATGGGTTGCACTACGGACAACATAAATGTTGCAACACAACAGGGAGCACATGCCTCCAGTATTTTTTATTATTATTAGCTTAAGCACATAATTTTTATACAAATTTCCGAATGTTGGGGCATATTCTTACTGGCTCCGGTTTTCCTTTTTGCCCGTTTGCATTACGCAAAATTTGTGTTTTACGCTGCACCGCGTAGGACACCGCTCTGCTGTATCGGCTAAATTTTTTCAACTTAACGCCTGACAAGTTGCCGAAAATGGTGAAAAAACGTTTTTGTTCTACTTAAACGATTTCATAGGGATGATGCTAATAATACGAATTTCATAATAAGAGCCCTAGCAAAACAAATACAATCAGCTGCTTGTATAAGGTATTCGTCTCAAGATCAACCAAGAGCCCAAGATCCCCATTCAATCCGTTGTTAATCGATTTATATAAATAACTACAACAACAAAAATTAACCTATCTCTTATTTTTGAATGTCGCCTAGGTAGGCTAAGGGTTAGTACTCCTCCCTGTTCCTACCACTTCCAATTTTTCCTCTTCACAACCATCTTCACAAAATTATTTTCTATTCCCTAGCAATTAATTAATTAACGAATTTAATTAATAAATAAAACCACAGATGGCAGCCCCATTGGCTGTATTCGGCAGCAGCAGGCCAATCACCTGCTCTGCCCCAAAAACATCTATCATGGTGCATGGATAGGCAGTTCGATTAACGAAACCATCACAGTCTTGATTATCAAAAATCGAAGAGACTTGTGGGAGGCCCTATGCTCCCTAATGGAGTAATTAAGGACAATTAAAAAAAATTTAAATTTTATATCGAGCTGTTTTTCTTTAAATGAGAAAAATGATTCTGAAGTTGTTCCAATTAGTAAATAGTAGTAAATAACCCTGGTCTAGCTGAAAGGTTGAAGAATTGTTGAAATCCCGTTATAATCGGTACCAATTTTATTAATATCAGAACGGTAATCAGAAGAACAACAGCTGTCCGCACAGAGATCTGATAGCTAATGGATCGTTTGGATCGGCCCTTCGCCTGGTTGAGGAAACGGGCGTTTTACAGAGACAAATCTGGACAAGTATACTTCGATTGATTACAGTAATGTTTACTGATTTTCTCTTCAGTCGTACTTATCAGTGCCCCGATTTTGAAATTTTTTTATTTTATCGGTGGTTTTCCATTAAGTTATACAGATATGATGCGCTGCACTTGTTTTGTTTTATACTCATCACAAAGGCTAACACGAATGTTCCGAAGATAAGTTCATTTACATAGTCACCGTTTTCCTATTTTCTTTTAACGTAGTAAAATCATTAGTATGATTCACACAACTCCTTTCACTTGCATTTACTTATTACTTATTATTACTACTTATTTATAATCAACAACATAATACAACAATGTACAAACAGTAGAGATTACAGTAGAAGTTATGGCGCGAGGCTAATATCATCCGCCCCACGCGGCGAGGACAAACTACATAGGCTAACCTCAACTTGCTACCAAACTTTAGTTGGCGCGTTAAGGTAAGGTCTTTATCGATCTAAATAGTCCCCAGACTGAAAATAGGGCAAAAATATATATCATGTAAACTAGTGAATCAGGAGTTGACGTTGTTCTGCCTAAGACAGTAAGTTGGCCGCGTGAGATTTTCCTTCTTCTTGACATTGAAATTGGTTGGTTAAATGTTAAAAAAAAAAATGGTAAAAACTACCTTTGTTTTTATGTTTTTGAGTGGGTCCCTAGAATATTTAAATCCACTTCGCATCCGGTAGGTCGCGTGGTTGTCGCGATACATGCAGTTATTACCACTTTTTTAAAAATTTTTTCATTTGGCTCAAAATATATATGATTGGGTTTCCATTCTATAGGAGGACAGTTTTAAATATAAAAGGTGATGCTGTTGTCGCGATCTAGACATCTTTTTAGTTTGCGAATCGATTTTAAGGCTTTTTTTAAGAGTAGCCTGTGCGATTCTAATCAATGTGAATATTTATTTTCATTTTGTTTATTTGCTCATCGTTTTTTTATTGTGCTGGATTTAATTAAAATACCGCAAAGAAGGAAAATCTCACACGGACAACTTCCTTTCTCAGGTATTTCTAGTATAAATATAAGATCAGAAAAGAGATTAAATTATGGGAGCTGAAATGTAGTGCTCTTTTTTCAAGATTTAAAACTTTTTTTTTTATAATTAGATTATAACATTTATCGCAGTAAACTGCATAACACATTTGTCGGATTAAAAAAAAATAATGATGTGAAAAAAAAGTAGACTTATACTAAAATAAAAATGATGCTAATTGCGCCGAAAACGCAATGATATAGACGGCTGATTCCTTCTTAGGGGGAGATCATGCGGGTGTAGCCTCTTCAGTCTACGCCTTGTTGAGATACGGGTGAGGGAGGACGCCAGCGGATTTGGGTGCGATAAAAGTCTGTAGTGATAGCGGCAGCTGTGTGAATTAATCACCTCCATAGCAGTTGGCACGGTAAGATCCCTGTGCAGCGTGGAGTTGTGGACGTATCAAGGGGCGCCCATAAATCTTCTAAGAGCCTTGCTCTGACACGCCTGCACTCTTCTGATGTTGTACTTGCAGATAGATGAGCCTTTTATTAGTTAAAGATAACTTATTCGATGGGCGGAGAAGCCACTCCAGTTTCTTGAGCTTTTGGTAGCAGCGCGCTGTAACTACCTTAATGTATGCACGCCAGGTAAGACGCTTATACAGGATCAGACCGAGATACCGGATTTGCTCCATTTGCGGAATGATGCTTGTGTTGTAAGTCACAACCGGACAGACGCCTTGCCTTAATGTGAAGGTGCAGTGAGCTGATTTCTCAGAGTTTATGGCTATATTCCAGCGCCTGGCCCATGAGTAGAATCTATCCAGGTAGCTGGACAATTTCTCCGCAGCTTCGTTCAGAGAGGCAGAGTTGAATATAACTGCTTTATCGTCCGCGTAAGTAGCAATAATCGAATGCTCATCTCTAGTTGTAGGCATATTAGACGTATATAAGGTGTAGAGGATCGGAGCTAAGAGACTCCCCTGCGGGACACCGGCTCTCATGTGCATGATGGTGGATTTAAAACTAATGAGGAAAAACTAGCATAAAGTTTGTAGGTTTTGTTAGGTCAGGTTTTTCGATCGGTAATATTTTATTTTATTTATTAATAGTACTAATCTTAAGTTAACTTCAAACTCATACAAAGGAATAGAATACGTAGCACTGGCTACTTTGGCTTTCGGCTACAAAATGTTTGTGGGGGAGTGTTATTTTTTATTATCATTATTATTATTATTATTATTATTATTATTATTATTATTATTATTATTATTATTATTATTATTATTATTATTATTATTATTATTATTATTATTATTATTATTAAACAAGTTATAGCACAATTACAAATTGTACTTAACCTAATTTTTAAGGAAGCAGTACCAAGTAGA